>JAQFVV010000146.1:1779695-2286026 GCA_028023455.1 Epiperipatus broadwayi
TGGGCGACAATCGAAGGCTAAACTTCCATTTTATGTGTACATAATGGGGAATTCTATAATTCAAAATCATCCACTTTCCGTTACTGCAAGCAGAGAGAAATACGGAAATAGATGAGTCTATCTCTGTATTTGACCGAACCTGTATGCTATACGATATAACTCCAGGTTATGTTTCCTGATCAACTTTCTCCCGACTGCTGTAAGATCTGACAAAGTTACAGTGCTTGGATGATTTATAAATTTAATGGAATCAGACACTGCACCACCAAATTTCACGTGTTAATTCAATAATCAAAAAATGAATAATAGTTTCCCACCCTAAGACTAGACTATCCTTTTTTGAACGTGGCGAAGAACAAGACAAGACAGATTTAAATAGAAAAAAATATATATTTAATAGAATAAATCAATCATAAAAAAAATCTATACAACACCTTTACATTAAATAAAACAGATTATGATCTATAGTGCTACAAGAAAAAGAACGCATAAACTCTTGTAAATGCTGGTACATTTATAAATCGTCACTCTGAGTATTTATCAAAAAATTTCAAGAATGTCTTTATCATTCACAAAAACGCATGTGGCCATTGTCTAAGTCAATGATGTGCACATTGAAATATATAAAAAAAGTATATATCTTTACCTAGGTTTTTTGTCTCCGAATTTATCCGACGTCCTGCCAACCGACACGTGGATTTCTCGACTTCTTTAGGAGGGACGGTCACTCGTATGTTAGATTTGGTTGTGTATAGCTTCTCAGTGTTACGGCATCAAGGATGAGGCATCAATGAGAAGGCATCAAGGACACGGCAACTAAATGAATCCACCGGCAGGTGCTATGATGGCGATTATTACATATTGACAAGAACCATTAGTACAGTAAGTCCGGATTGACCAGCGATCATGATGGCCTTAGCCAGCCATTCTAGATAAAGCACCGATGTTAAAAGTCATATTTGCTAACTATATTGATTGATTATCGGAGCTGTGTTTTACCACCATCTCAACATGAAGTCTCTAGCTCTCATCTCTCTTGAAAAACTTTTATTTCTTAATTAAAAAATTCTATCAGCCTGTTGTCCTTCTGATCCTTTGTTTCACTTCTATTCACACCTTCTTTCTTACTATGCCTTCAGCCATATGTAAATTGGTTTTACCCACTCTCATAGCACTATGTATTTCAATATTCTTGATTTTAATTAAACAAATTTTAATATATGTTTTTCTTTTTTTTCTTTTTTAAATTTGGACAAGCATTTATTATTTCTGTCTATATCCTGCTTCAAATACACTCCATACATGCATTTCATTTATTGTCAAATGTGTACTTTAAAACCCAGATTCTTATCTTTTGATCATATCTAACTTTCTCTGTTTTGCGCACTATTTAAGGTTTTTTTTATCTTTTTTTAAACTTTACTTTTTTTCAAAATCGTATTTCAACTTGCATTTTATTTATATTTCTTTATCGCTTTATTTTTTAACATACATTTCCAATATCTCTAATTTTATATTTTAATTTCACCAAAACCCGAACTTTGGAAGGTAAAAGATAAGAATCTTTTGATTCTAATTCCCTCTCTTTTTTTTTAATTAGTTGAAACATTTCTTTGTTCTGTAAATTTTTCCAAGCTCGCTTTTCTTTTTTTTCTCTCTGCCAAACATAATATTTAATATTCTCTGAATGTTTAATATTTATGTATATGACTACAGTATGTGCGATCATCACATTACACCGTTTCCCTCCTTTTAAAATTTTTTTGTAAAAAAAAAATTTTAAATTTTTGCAGCGAACGCTAGATGCTCTCAACTACTGTTCAAACCTTTTAGATTTATGCATTCCTAACATGATTTAGTGATGAGGTTAATCTCTAGAGAGGCGACCAGGTAAATTACATCTTTTTCTTGATGACCCAACCAGCATTGTCGAACCAATTTAATCTTGTCATAGCATTACATGCATTTTATTCCTGCCTCATATTCGTATATACAGGTTCGGATCCATAGGATATCTCTGTGATCCGATTAAACCTGTTCATACCATCACATCCCACAAATGATAAACCCCTAAGTGCCAACTCTGGTCACTGTTACCGAGGTGGGTTGGGAGGCTGGCATCTTTTCATCCAACTCATCCATAAGCTCAGTATATTTTCTGATAGCTCTTAATTTATACAAGGGGTTCTTTCCCCCATAGACTGGTCTCTGAACCATTGACTCACGATATCTGTCCAATATCTAACTGGAAATCTTAATCCAAAGAGTCCTTCTTCCAATCCCATCTTGCTGACTATCTACCTCTGTCCTCAACTATTTCTGATTTCTCATATGCACAAGGCCCCATACTCCTTTGTTCATCTCTCTCAATCCATGGTGAAATCCATCCCATGTGTCTTTAGCCTTTGATTGCTGTATGACCTCATTTCTCATTTCTTCCCTGACTTCAGCCATTCTTTTCCGGTTGTCTGTTTCTACCTTTACCATCCATTCTTTTAACCTTCTCTCTTGTTTATCCACGAATTCTTTCATGAATTGTTCTTGCTCCATCCTCATTTGCTTTAACATATCCTTGATATTACCATAGGCTATTGTATCCTTTGCTTTCATCTCCTCTTCATTTTCTTCTTTTACTTCCTCTTTTTGACATTCCATTTTGGCTTGAGCCCTTGTACGCATAAATATGATTTTTATTTAACCCTTCCTTATATCTGGAATGATTATTACTACTATTGACCTCTTATGACTTGACTTATACTCAACTTCTTTTGACTGACTTTATGTTTTCACTTTGATTAACTTTAGTATCTATATTATTTATCGATCAGCATTCAGATCGCTAGCCAACCCAAACATCCGCATTTTGGTTCATCCTCTTGTTCGCCTGCCTTAGATTCACCAAACTGCCTGTCCTCCTTGATGATTGTCCTCTATTTTTCCACTCATCTACCTCTGACCCATATACCTCAATTAAATGATGCACTTATATATTCTTTTAAATTTAACTTACTTAAATACTATACTTGTTCCTCTGTTGACGATATACATTATAAATTCGTTTTGTTTGACTGTATTTCCCACATTACCCTTCTGATATATATATAATTTTTCTACCCCTGCATTTATAAAATTCAGCCAATTAAGGTTACGGCTGTTTTAAGCAAGATCATACACACACATATATATATTTTTTCCTTACACCTGCGACTATTCTAGAATCATATATATATATATATATTTCACTTAACTAAAAGATGCGACAATACTTATAGTTTCTTCAATTTAACTTATGTGACAATACTTATAGTTTCTTCAATTTAACTTATACATGCGAATTCCTTTTATCATTAAATATTTTATTTCCACTTAGCTAGGACATGTGATTATTAATTCACACATATATCTTTCTTCATCTAACTTAGTTTCGACTATTTTAATCATTTAACCTTTATACCTACACATTACTGAAACTGTTTCACTATTTCTAACTTAACTATTTTTGTTTTCGTCAATTAATTACATCCAGATAATCTATTCTTTAACTTTACTGGGCTATGCGACTATTTTTTTTCTATTATTTAGCATAAACTTTCATAAAACTTTGTGTTATTCTCTTTCTTTCTTTTTTTTTTTTTTGAAACGATTTATATTACATTATAGCAATCATTTGATATAATCAGTTCTTTGTTCGTTACAACTTGTCTCAATATTCTTGTCTCCGATGATATCCCTCACTGCGCATTTCAAACTTTCATAATAAAAACAAAAAATAATTCCCCCCTCTTTCTATTCTTTGTACACACCTGATGATGAAACACATATATGAAGTACTATAAAGCAAACATTTATCCCTTCGTCTTCGCTTCTTGCCACTTTAACTTACAATGCTAATTTTATATATTGAAACACATATATATTTTTTTCCTTATTTATTTTTTTTTTTAAACTATTTACATAGTCTTATGAAATTATTTAACATGTTATTATTAATTGTGCAGAAATTTCAGATCCCAGAACTGGCCCCCAAAATATGTAATGGGCACATGATGATTGAAGGCTAAACTTCCCTTTTATGTGTACATAATGGGGAATTCTATAATTCAAAATCGTCCACTTTTCGTTACCGCAAGCAGAGAGAAATATGGAAATAGACGAGTCTATCTCCATATTTGACCGAACCTGCATGCTATATGGATACAACCCCATGTTATGTTTCCTGATCAACTTTCTCCCGACTGCTGTAAGATCTGACAAAGTTACAGCGCTTGGATGATTTATAAATTTAACGGAATCAAACACTGCACCACCAAATTTTATGTGTTAATTCAATAATTAAAAAAATGAATAATAGTTTCCCACCCTAAGACTAGACTATCCTTTTTTGAATGTGGCAAAGAATGAGACAAGACAGATTTAAATAGAAAAATATATATATTTAATAGAATAAATCAATCATAAAAAATCTATACAACACATTTATATTAAATAAAACAGATTATGATCTATAGTGCTATAAGGAAAAGAACACATAAACTCTTATAAATGCTGGTACATTTATAAATCGTCACTCTGGGTATTTATCAAAAAAATTCAAGAATGTCTTTATCATTCACAAAAACGCATGTGACCATTGTGTAAGTCAACGATGTGCACATTGAAATATATAAAAAAAGTATATATCTTTATCTAGGTTTTTTGTCTCTGAATTTATCCGTCCTGCCGACCGCCACGTGGATTTCTTTACTTCTTTAGGAGAGACAGTCGCTCATAGGTTAGATTTGCTTGTGTATAGCTTCTCAGTGTTAAGGCATCAAGGACGAGGCATCAAGGACGAGGCATCAAGGACAAGGCATCGAGGACACGGCAACTAAATGAATCCACCGGCAGGCGCTACAATGGCGATTATTACATATTGACAAGAACCATTAGTACAGTAAGTCTGGATCAACCAGTGATCACGATGGCCTTAGCCAGCCATTCTAGATAAAGCACCGATGTTAAAAGTAATATTTGCTAACTATATCATTTGATTATCGGAGCTGTGTTTTACCACCCTCTCAACACAAAGTCTCTAGCTCTCATCTCTCTTGAAAATCTTTTATTTCTTAATTAAAAAATTCCACCAGCCTTTGCCCTTCCAATCCTGCTTCACTTTTATTCACACCTTCTTCCTTACTATGCCTTAGGTCATGTGTAAATTGGTTTTACCCACTCTCGTAGCACTATGTATTTCAATATTCTTGATTTTAATTAAACAGATTTTAATACATGTTTTTCTTTTTTTTTCTTTTTTAAATTTGGACAAGCATTTATTATTTCTGTCTATATCCTGCTTCAAATACATTCCATACACGCATTTCATTTATCATCAAATGTGTACTTTAAAACCCAGATCCTTATCTTTTGATCATGTCTAACTTTCTCTGTTTTGCACGCTATTTAAGGTTTTTTAAACTTTACTTTCTTTCAAAATCGGATTTTAACTTGCATTTTATTTATATTTCTTTATCCCTTTATTTTTTAACATACATTTCCAATATCTCTAATTTTATATTTTAATTTCACCAAAACCCGAACTTTGGAGGGTAAAAGATAAGAATCTTTTGATTCTAATTCCCTCTCTTTTTTTTTAATTAGTTGAAACATTTCTTTGTTCTGTAAATTTTTCCAAGCTCGCTTTTCTTTTTTTTCTCTCTGCCAAACATAATATTTAATATTCTCTGAATGTTTAATATTTATATGTGTGACTGCAGTATGTGCGATCATCACAATATATATTGAACAACTCTTTAATTTTTTTAGCTTTTAGTTTTTAAGTATAGAGGATTTTAATAAATTTATTTTTAGTTGTGAACTTAAAGTTTTTATTTTAAATTAATGTAAGGGCATATTTATATACCGTTACAATATATATATATATATTCAATGTTTTCCGGTTGTATGATGTAGATAAAATAATATTTTTGGGAAAAAACTGTGTATTATTTTGCATTACAATCCGATATTTCGACATACTAGCAACCACCATTATAAAGGTTAACTTTTGAAAAAAAATCATTAGATCTAAAACAATAACATGACTCAGTGCAAGATGAGAAATGATCTAACAATTTTTCTGTCAAAAGTTTAACCTTGATAATGATGGTTGCTATTTCATCGAAATATTAGATTGTAGTGCAAAATAATACACAGTTTATTCTGAAATTATTATTTTAGGTAAACATGAACATACCAGATCACAACAAAATTTTGTAGTTCAATATTCTTTCACCAGAGTGTTTCTTGTTTAATTATTTAAAAATTTTTTGTGAAATATCAAACACGTGACTGCATAAAATATATTATAAAAAATAACTGATGAAAATAATTTATTAAAGTAACAACAAAATAAACAGCCCAGATATTATGAAGTCAACATTTTACGTATATTCTGTAATAAGTTCATTTATAATTACTGTCCATTGTAATTTTCACTTATAATAGTGATAAAATTAGCAAAGACAGCATCAGTCATGTAGAGAGTCCTAAAAGCAAATTCCTGTAGGTAGGATTCGAATAAAGTATTGCTGGTGCCGCACTGATGTTTAAGCTTGCATTTAGCTCTCATCCATATATTTTCTACACTACCAGCAATACTTTATTCCAATCCTACCTATAGGAATTTGCTTTGTGAATTTTATCTTTTGTATAAGTGAAAATACAATGGACAGTAATTCGACAAGAAACACTCTGGTGAAAAAATTTTGAAACAAAAATTCAAATTTAGTCATGACCTGGTAAGTTCATGTTTACCTTATATATATATATATGTTTGTGTATGTATATATATATATGTTTGTGTATGTGTATACATCAGATAATATAATTAACTTACTTTTCAACATTATTAATTGTTACTTCGTAATTTATATTATTGTGGATTAAAAGCTGTTTAAAAGAACTGAACTCTTCTGGATTTATCATTATATTCACTGGAATATTAATATCATGAACATCATTCCAAAAATCGAGCTAAATTAAAAATAATAAAATTAATTATTTTTTTAGAAAAAAATGTTTCTATAGATTCTACAAATAATTACATGCTTATGTCTAATAGTATCAAGCTTAATGCTTCTTGCCTTTTTCAGTTAGAAGTTTATTCACCTTTACCTTTTTTACATTATCCAGTTCATAGTTAGCCTAATGAAAGATGTAAATAATCATACAATTAACTTGTCTGGATTCAGAACTTTAGGTGCTTTTTAAAGTCAGGCAATTAGAGTTATAATATAAATGAGAAAAGAGATAATTGAGAAAAGTAAGACACAATAGACGAAATTGACTTACTGAAATAGCCATAAGCCAATAATAAGTTTGAAATGTGATTATAATACAATCACTATAAATATGCATGCTTATTAATAATTTAAAATTGCAATATCTGACACTGACATAGAATGAACAGCTTTATTTAATTTTAAAATTATCTTCTTAATTGATATATATTATATTTAAAGTTTTCATGGTTATATGATGTACATAAATTATTTTTTGGGTTAAACCGTGTATTAGTTTCCATTATATATCGATATTTCAATAAACTAGCCTCCGCCACTGTCAAGGTTAACTTTTGAAAGAAAAATCATTAGATTTCAAATATTTTAATGTGACTGAGTGTGAGATGAAATATGAGATTCAACTTGAAATAGTTCAGCATTCAAAATATGAGGCTTAACAAAACGTTTATTTCCCTCAGTTTTTTTCAACTATTAGTTTTAAGTTAATATTAGAAGGCAGGGCTAAAATTAAAGGTTACCACATTGCTGGAATAGGTTGTGATTTGGCAGTTCTATTTAAACCAGTAGGTCTCTTTCATATTTCAATTAACCCTCATGGTTTTTAAATCAGACCTTTCCAAATTAGCAATTATTTTTACATTGTCAAAATCAGGCTTGTGACCAATTTGTAAAAAATGGGGAGTAAAAACTGATGTCTTAATTTTCTGATCAATAGCATTATGACATTTATTCCTCTATTAGAATGGCCTACATAACTTCTTGAGCACTGCAAACTTGGAATTTCAAAATACACTTGTCATTTGATTTGTGTAAAAAATCACCAATTTTCTTGCCAGTAGAAAAAGTAATCTCTATATTAAAACTAGATAGTCTTCTACTCTTCTTATTAGTAACTCATTTAATATAAGGTAAAACCACTTTATTATAAGATGAATTGTCAATTATAATCATTAGAAAGTAGAATATTTTTGTAAGTTCTATTATTTGAGCGAGATGGTCTTTATCAGACAAACTGTAAGTTCTAGTCAAAAGACATTTTGCTACAGAAAATAAGCAGGATGATGATGACAAATTTTAATTCTCATCATCACCCTGTGCAAATACTTTCTGTAGTAAAAATATTTTGACTAGAGCTTACAGTTTGTCTGATAAATATCATCTTGCTCAAGAAATACAACTTACAAAAATATTGTACTTTCTAATGATTATAATAAAAACATCATATGTAAGGCTTTACATAGCATTGATGCTAAAGAGAAAAAAGAGAATAGAAATGACAATTCAACTTATAATAGGGTAGTTTTACCTTATATTAAAGGAGTTACTGATAAGATCAGTAGAAGACTATTGAGTTTTAATATAAAGACTACTTTTTCTACTGGCAAGATAATTGATTTTTTTGACACAAACCTAAAGACAGAGTATTTTTTAAAAACCAGGGTGTTTATGAAATCCATGTTTGCAATGCTCAAGAAGCTATGTAAGCCAGTCTAATAGACAAATAAATGTCAAAATTAAAAAACCCAAAAATGGTTTTGATCATAAAATTAAGACATCAGTTTTTACTTCCCATTTTTTAGAAAGTGTTCATAAACCTCATTTTGACAATGCAAAAATACTTGCTAATTTGGAAAGGAATGATTTAAAAACCATGAGAGAGTCAATTGAAATATTAAAGAAACCTACTGGTATTAAATTGGGCCGATGAAGAACAAGGTATTCCAGCTATGTGGAAACGTCTCATATTATCTCTACCTTCTAATATTAACTTAAAACTAACAGATGAAAAAACTTAGGGAAATGTTGATAAGCTTTATATTTTGAATGCTGCAATAATCTCATTTTTCATCTCACACTCAGTCATATTACTGTTTGAAATCTAATGATTTTTTTTTCAAAAGTTAACCTTAACAATGGCAGATGCTAGTTTATTCAAATATTGGTATGTAATGGAAAATAATATATGGTTTAACCCATATATATATATATATATATATATATATATATATATATATATATATATATATTTGTGTTAAACCATATATGCTTATATATATATATATAAGCAGTCGGATCTAAGTTCGATCCTAGCTTCATGATATCTCCCATGTAGCCCACTTCAAACCCTAGTACTAACCATGAATTTACAAATGCAATGGGGTTTTATATGTTCAATACACACTAGTTTCATTAAAAAACAGTATTATGTAAACATGTGTTAAAACCAACTAGATTAATATTTAAAGTAATCAATATCATTAATAAATCCATGATAAAATTATTCATGAAAATGTATATATTATAACTGCATGGACTGTGTGTCTATATATAAATAATTAAATATTTATATTCGTTATAAAATTTCATTGCAGCAGAACGTTTTATTACTTTTAAACAGTTTGTTCAAATTTTTAGTGATTAAAAGCTACATTTTTTTAATAAGCTTTCAGATCGTCCTTTTCCATAAACAATGGGGGATTTTTATTAATTAGCAAAAAGATAATAATTTAAAATGTAAGGATGGTTCCTGATTAAAATCGTTTTTAGATTTACAAATTCATTTTCTAATTAGAAAATGAATTCAAAGTTAATGAGTTTTAAAGTCTTGTGGAGGGAATGTATCGAAAATCAATTAACAATATTGGCAACTTTGATAATGTAAGAAGCTTTATCCTGAAGGCATCTAGATCTGGAATAGATGGAAAGCCAGAGTGAACACGTATAAATAGCCCAGAAAAGTTTAGAGAAGGAGAAGTCATATTTGTTTTGAAAGAAGTGCTACTAGAAGTTACATGTGTCTTAAATTATGAAATTTTATAGTGTCTCCATCATGATGGGAGGATAACTTCAGGAATCTGACCACTGGGCATGAAATCCCCAGAAGATCTTCAAAGTAGCTGTTATACTAAACCTTTCCACACCAATCATGCTGCCAAAACCTGAAAGAATCAAACCAAATGTTATATGTATAAGTGAAAATGCATGCCCACATTTCAACCCAATTGGACTCTGCCATGTAAACTAAGGAACCCACTATGAAGGAACAGTAATATCTTTCTTGAAACAACTGCAACTTTCTGACCAGTTTCCGAACTTTATTTTACACCATCTTTTAAATTAACTACTGTAAAAGCTCTTCTCTTTATAATGCCTCTATTTGTAAAAGTAATTCTCTATCTCTATCTCTAGTCTTCAAATTTAATATTTGTTAATTTTCCTTTTTTATGATGGTGGTTTGTTTTACTAACTGTATTATATATCTTTATTGAATAATTATTAATGTCATTTACTTTTCATTTCAACAAAAAATTTTATTAGTAATAAATAGTGATTACATTTTGATAATGGATAAGTTAATGAATAAATTGTACAATAATATTATAAAAAGTTCTGATTAACATATGGCTAGAATATGTTAGTTAGTAGCTGTTATACACTTATGTGGTTAGGTATAATGAAGGGTTTGTGTAGAATATGAGAAACTGAGAACTTGATGAATTTTATTAGCTTTTTTTTTTTTTTTTTTTTTAATAACACGACTATTTTCTTTTTAATATTGTCTATTCTAGAATTCTGGGTAGGTGGGAGTTGACAATCAGGAAAAGGATAGAGCAGTTAGAGACCAGGTGTCGTCAAAGACTTTACTGGAGGCAAGGAGCTGATCACGTTTCTTGATTTTTTTGAGAGTCTGGTAAAACAATGGTATGATTTGTGGCGGGGGTAATTCCATGAGAGTTTTGCATCTCACTATCCATATGGAATAAAGGACAAAGATAGAGAGCCTTATTATTGAAAAAGTTGCACTATTAATGGCATTTTCAAGTGAGAAAATCATTTCAGATCTTATGTAAGAATTGATTATGATTATATCTTTCAGTATTTTAAGTCTTGGACAGCGGTGTATAATATGGTCTGTGGTTTCATCTTCACGAGCACATAAACCACATATAGGGTCAATGCTAGTAAAACCTCTTCGGTGATAAAGAAACCAATTTGTGGGAAGCGCATCAAGATTAATTTTAATGATGAAGTCCAGGAATTTGGGTTCAAGGCTCCATCTTTTGAAGTGTGTAATGAGTCTTTGGTTGGTTATTTTTAGGCTGGTTTTAATGGGTTGTTGATTATAGTTGATTAGATTGTATGCTTCCCACAAAGTGATTTTTTGGTTAAGGTTAGAGGACATCGTCGGGTTATAAAGTTGTAGATGATCTATTAGCAATGATATCCATGAACTGGAAAAGGGCGGGGGATGATCAGTTGGTGTAATTTTTTTCATAATGTTGGAGTATCCATAGGAGAGGATCAGATTATGTAGAATATTGTGAGTTTTTTGTAAAATGATTGCCTGTATTGAGTGGAATGACAGTCCATTGAACCTGCGTGGTCATTGGATACCTCGCAAGCTAATGGCAACAGTCCTTCCTCTCCAGAGAAGTTTGGTGCATAATCGGTTAATTTTATTTTGAAACTGTTTAGTGATTTTAATGAATGGAAGATAATATGAGATTTTTGGCATTATGATCATGTTGAGGAGGCTAACCTTTCCATATAAT
The DNA here is from genome assembly GCA_028023455.1 of Epiperipatus broadwayi. NCBI lineage: Eukaryota > Metazoa > Onychophora > Udeonychophora > Euonychophora > Peripatidae > Epiperipatus > Epiperipatus broadwayi. The sequence continues at coordinate 1,791,529 of JAQFVV010000146.1, forward strand.
GAAAGGTATACTCTAGAGAGTGAAGTGGTGATGGCTTCAGTTGATTGGAGGATTGCATCTTGAATCATTCTTGCCATTGCAGTTGGAGGTTTGAAGATTGGGAAGCCAAGGTATCTTTGTGGTTTAGCAGAAAAGGAAGAGTTGATTTGTTTACCAGACATTATCTTCCAGATGGAAGATTTGTTAAAATTTATTTGTAGGCCAAGTTTCACTGTATTTCTGTTTAAGATGTTCATGAGATGGGGAAGGTATTTAATGGTGGGAAGCACAACCATGATGTCATCTATGTATGTGAATACATTGAAATCTTTATTGAGAGAAGGAAGGAATATTCCAGGGAGGTTTTTTTCTATATCCACCAGAAGAGGGTTGATGTATGCTGTGAAGAAAAGGGCACTGAGCGGAGATCCTTGAGGGATCGACTTGTATGGCTTGAAACCTGGAGTGATCTTGCCATCAAGAGAGAGAAAAATCTCTCTGTTGTTGAGCAGATTGCTGATAATCTGAACAATTGCAGCTGGAATGTCGTATTCCATCAGAATATCCAGAAGGGTGTTGATCTGTACTGAATCGAATGCTGCTGCAACATCCAGTTGGACGGCAATAGGTTTGGATTTACGATGTACTCTGATATGATTGAACAGTGCAGTTATATTGGACATAGCATGCGAGGTTGATGATCCCTTTTTTCCGTATTGGTTTGGCGAGATATTGCTAAGAATTTGATGTTGGATTTGGTCCTTAATGACTGACTCTATAATCTTGATAAGCAGTGGGGTCATGGATATTGGTCGGATACTGTTAATGTCGTTTAGTGGTTTTGCTTTTTTAATAAAAGGCATAAGTGCCACAGGGTAAAGATCTGCTATGTTTCTGTAGCCGGAAGCTAGGTGATCTATCATTTTTTTAATAATTGGAACAGTGAATTGACTGAGGTGTTTGAGAAGGAAATTTGGGATGCCGTGAAGGCCAGGATGAATGCTGTCAGGGAGTGATGATATCTTCTTTTTAATTTGGATTTCTGTGATGCCATGTTCGCTGGGCTCTCCAGCATCCAACCAGCTGTTTACTGGAGGGGCTCCATCTTTTTGCATTAATTGGCAGAATTGTTTGCTGATGTGCTGCATCATTGGATAGCCAATGAGATTGGTACCATTAGTATAAATGGATGTGGGAGTGATTTGTTTTTTATTGTAACCCAGTGCCCATCTGAGGTAGTCTCTCGTCCAGCAGTGTTGTTGTGCTAAGAAGCATTTGGCTCTTCTGATGGAAATATATTCTGCAAGGGATTTTTGCTTGATTTTGTAGAGGTTTTTAAGGAAGATAATTTTTTCTGTATTTGTGAAATTTTGCTGTGATGCTTGAAGTTGTATATTAATGTCTGTTAGGTCATTTAGAAGACCATTTGGTCCTTTGATTTTCCTGGTGTGGTGATTTAATATGGACTGAAGAATTCCGATGAAGGAAAACCAGCCCTCCTCAGCAGGGAGGGAAAGGATGTTTATTTTCTGGAAATAGATGTATGACTCAGACACTATCGCTTCGGTCATGTTTGATTGCGTGATCATGCGCATGGTTTTTCCAGGTCCATCTATAGGTGTAGGGATTGATATAGGCGTGAGTTGTAAGATCAGAGCCATGTGATCGGAGAAAGTAACAGGGGTTAAGGCTGCATCAAGGTTGAAATGGAGGTCTGGGGTGTAGTAAACCAGATCAATTAGGGACTTTTTAGTTTTAGTATAGAAAGAGTAGGCTTCGGGTGGGAAGAAGCCCTCTCCACACATTAATCTGCGATTTATTAGATGCAAAAATCTCTTGTTGAAGTCATTGTAGGTGGTGTTAAAGTCTCCGAGAAGAATGGTAGGGGAGGCTCTGCTAGCGTTGATGGCATTTAGGATATGAACTATTTTTAGATATTGAGAGGTGTCTTTGGCTGTATAAATATAAGCTATGATGATCGGATAACCCCAATAATCTATTTCTATAATAATAATATTGGCATCTAGGAATAGAATGTTGAAACTTTTTGGTGGTGCTGATTTGCTAAGAAGAATACCGACTCCACCTGAAGCTGAATGGCCGATGGAAAATCTAGTAAATCCGAGAGAGGAGAGAAGAGATATTATTTTATGGTCAGTCTTATAGTGATGTTTGGTTTCGCCCATAAGAAGTATATGTGGGGAGCAGAGTGAGAGCCAGTTTTTAATAGCAAGAACTCTATCGATTGAGTTGATGCCGCGAATGTTTATGCCAGCTATTTTGCAGAACATGATAGATTAATCCAAACCGTCCTCAGCAAAGTGATCCAAGTGAATGTGGGACATCTCTATATTAATGAGGTCTGATGTTGTTAGGCAGTCAGAGACTTGTGATTGAACTTGTAGATGGCTTGGTGATATATTTGTTGGTTGAGGAATCGCATCCATGAAGTCTTCGGTGTCTGATGGAGTAGAGTAATCTGTCTGAGATTCATCGGGAGAATCAATGGTATCTAAGGTTGTAAGATCCATGGTTTTCCTCTTTTTTTCTATGGATTTGTGAAGCTTTGAGTTGGATTTATCAGAGATTTGTTTGTTAGAGGGGGGTGGTGAGTAAAGTACCGGGTGGGAGCTGTCATCATCAGAGCTTGATTTATCTGAGCGAATTGATTTTCTTTTAATTTTCTTAATTGTATTTTGGGTATTTGTTGTGTCAATTTTTTGAGGATTTTGAAGTTGATTAGTGTTGTTTTCCTTTTCCTGTTCTTTTGATAGTAGTGTTATTTTATTGTCATAAGATTTTTGTTCGAATTTTAGACTTGAGACATTCTCTGTTTGCTGTAACAGTTGTGAATCTTCGATGATGCTGACTTTTGGGTTGGGTGTTTGATGGATCTTTTCGTCTGGTAGGTTAATTCTTGCAGGAGTTGAAGAATTGCAGTTAGTTTGTGGTTCACTCTGTTTAGGGTTGTTATCGGTTGTTTTAAGCTGGTTAGGAGTTATATTGGAAGAATTGTTTTGACATTTTTTGAGTGTATTTTCTTCATCGCCTGGGTTTATCTTGTTCTCTTTAGATGGTTTGGTCATATTATCTTCTTTTGTAGAAAGAGTTTGACCTAATATTATTTCTTGGGGATTAGTATAAGTTGTTTCGAATGTTTGATCTTGAGTATTATTAGTTTGCGTGATTGGTTTAGGAGTAGTATTTGTTGTTGTTTGGTTCTCTGATTTACTACTATTAGTGTAAAGGTTGACGTTTGTTCTTTCTTGAATATTTTCATTTTGAAATATAGTTTTGGATGTGGAAGGTTTTGTTGGAGGATTTATTTGAATCTGAATATCTGGGTTTGTGAGGTTGCTGTTTGAATTAGTCCTATGTGATGATTGTCTATTTAAGGACTTGTTAATAGGTCTACCAGGACATTTGTGAAATTTATTCATTTTAATACCACAGTGTGTGCATATTCTTGCTGCACAGTCTTTAATGAGGTGTGTTCTTTGAAGGCAGAAGAAACATTGTGGTTGTACTCCTCTGAATGTCAAAACCATAGGAGAGCCTCTTGCTGTAATAATAGTGGGTATGTCAGTGGGTATAATGTTTTTCTTTAATGTAAGTGTGAAGGTAACTGTATTGGACAGGATTTGATCTTCGAAGTGAGGATTTAATAGGTGTTTAAATTTGCTAACTGAACCATAATTAATAAGGATGTCTTGTATTTCTTGTTCATTTAAGTGGGCAAGGCAGTTTTGAATTCTGCCAGATAGTGTAACTGGACGGTTCATATCTATGGAGCATAGTATATCATTTCCTAAAGATTTGTAGTTATTTTTAAAATTCATTCGGTCTGCCCACGTTTTAAACTCTACGATCACATAGCGGTCATTGGGATGATTAAGGATCATGTGAATGCCTCTGCCTAATTGCTTTTGATTGATTAGACTGTAGAGTTGTTCTACAGGGAATTTATATAAAGCACATTGATGATTTGTTATGGCTAAGATTAAAGACTTATCACTGTAATAGTTTGCAAACGATTTATATAGAGAGTTGGGTATCGTTTTGTTGAACTCATTGTTTATTTCTAGGAACATATCATCGTTAATATTGTTTATATTAAAAGAGACATTTTCCTGCGTGTTTGATTCTTTTTCTATGTCTAATTCTGTGAGATTCAAATATAATTCGTTGAGATTATCGGCCTTAATATTTTCAGAGATGCTCTCAGAATTTTTTGACCTTACGATATTTGCGTACGTAGTGGGATTTTCCAATATTGATATTGAGGTAATTGGTTTAGCTTGCACGTTAGCTGATGTAGCAATGGATTGTTCTGAGCTAAAATCTTTGATTGTTTTAGAATGAAATTTATCAGTTTTATAATTTATTTCTTCTTTTTTATTTTTAAATTTACTGTTGACAAACGGTACTGACACAGTACTGGTTTTGTCGACCTCTGGTGGAAAATGTTTTACTTTAAAAATTTTGTCGGTATCATTTTGTTGGTAATTTTGTTTATTTCCAGATATAGTTTTAATTGAATTGTTGGGCAAAGGAAATTGTTCATTATAATCTTCTGTGGTTGAGTAAAGGCTTCGGAGAGGTAATGATTGGTTTTCGCTTGTATCAATAGTTTCGCTTGACGAGATATTTATTTTATTGTTTGTATTAGGGGTAAGTTGAATATTTTCTAAACTTTTGTTGATATTTGCAATGGAATTTTCTTTTGATTTACTCATTTGTGGGTTTTTATTTGTTGTAACGGGTGGTTTAGATGCATTTAGATTAGATCTAAGGCTATACAATTTACGGCCGATGACCGCATTGTTGGGTTGAATGCTGAGATCGGGGCTTACTTTATTTTTAGTTTTATCGGTTATATTATCACTTTCCATCATATAAAATGATTAAAAAGTTGACTTACCTTGAATAACAGACGTAAAGGTAAAGGGACAGTCGTCCCGTCTTCCTAAAACTGTAAAACACTAAGGGACGCTTTTTAAGACTAGTTACGAAGATGGCTGCCAAAAGCGGAAGTATGTCATTTACTTTTATTATGTGCCAATATGGCTTTAACTCGATAATAATCCCATTTCATTAAACTTGCCTCATGAAAATAATATAATATTAAGTTGTATACTAATTCTTTCCCACTAGAACTAATTTAATACAGTTCTATTAATTATTAAGTTGAAGGATTTATTAAATGTTGCTATTTTTACTAACAGCTGATAATGACTATTGGCCATTTTTAACCTATGTTGCCAGCCACTTTACTGAGTTCATAATAATTATTTATTCTCATTAATAATGTTAAAATGTTTTATTAAAGGTCGATAAAGAAAAGTAAATGAATATATTCTAATTCAAATTTTATACTTTCTATTAATATTCAGGGAGGGCATGATATTTAGGGTATAATTAGCATAATTTTTATAATTGCCTTAAGTACTTTTAGTTGAAGCTCGTTTGACTTTAATTCAACATGATCAGGTCATTACATAGAGCATTCTTTATATAAAATGAGTTTTATTAATTAAACACGATGACTATTTACTCATCATTTTCCAAACATTGCTAATGTGAGCCATCTTCTGCCTCATAGGCTTGTCCTCAGTGATATTATTATTACTTTAATTACCCAGGAAGAAACCACTTACCTCACTTGCTCGTTTTTATATTGGAACACCAATGGTTCATGGCTACGATCCGGCCTGGCTTTCCCTGTAATCCACGTCTCCTTGATAGGGCAGAAAGACTTGTAAAACACAAGCCACCCTCCTACTTAAATCACCGACAAGCCATTATCTTTCATATTCAGTTTTATAGCTCATAAGACATCAGTAGAGTTTTCTTCTCAGTTACAGTAAAGCCCACTCTCATGCTCATAAATTGTGATGAATTTATTTTATTAAAGTTGAACAAACTCATATTCATTTATAATTAAGTAAGTTTTCTATTAAATATTAAAGTTATGCCCTAAATTACCTTGCTCTTTGTGAATTGATTTACAAATGTGGAAATTAATATCACATTCTTTTTTTTAGAATTAGAATAATAATTTCTGTCAAAGCCAAATACCTTTGTCTACCTTTATTTACTTTTCGGGGAATAGACACATATAATTCTCCTATAATATTGTGTAATAGTTATTGGCATATAATATCACATGCCATTCTTATTGTAAATTATAAATTCTGTTTTAAAGACTAGAGGTAGTCTATATAATCTTAATCATAAAAGTTAAACAAAATATTTATTATTATTAAACATTTTATTAACACATTTGGTTTTTAACTTCCTTTATTATTCAATAATTATTTTCATACTAATGCTCGCTGTCTGCATTGGCAACCCGAACATACATATATGAATTGACTTATAAATATCCTTAGTTTTTTTTAATATATGTTATTAGAGTCAGATCAGGGGTGTCAGAGATCATCATCATCCATTGAGCTAGTTTCTTGGTGCATAGTCATGTACCATCAACATATGTCATCCATTGATTTGATCTGAGCTTGTGAGTTGGGTTTGAATTCAGTTTGGTTCGACTGAGTTTAAATATGACTTTGCAGATTGGGTTAGGTTGTTGTTGGGATATTTTGACTGGTACAGTGGTTATGATTTTGGCTTCCCAATCGTTGGGACTTCAATATAATAACTCCCACACCCTGTAGGAAGTGTTTATACTTTTGGACACTCAATCATTGGGACCCTTGATAAATTAAATTCCTCACCTTGTAGATAGTAGGTATGTTTTAGCCACCCAGTAATTGAGGCCTTGATAAATTAAATTTCATTCCCTGTAGAGAGTGATTATGTTTTTGTAGAGTGTTATACATATTTGAAAAAAAAAGTTATGCGATTTATAGTCCTCAACTGAAATGATTTTAATGTACTAAAATGTCATTTTTAGTTTCTTATCTTTAAATGTTTTCAAAATTACTTAAACATTCGTTCATTAATAGATTTGTTAGTTAAATACCGTAACAGTAGCGTTAGTCAAAAAATTTAATAGTTTTAAAAAAATACATGTCTCTTTCAAAGAATTAACGGTAGGAGCTCAACTAAGATAAACATAGGTGAACTAAAAAAGGCAGATTAGATAGATTGGTGAAATAATATGCAGCAGCTAATGAAGATAAGGACAAATGGGACCAGTAGTCAGACACCTAACTCAATGTATTAGAAAAAAATCTGTATATTAGTATTCAGATTAATAGTGCCAAAATTTTGTTACCCATATACTTTGCATATTTTCAAAAAAATGGAAGGAGAGCAAGTAGATAAAGAGTTGACTGAGAATAGTGATGCACCTTCAACAGCCTCTAGTAAACAAAAGATCACTTTCAAAAATTCGGTTAAGAGAAAAGAACGCAACCGTCAAAGCAGGAAGGCAACTCAAAATGATCACGATGATTGAGAGATTTTATATACACTCCACAGTGAGATGAAATAAGACAGAAAGTTAATGCTTATGATGATGGAGGGAATTCTATGAATTGAGGAAAGACTGGGCATCAATAATTTCTTAACTTGTTTCAACTGCCATTAAATTCAAAAAGCAAAATTTTATCAACTTAATCCCATGAATCACAAATTTTAATGTTAACAGCTTGTCTGTTAATTATATTCATTTTATTCCTATTTATTAATATTTCCTCATTATTTTTTTTTATTATGGTTTCTGTCTTCATGAAGAATCTTAAGACAATCAATGTCAGACTTTATATATACATGTCCTTTCATGTTCGAAGTAAACTGAAGCCATCTCTAAATCACTATTATTTTTACTTTTCACATGCTTATATAACAATTCATGCTCCTTTATTCTTTTCTTCAATACTGCACCTTGATTCACTTATATATGATAACACATATCCACAAAATATTTGATACATAACATTACTTTTTTGATCAATTTTTGTGGATATATGTTATGGTATATAGGTCAATCAAGGTACAGTATTGAAAAAAATTATAAAAGAATGAATTGGTATATAAGCTGTGAAAAGTAAAAATAATAGAGATTTAATGACTGCTTTGATCATGAAATGGCATGTAAATATAAATTTAAATTTGATATTGAAAGTGTTAAGATTCTTCATAAAAAGAGAAACCACAAAAAAAAAAAAATTAAGGAGGCAATTTTAATAAATAGTAATAAATGAATGTAATTAATTGACAAGCTGCTAACATTTAAAGTTGAGATTCATCGGATATGAGTTGATAATGTTTTCTTCCATTTTGTTTTTTTTTTATTTAAAGACAGTAGGAGCAGGTTAAAGAATTAATGAAAGGTACTTCTGTGGATTGAAAGAGTGTGTATAATAGTTTATTACCATTATATTTATTAATTTTTATGTTATTACAATAGTTTTTTTTAATTAATAGAAAATTTATTTGTGTAATATATATATATATATATATATATATATATATATATATATATTAAGTTTGATATCTGTATTCATTCCACCTTATATGAAATATACAAATCAATATATACATATCAAAATACAGTACAATTTACATAAATTATATTACTTTTAGAAGTACTTTCAACTATACATTTTGTACTCTTTATCTACATTGAATAATCAAAACAAGATAACCTTTAAGAATACCCATAATTCAATTCAGATTTCCCATAATTCTGATATTTTAACATTTGATGACTGGCAATTCATTAACATTTGATGATTTCTTGAAATCAACATAGCCTCTTTTATTTTACGTTTATTATGACAACATTCAATTTGAATAATTTTCATATTTTTATAATCAAATTAAAATACATATTGACAAGATTTATTATGATCAAATATAATTGATGATGAAGATTTATTTACATCTATTCCAGATTATTTCTCTTTTTGAATTTCTATTATATAAAAGCATATGCTCTTTTATTCTCTTCTCAAATATACATCTAGATTCACTGATGTATTGTAATCCACATCCACATATCAATTTATACACAATATAATTTTGATTAAACTTTGAATTTTGAATTTTAGAGTTATTAAGTAATCTATTTATATTATTTGTTGAGAAAAAAAGCAATATGACATAAACCATTATAAATTCTCCTACTAAACTTGATCTTCTTATCTGATATAAATTAGATTGAAATCGATTTCATTTTTATATTATTTTTATTTTTAATTTTATTATATTGTTCATTCCTTTTCAATTTTTTAATAATATTAGCAATAGCATTTTTATAATAACCAATTTTCAACAAGTCATTAATAAATAAATGTACAGTTTTTTTATTTTATCACTAGAATATTTGCACAATTTTTCATTTCGAAATAAAAATGATTTCAATCCAGACAACACATATAGGTGCATTTGATTCATATGGAATAAAACCTCTAGTTTCAATTGCTTTAATTAATGTAAGATAATACAAACTGTAATTCTTATGTGTAAATTGAATATCCAAGAATTTTATGGAATTGTATTTTGCTTCAGTTATAACCCACTTTATACCTTTAATCTGATTTAATTCATTAAATAAATTGATTATTAAATCTCCTTTCCCACAAATAAAAACATCATCCACATATCTATGATATACTTTAATTTCTTGATATTTCAATTGCTTTAAAATTTTACTTTCATAAGTTGATATAACAAAATTACAAATTTGAGCAACAGCAGGAAGACCCATTGGCCAACCATAACTCAATTTATAATATTCATTATTAAAATAGACATAAATATTTTTATCAATACACTGCAATACTTTTATAATAAAATTTATAATATCGACTTTACATTTTTTGAAACAAGAACATTATAAATAATATTAATTGACTCTATTCAATCTTTTGATTCATACATTTCATTTATATCCAAAGTACAAATTGTGCCATGTAATTCTATATTTATATTCTTAATTTTATCTACAAAATCAAACAATGATGAAACAGTATATTTTCCAAAACCTAAAATATCTTGAAGTAATAATTTAATATATCTACATGTTTGATAATTTTATGCACCACCAAAATCAATCATCAATATCAATGGATAATTTTCTTTATGTAGCTTTATATTTAAAAATATCCTTGGACAAATAGCTGATGATGGATATAAGTTGTATAACTATCAATAGCTTTGTTCTTAGCTTTTATTAAAATTTCATTTATAAATTTCATGGGAGATGTAACTATATTTATTATTTTACTATTTTGAATACATCAAATAGATTCAATTAATATTATTTATAATGCTCTTGTTTCAAAAAATGTAAAGTCTGATATTATAAATTTTATTATAAAAGTATTGCAGTTTATTGTTAAAAATAATTATGTTAATTTTAATAATGAATATTATAAAATGAGTTATGGTTGGCCAATGGGTCTTCCTGCTGTTGCTCTAATTTTTAATTTTGTTATATCAACTTATGAAAGTAAAATTTTAAAGCAATTGAAATATCAAGAAATTAAAGTATATCATAGATATGTGGATGATGTTTTTATTTGTGGAAAACAAGATTTAATAATCAATTTATTTAATGAATTAAATCAGACTAAGAATATAAAGTGGGTGATAACTGAAGAGAAATAAAATTCCATAAAATTTTTGGATATTCAAGTTACATGTAAGGATTACAGTTTGGATTATCTTATGTTAATTAAACCAATTGAAACTAGAAGTTTTATCCCATATGAATCAAATGAACCTATATGTCATAAGTTGTCTGGATTGAAATCATTTTTATTTCAAAATAAAAAATTGTGAAAATATTCTAGTGATAAAGTAAAAAAATGTACGTATTTGTTAATGACTTGTTGAAAATTGGTTATTATAAAAGTGCTATTGCTAATATTATTACAAAATTTAAAAGGAATCAACAATATAATAAAATTAAAAATAAAAATAATATAAAAATGAAATGTATTTCAATGCCATTTATATCAGATGAACAGGTCAAGTTTATTAGAAGAATTTATAATGATTTGTGTCATATTGTTTTTTTTTCTCAACAAATAATATAAATAGATTACTTAATAACTCTAAAATTCAAGATTTAAAGTTTAATCAAAATTCTATTGTGCATAAATTGATATGTGGATGTGGTGAATCTAAATGTACATTTGAGAAGAGAATAAAAGAGCATATGCTTTTATATAATAGAAATTCAAAAAGAGAAACAATCTGGAATAGATGCAAATAAACCTTCATCATTAGTTATATTTGATCATAATAAATCTTGTCAATTTGGATTTAAATTTGATTATAAAAATATGAAAATTATTCAAATTGAATGTTGTCATAATAAACATAAAATAAAAGAGGCTATGTTGATTTCAAGAAATCGTCAAATATTAATAAATCGCCAGTCATCAAATGTTAAGATAACAGAATTGTGGGACATCTGAATTGAACTATGGGTATTGTTAAAGGTTATCTCGCTTTGATTATTCAATGTTATATAGTTGATAAAGACTACAAAATGTATAGTCGAAAATACTTCTAAAAGTAATATAATTTATGTAAATTGTACTGTATTTTGATATATATATATATTGATTTGTATATTACACAAACACACACATACACACACACACATTTATATATATATATGTTTTGTTGTGAATCTTTCAATTTCTCCAACTTTTAAGAATTCCAGTTCAATACATAAAAATGCTAATGAAGTTAATGATTCCTGACTTAGTCTAACTTCATATTAACATAACCAGAACATTGAGCAATATTTAAAGTTACAATGTAACTGAATAATCGGTATAATCAATGCTTCTTTAATTGTATTACTTTATATAAAATATTCATTGTATGGCCAAATTATAGCGTTTGACAAAAAAATGAAATGCACTTTCATTTAGAATTTGGTAAAATGTTGTGTTTTTTTTTAATTTTTGCAAAGGATGTAAATCCTGAAAGTTCGGGGCTTTAATAAAACCAAGGTCTTGCACATTCGCACCACTCTCAGGACAGCTCTGTTTATGGAAATGTAGTTTACACAAATGTGTCTTTTATCCATGCAACGCTCCTGCCTACAATTATTGCAATCATGATTAATATTTACTTATTTTGCTTTAATTATGAGTTAAAATATGCATAAAATTTACATAACCATTGCTTAAAATATTCCACAATATATAATTTTAGTTTAAAATACATCTATCACTCCTCTACCACTACATTCTTTCATCAAATCTCCCTTGTAAATAAAGATAAAGTCTGCGCATCCCATTAAATTCCGACTTGATTATTTATATACAAGGCAGCAGTGGGTGAGTGGTTGATGTATTTTAAATTTCATTGTCAGCTATCGATTTGCACTGATTCTATTTTTAATTGTAAGTTTTGTTTGCATATTTTGTGCAGAATAAAATTTAGTAACTAACTTCAAATTTTTATTCATTGGAATATATATAAAACTATACAGAATATTAGATTTAAAAACAAAACAAAAAAATTACAATTCCCAATTCAATGGAAAAATTAAATGTATTCTGTGGTTTAATAATGTATTTGTAATGAATATAAAATGCTTCAACACTTTTTAGACAGTGTTTTTCTTTTTTAAATAATGCAATGTCATTTATTGCAGCAAATAAAACTTTTCTGAATTTATAAAATTTGAAACTTTCACCACGGAAAAATGTGATAATTACAAAACTAACAGCAAAGTAAATGTATTTACTATTATTATATTTATTATTTACGGATAATTAAAAAATATTTTTAAATAAATATAAATTAGCAAATTTTAGTAATTGTTTACTTCTTACTTCAAAAGGTGACTCCATCTGCCATTTCACTAAGAGATGCAAAATTCTGGTAGTTTTCGGAATAATCCTGATCACCTTGTAACTGAAAAATTATGAATATAAAATATTATATACTACATTAAATCATAAAATATCTTACTTACACATTCAAATAATTGTTTACAATCATTGACAATAATATGCATATCTTTTGATCATATTTCTTCATTTAACTCAATTATCACCCAAAGTACCATAAAAAAAAAACAGTTGTTAGCAAATATTCTAAAGAAAAGCTGCAAACAATCTTGCATCAGAACAGCTTTCCACATCTTTATCACATTATAAAAAATCCTAACATTTACAAAGCTTAAATTTCGAATGCTGGAAAATATAAACTACTTCTATGAAACACTAAGTAAATATGACAGGATGTATATAGGTGAAACCAGTTATCTTTTAAAGCAACCTTTATTGTTAAAGATTACATAGAAGTCTTCCGGGTCTATTTACCTGCTGTGATTGCAAAGCATGCAATGTACAAAAAAAAATATTAATCTTATTTACATAAGGACACACTACAGACAACAAAAATGATTAAAAGAGCACAAACTGGTGATTGGAAGATATAAAATAGATGTGTTTAAAGTAAAATGCTATATTTATACTAATGATATATGTTCGATTGGGGAAATGCAAAAATATTGGATAGAGAGAAAAAGATACAAAAAAAATATTCAGAATAGCTTCTCACATGACAACAGCAAATAGTCTTTGAAGTCAGCCTAGTTTGATTATACTTAATATATAGAAGAACCTATTAATTATCTTTGCTCTTCAGAAAATTGGGGGAATCTAGTAGAACTAATAGCTATCTATATGGTAATTATACTGACAGTTTTCATTGGTAGAAATCATCTTAAAATCCAATATTCAAAAATTTAAAGCTCCAAGTTTAATTTCTATGTTAGGAATGTCGCTGATCACGTCAGCAATACTTGAAGAAGAGAGAAAAATAATATCTCTTGAAACGTTGTGTATTTATTAAACTGTACTATTACTAATAATTGAATATAAATGGTAAATTTAAATAAAGTCGAAAAAATGTATAAAGACATTCAATATTTAATGTTAAATGGTGGAAATAGTTCATCATATATGTACAACTAAAATATCACAATCACAAATCATCAGGCAAACAGCTATTAAAAACATTTTACAAACATATAGACATATTTTCATTTAACATTATGTTATTTTTAACAAAAGGACTCCGTACAAGTTTAATTCTATGATTTATGACACCCATTTTGATTGTATCTACATTAATAATCTGAACAAAATATCTGTAGTTGTTATTTTTCCTAATTCGTGATTATCAATATTTATTTATTCTTCTGAAAAAATCCACTGAGCATTACATTAATCTTTTTAACATTTATCTTTAGATCTATTTTGCTATTTTTATCTGATAACTTTTGCAATATTTCTTGAAGGTTCTAGTCATCATTTGCAAAAGCAATTGCATCAGCTGCAAATCGTGAAAACTTAAATAATCTTTATGCATATGCTCTTACCTATCATTCTTATTCCCAAAATATATTTTTTTTGCAAAACTACTGTAAAAAGATTTGAAGATATGGAATCATCAAGGCATATACAATTCTTAATGTTAATGTTTGCAGCTGTTACATTTTCATAAACTTTCCTCAGAATAAGTCACTATCCTGTGTCTACATTTTAATGATACAATAATTTAATAACTCAACAAATGTTTACAGAATTAAATGTCTTTTTATAATCCATAAAGACAAATCTTAATTGCAATTCATTGGTTTATTTCAGTAACTTCTTTAAATATTTGGGTGTAGTACACTGTGCTAAAAACAGTTTTATAAATATTTTTTTTATGATATATCCATTTGTGAAGAATTCCTAGTATCAAAATATTACATATAAAGTTTGTATCCTGCCCATCCCTCTTCTATGTATTTAAGTGGATAATGTTATATACATGAGGGGCCAGAGTGATTTCGGATCAACATGGGCTTGGCAGTAATGTTGCCATCAGTATGGGATTCGGCTTTCCAATCATCAGATTTTCTGTCATATGGATGGCTGAAAAGTTGGAGGTGGTAATGTATTGAAGCCTGTCCATGAAAGTGTGATGATTTGCTATCTTAATATAAACTGAGCACTGATTTTATATATGTGTGAGAGATGATAATCTGGACCAACTGATGAGTTCTGGTTTAGCATGAAATATGCATATTGGTGATTATTTAGGTTTTCTACATGTGTGTGGTCATGTGTATCAGTTTTTAAGATAGTATGGATAGTTGGTGGGTGCTTGAAGGTTTGAGTTCAAATCCCCTATATTTACAATTAAGCTCCAGGTTTGTGAAGAGTGTCTGGTATTCAAATATTTACATATAAAGCTTGTGTCCTGCCCATCCCTCTTCTATGTATTTAAATGGATAAGGTCATATACATGAGGAGTCAGAGTGACTTCAGGTCAACATGGGCTTGGCAATAATGTTGGCATCAGCATGGTATTTTGTTTTCTATCATCAGATTTTCAATCATATGGATGGCTGAAAAGTTTGAATTTGTAGTGGATTGAAGCCTTCCATTAAAGTGTGAAGATTTGCTGTATTAATATACACTGAGCATATATATATATATATATATATATATATATATATATATATATATATATATATATATATATATATATATATATATATATATATATATATATATATATATATATATGGGAGATGATAACCTGGACCAACTGATGAGTGTTGGTTTAGCATGAAATATGTAAATTTGTGATTATTTATCTTTTCTATGTATGTGTGGTCATGTGTATCAGTTGTATAAGATAGTGTGGATAGTTGATGGGTGCTTGAAGGTCTGACTTTAAATCTCCTATATTTACAATTAAGCTCCATGTTTGTGAAGAGTGCCTGGTATTCAAATATTTACATATAAAGCTTCTATCCTACCCATCGCTCTTCTGTGTTTAAATGGATAAAGTCCTATATATGAGGGGTCAGAGTGACTTCAGGTCAACATGGATTTGGCAATAATGTTGGCATCATCATGAGATTTGACTTTCTATGATCAGATTTTCAATCATATGGATGGCTGAAAAGTTGGAGGTTGTAATGGATTGAAGCCTGTCCATTAAAGTGTGAAGATTTGCTACCTTAATATAAACTGAGCAGTGATTTTATATAGGTGTGAGATATGATAATCTGGACCAACTGATGATTGCTGGTTTAGCATGAAATATGTGTATTGATGATTATTTATCTTTTCTACATATGTGTGGTCATGTGTATCGACTGTATTAGATAGTGTAGATTTATAATATATCCTTTTGGAATTGTATGTTAATGTTTTTTTAAATATTTATGAATTAAACCTGACATTCTTTTCTTTGAATTTTTTATTGTTAATTAATTCTTATAAGCTTCAAAGATTCATAGCGCTTGTACAATATTAACTTTAAATTTTTATTTCGTTCCGGCTTACAATTTTGGAATTCTAGTCTACTAATATTAAAAAACAATATATTAATGAAGAATGTGGTTTATTCAATCCACTTTTTTCCTTCTAAATGATTCACAATATATTTAGATTGTTATTGAAACTTAATTCACTAAATTGAGAATGATTGTCTTTTAATAAATCAGATTGTGATTTAAGTGTGAAATGTTAGGCCTATTTTAAAATTAAAAATATTTTAAGTAAAAAGATGTTTTGATTAGTGAAATACTAGGCACTCTACAGTTTTTATCACTGATATTCTAGAAATATTTGTAAACTACTTTATCAAATACCATTAAGTTGTTATACAATAATTAAATACTGTTTAACGGTTCACTAGTAATTACAAATAAAATAATAATTCATATAACATTACAATACTAGCCAAAAATAAAACATATTTTACTGAAAATTTTTCATAACCATGGTTCTATCTAATAACAAATACATCTTTTCAAGTAAAATTCAACTAAGTTTACTACACACACATATATATAAAACAAAATAGCATTTTCATTATTAACTCCAAAAAACATTTTCCTTTAACATCAATGACAAGCCTATTTTGTTTTGAATATATATAGTGGTAAGCTTAATTTAATTTCACATGAAAAGGTCTATTTGTTAATGAATGAAACCATGGTTGTGGAAGACTTTTGGTATAATTTAGTTTTTTTTTTTTGACTAGTATTGTAATGCTATATCCATTTCTATTGTAACTTATCTATATTTTTTATTACTTTCGTTTTTATAATAAAATAGTTATTGATATTTTGCTTAATAATAATCAATAGAATATCTAGTCTTTTAATGTTCATCATTTGTTTAAATATAATAGCAAAATGTTAGTTGTAGGAATTATATAGATATCATAAAAGTAAATTTTATGTATGTTCATATAACTTAGAATATTTTAATCTACTTTTGGAAATGTAGTCTCATCTTAAGCTTATCTTGATTAATGTAAAGGAACAGTCAATAGTATAAATAACTCAATTATATATCTAACTAAATATATGTGATTGTTAACCATAATCTGGGAAATATCAGACAATAACGTCATGTTTAGACCAAAAATTTATGGTCTGGACTTTTTCCTGCTAATGTCACAAGTTTGTCATTATTGGATAGAATGCAGCCAATTACATTTAAGTTCAGAGCAGGAAGCTGCTAGTGTAAAATAATAGTGCATCTTTTATAACGCAAAACAACAAGCATTGAAGTATTAAATTAGATTATTAGCTACCACACATTCCTTCAACCAGCAAGTTGATACTATCAACAACTATACATTTATAATTATGGGTGGCATATTTGTTTAATTATACATTTTGACTTTAGTTTACTTGTACTTCATCTGTTTATCAACCAGAAAATAATAAGTACACAATAGAATTGGAACAATTGTAATAGAACATAGTAGCAGCTAACATTATTAGCACTTGTCAATTAAAAAAATTGAAAAACCAATTATTATATAATAAAGTTTATAATAATGTTTATTAATCATACTTTAGACTAAAGATTGTCCAATCGAATAATGAATAATATTTCTGTATTGTAATTTTCACTACATCTTTCTTACACAAAGTAGAAACTGCATTTTGGGAATCATAGATCTTTTTTGCATGTCTTGGTTCATAGGTTTATGACTATATCCCTTCACATGGTGTTAAAAGCAGATAGAAACCAATCTTAAAATTATTTTTGCTTTGATGTGTATTCAGGAGAGCACATCAATCTGTTATGTTGTCACTAGTTCAATCACTTAGACTACATAATGATCAAAATAAACCAGATCATAAATATAATAAAGTTGAAAAATGACTACTCAGATGTAATTGGTGACAAACTAATTCTAGACATATGATTGTTGATCTACTTGCTAGTAAACAGAAATATAAAAGCAATAAAGATCTTTGTCATTGACATGAGAGTTAATGTGGTAGGTAAAATAGATAATGGCTACCCAGAGAGCATTAATGATAATAACTTCAGCAGAATAAGGATTATTAGTGCATGATTAACAAAGACCCAGGGACTCAATAATTATATTCTACCACATGTCAAACAAATACTTTTTCTAATATCTAGGTGATGAGTTTTTCAAAAATTGATCTTATAAAGCTTATCTGCAACTATCAGTTGACTCCAAGCCTGCAAGGGCATTAGTAATTATTACCCAAAGTATATTTATTTAAAATCAATCACTTACCTAGTAGATTATCAGTTATTCCAGTTATATCACAAAAACTAATCAATCTATTTACTGCTAGAATATATATATATATATATATAACAATTCTCAGTTCTGTTAATAAATTATTTGATAAATACACGGTCTCGGGCATTAAAATCACACTAGAAGAATATTTATTTAACGCTGTAAGATTGAATTTCTTAAATATAAAACACATATGAAAATTATCCTTTCAACAAACGTTAAAGCAATTACTGAGACAATGAATCTTAACAAAAAAGTATTAAAGACTATTTACATATATCAGAAGCTTCTGAACAGCTACATAGAATGTTGGTCAAGAAAACAGTCTGAATATGAAATGACGAGCATTTATAGAGAATCAATAGGTGTGGCAAATATTCATCTATAAAAGTTGGTAATGTCAGCTGCGATGGACCATCTGTGGTGCTATAATGTATTTTAAAAAGAATGGCAAGATATTATCAGCATATGTTAAGGAAATTAAAAATTCTTATCATTGTTTAGTGATTCAAGTTATTGGCCTTAATAGAAATAATAGTCCGTATTGATAATTTAAATCCATTTATCTGGAAATAATTTTGAAACAATTACACTCAAATAATCAATATATTAATGAGTTAGATTTGGAATTAATTGTGCCAATGAATCACTACTGACATGCATTATAATTATTAGTTTAATGAATCCATGGGTATCGACCTAGTAAAAACAGAAAGCTGAATTCCGTCTACTGAATATAACGCTCGTGCTCTTAAAGTAATTGTATTGTCTGGCAATAAATAATGATTTTTTTCACGTTGCCATTATTATGAAAACGAAATACTATGTTTGGTTATTTATCTTAAACACATGGGTTTTAGACTAAATATCATCTATACTGTAATCATAAAATAAATTAAAATTTGCCAGAAAAAAAATAAAACTAGTCAAAAGCTTGACATTCACAGAACTTGGACAAAAATTCATTTATTATTTTAATACTCCAAATATTTAGAAAAGGTTTAAATATTATAGTTTTTTGCTGTAGCATATATTAAAATACCTTGTAAACTAATTGCTACTTTTGGTCTCATAACACTATGATTTTGGATAATAGCATAATCTTCACATTGGATTTCATTGAACAATTTTGAGTGATTATTAATATACAGCATGTGTTTAGACAATAATTTTGCCTTACAAATAATGATATGATTAAAAGATTGGTTCAAATGGCAAAAACAATGACTGAAAAAACTACATCATCAAGAATTGAAATAAACACAACTTTGAATGATACTGACATATTATACACCTGATCTACTATTTAACAAAGTCTTCCAAACTTCACAAGATGATAAAATCAGATAAGTATTCAGATACTATGCTATACAATCACATGTTTTTCAGAAACAGTTATAGTGACAAAGAGCTTATATACAGTGGTTGTTCAAACATTTTCTATGCAATAATACCACAGGCACAAGAATAATTGATGCATGACTATTTAGTTTCATGCAACGATGAAAACTTCAAGCCAAATATGATTTTGAAGAGACATAACAATCAGACTACATCATGATAAAAAATACAAATCAGAAAATACAGCAAAAAGATAATTTAGATACTTATCAGTTTACATTAAATATTATTGATATTAAAAATAAATGTAGACAAGAGGAGAGTGTTTTTAACTTATTTTTTACATACCCTCAATAATGGACTTGCCCAAACTATAGAGGTTTCTATATTGGATTTACTATAGAATACAGTTAAAATCAGATGTTCGGTTGAAAAAGCATGACGCAATGAAACAATATTGCTATATTATGTCCCAAATAGTAATTCATAATACCCATAATTACTATGTTAGTATTATTGCATTGTTTACTATTTCATAGAATGCAGTCAAGAATAGTTAAGCACCAAGCAGCAAGCTAATTAATATTCAAATACTAACAGAGCTCTTATGAAACATGCCAAAAAGGCTAAAAATATTAGGTTTTATTATTAGATGTCACAGCTTTTTTCCAACTTCCTAGTTGTATTACCTCTAAATGAGCATTTACCTTATGTGCACTGAAATGCAAAAAGGGAAAGTTATAATTGAATAATAATAATACTAAGCAGCTAAGTGCTTTTGAGAACATTCTGGGTCCTTATATTCATAGCATTAGAATTATCATCAGAAAAAAATTGTAGTGTATACATAAGAAAAAATATATTCAAACCTTATGAAAATTAGAAGGTCCATTTCTTAGAGAGGGACAAGTATAATTCCTTTCAGCTTATAGTATCGTTGTTATTAGCTATGTGCCAAACTTCTTTGATCTTTTGCCTAGAATTATTTCTCTTAATAAAAGCAATTGCAGTGGATAAAAGTTCAAATGTATGGCCAGTGATGTTCTAGTATTCCAAAGAATTAACTTATATTCAGACTTATCTGAGGTTCTTCTATATAGATATCTGTATTGTGAAAGTTGCATGAGATTCATTATAATATATGGTGTTGCACCCAGCATGAGGGAATACAATCTAGTATATGGTGTTGGGGTTTTATCAGTTTCAAGCATATCCTTGGAATTGTTTATCAATGTGTTAGCAAAATGATGAGTATGGAAGTTTATTAGATGAGTTAGTGATCAGGTTTTGTGAAGAGTTTTGATTATATGACTAAGTTGAATCCAGGGACTGCCATATTTGAGCTGGTTTCCATCTTATAAATAAAATTGTTTCATTCTTCTTGTAAGATAATTGTATTTTAAACCTATACTACGCAAAGTCTTTCAGATATTGTTCAATAATAGCTTTTCAAGAAGCTTCAAACTTACATAAATAAATGGTTTCTATAAAGAGAATAATAATGACCAGAAAATTAATGAGACCATAGAAGATAGAATTAGGATGTGTAAAGCCTTGATCTCTAGTAGTTTAAGACACATGTTATAGTTTAGATGAGATATATCTTTCTGTAACTGGATATTAAGATACTTCAATTTCCAGAGATAATCTTCCCACTCTATGGATCCAAAACAATGATGATTTAGCTTTAATGGTTCATTTGGTATCTACAATTAAAGGCTTAGAACCAGCCATGAAGACATAATCAACATATCAAGTGTAGATGAGACTGGTGACATGTATGAAAACTTTTATTGAAAGTGGTTAAAGTATATATTAGACTCAGTTTCACTAAATGGTAGACTCATTGACCACCCATGTTGTCTGACAAGATAAAGTCAGAAATGAAGTTGGTTAGCATTGGTGAAAGATTGATGTTCATGAGATCAGCTATAATAATGTTAATCAAGATTTTCCAGTTGACGGAGCTGTATAATTGTTGTAAGAAAAGCAATTTTATATTAATCTCCTAATTCTGTGCTTTTAATGATATTGGCAAAGACAAAGAATGACTTAATTGGGTAAACACCATTAGTTGATCAGTTAATCACTGGTTAATAATTTTAGCAGTGATGTAATAATATGCACTTGCAAAATCTACCATTAACCTAAGTGGGGTATTTGAATTGTGTAGCTTGGCAATGGTAAGAATTCACAGAGGTTAGCAGCAGATGAATAAATTTTGGAATCTTCACCTTTTGTATACACCTTGCTGAATTGCACAAACTAAATACCCTGTTTACCTTAATGCTAGATTTTTGAGGCATATACTATTTTACAACATTAAAATGATTAACCAGTGTTTCACTGATAAAGTAGGTGATGGTACTTACACTATTTAGTCATTCTTTGTCATTTTCATTAAAAGCTCAGAATTAGAGGTGGAATATAAAATTTCCTCTCTTGACATAATGTATTTACATGGCTCTATCACAGGAAACTCTTCATTAACATTATTAAAACTGATATCATAAACATCAATGATTCAACAATTAACTTTATTTTTTACTTCCACATTTGAATTGGAGTGGATAGCATTATCTTATGGCAAATGATCAGTCAGTGGGTTTACCTGTTACTGAAATCACTTCAAATGCAAACTCCTCTATAGATATTTCACACATACATCTAATCTCATTTACAGTTGATACATTGATGATATCTTCATGGCTGGTCTTGAACCCTTAATTATAGATATCAAATCAACCCTTAAAACACACTCCACATTGGTTTGGATAATGAAGTGGAAAGATTATCACAAAGAATTTAATTACCTTGATATATAGTTACAAAAAGATCATTCTCATAAAAACTATAACATGTGCTATAAACTACTAGAAATGTAAGGCCTTACACATTCTAAATTTATCTCTCCACATTCTTATATATTGGCTGGACTTCCCTTTTTTATTTATAGAGGTTTGAAGCTTCTGGAAAAGCAAATATTGAACAATATCTGAAAAACTTGAATATTACAAGCTTCAAATACAATTACCTTATAAGAAGAGTGAAACATTTTATCACAAGATAAACACAAACCAGCTCAAAGATGACAGACCTTGGATTCCACTTCCATATAGCTCTCATATAACCAAAAATACTAACAAAATCCTATTCCTAATACATCATATAAGCTTACACATTTTTCCTTCCATTAACAGATTGATAAACAATTCCAATAACAGACGTAATCCTGATCAAACTCCAAACACTGTATACAAGATTGTATGCCACCAGGCTGCATGCAACACCATACATTACAGTGAATTTTGTGCATCCCTCTCCACTCAGCTTTCTCTGCACCAATATCTATATAGAGAAGTCTCAAACAAGCCTAAATATAAGTCAATTTTTTTCAAGCATCAGAACATTATTGAAAATACATTTCAACCCTTATCTATCACAATTGCTTGCATTGAGTGAAAGGTCAAAGAAGCTTGGCACATAGCTAATTACGGCAATACTATAAACTGAGAAAAATCATGCTTTCCCCTCCCTAAGAAATTGACTTAGCTATAACTTCATTTTTATTGCATTTCAGCACACATAACATATATTGCACTGGTCTAAGATATCTTTATAATTACAATAAAGTTGTAATTCAGTCAACTTTTCTGGTCAATAAACGCTTTTAACTGTTGTTATTAATATAGTATTAATGTTATATATTAAAATAGAAGCAATAAATGTCTTGAAATTACTTTTATTGGTTTCATCTACTTATCAGCAGAAGCTATCGAGATTTTTAAAAGGACCAAAAGCATAAATGACAAGTGTGAATTCAAGAAAATTAACAATATTTGGAAAATATATTGAAAGATTTTAAATTTCACCATACTTATTATGATTTGAGAAAAAAAAATTTCGAGGAAAGTTCTTATTTTAATGTACAGAAACGTCAGCTACTTGGCTATTATATTTTTTACTACGCGGAAAAGTCCCAGAAATAATACGATAGATAGATAGATAGATAGATAGATAGATAGATAGATAGATAGATAGATAGATAGATAGATAGATAGATAGATAGATAGATAGATAGATAGATAGATAGATAGATAGATAGATAGATAGATAGATAGATAGATAGATAGATAGATAGATAGATAGATAGATAGATAGATAGATAGATAGATAGATAGATAGATAGATAGATAGATAGATAGATAGATAGATAGATAGATAGATAGATAGATAGATAGATAGATAGATAGATAGATAGATAGATAGATAGATAGATAGATAGATAGATAGATAGATAGATAGATAGATAGATAGATAGATAGATAGATAGATAGATAGATAGATAGATAGATAGATAGATAGATAGATAGATAGATAGATAGATAGATAGATAGATAGATAGATAGATAGATAGATAGATAGATAGATAGATAGATAGATAGATAGATAGATAGATAGATAGATAGATAGATAGATAGATAGATAGATAGATAGATAGATAGATAGATAGATAGATAGATAGATAGATAGATAGATAGATAGATAGATAGATAGATAGATAGGTAGGTAGGTAGGTAGGTAGATAGATAGATAGATAGATAGATAGATAGATAGATAGATAGATAGATAGATAGATAGATAGATAGGTGGGTGGGTAGGGAGGGAGGGAGGGAGGTAGGTAGGTAGGTAGGTAGGTAGGTTGGGGGGGTGGGTAGGTAGGTAGGTAGGTAGGGAGGTAGGTAGGGAGGTAGATAGGTAGGTAGGTAGTAGGTAGGTAGGTAGGTGGGTAGGTGGTTAGATAGGTAGATAGGTAGATAGAGATAGAAAGATAGATAGATAGATAGATGGATAGATGGACAGATGGATGGATGGATAGGTAGATAGATAGATGGGTGGATAGATATATAGATAGATAGATAGATAGATAGATAGATAGATAGATAGATAGATAGATAGATAGATAGATAGATAGATAGATAGATAGATAGGGAGAGAGGCAGGGAGGGAGGGGGAGGGAGATAGATAGATAGATAGATAGATAGATAGATAGATAGATAGATAGATAGATAGATAGATAGATAGATAGATAGATAGATAGATAGATGGATGGATGGATGGATGGATAGATAGATAGATAGATAGATAGATAGATAGATAGATAGATAGATAGATAGATAGATAGATAGATAGATAGATAGATAGATAGATAGATAGATAGATAGATAGATAGATAGATAGATAGATAGATTATAACTTTTTGGGCTGTAATTATTTTCCATTAAACATCGATATTTCAATGGTCTAGCATCTGCCATTATCAATGTTAACTTTTGAAAGAAAAATCGTTAGATCTTAAATAATAACGTGACTGCGTGCAAGATAAGAAATGAGATTCAACTTGAAGTAGTTCAGCATTCACAATATGAGGATTATCAAAATGTTTATTTTCCTCAGTAGTTTCACCTATTAATTTTAAGTTAATATTAGATAAAATGAGAGATTTTTTTTTTTTAAAAAAAAGATGATTCTATTGTTATTCCAGCAGATAAGGGTAACTCGACGGTTGTTTCTTAATCGTTTGGATTACAGTAATAAAATTGTAGATTTATTAAATGATGGAACTTATAAAAAGATTATTAGAGATCCTCTGACATATTTAGAGAAAAAGATAAAATGTCTTATCAAACGTTCTAGTATAGATGAAGATATAAAAATTGAAATTTCTCCAAGAGGTTCTTCATTATAACCTAAATTTTATCGTTTCCCTAAAATTCATAAACCTGAGATACCATTGTGTTTTATTGTGTGTGCTATCAGCTCTTCCACACATGCTTCGGCTCGATATTTAGCTCAATGCTTACAGCCATTGACAGACAAGATTCCATCAAGAATTAAAAATTCGTCATTTTATTTCAATAATTAAAAACTTAAAACTAACTGGAACTGATTTATTGGTTAGTTTGGATGTTTCTTCGATGTTTACTAATATTCCTGTTGAAGAAGCATTAAGTATAATAGCTCAATACAATGATTTACCTGATTTTATTATTCCATTCGCAAAGCATTGCCTTGAAAATACATTTTTGTTTAAAATTTTCAAGTGTTTAAACAAATTAAAGGACTTTCTATGGGATCCCCACTGTCACCTGTCATTGCTGATCTTTTCATGGACAATTTTGAAAGTCAAGTATTATGTGCAGCTACTAAAAAACCTTCTGTTTCAGTTGGATATATGGATGATACATTTGTCACATGGCCACATGGCATTGATTCTTTAAATTCTTTTCTTGTTTTTATAAATAATTGGCATCCAAATATTAAATTTGCTATGGAAGTGGAAAGTAGCAGATCGCTTTCTTTTCTAGATGTTTAATTGCAAAAAAATGTGATGAAACATTATCAATATCAGTTTACACAAAATCCACCCATACAAACAGATATCTTAATTTTAATTCTCATCATCATCCCACACAAATTTTTTCTGTAGCAAAAACTCTTTTCACTAGAGTTTATAATTTATCTGATAAAGAATGTCTTTCTCAAGAAATACAACTTACAAAAAGTATTCTGCTTTCTAATAATTATCATAAAAACATCATATGTAAGGCTTTATATAACATTAATATGAAACACAAAAAAAGAAGATAGAATTGATAATTCCTCTTTTAATAGAGTAATTTTACCTTATATTAAAGAGGTTACTGAATTGATAATTCCTCTTTTAATAGAGTAATTTTACCTTATATTAAAGAGGTTACTGATAAAATCAATAGAAGACTATCTTGTTTTAATATAAAGACTACTTTTTCTACTGGCAAAAAAAAATTGGTGATTTTTTTATATAAACCTAAAGACAGAATATTTTGTAACACCAAGAAGTTTATAAAATTCCATGTTTTCTGTGCTCAATAAGCTATGTGGGTCAGTCTAATAGATGAATAAATGTCAGAATTAAGGAACATAGAAATGCTTTTAATCACAAAATTAGCACATCAGTTTTTTACTTCCCATTTTTTAGAAACTACAAAAATACTTGCTAAATTTGGAAAGATATGATTTAAGAACTATGAGAGAGTCAATTAAAATATTAAAGAGACCTACTGGTTTAAATAGGGCTGATGAAGCACAACATTTTCCAGCTATGTGCAAACCTCTCATTTTATCTAATATTAACTTAAAATTAATAGGCGATAATACTGAGGGAAATAAACATTTTGATGAGCATCATATTGTGAATGCTGAACTACTTCAAGTTGAATCTCATTTCTTATATTGCACATAGTCATGTTATTATTTAAGATCTAATGATTTTTTTTTTCAAAAGTTAATCTTGATAATGGCGGATACTAGTCCGTCGAAATATCGGTGGTTAATAGAAAATAATACACAGTACAGTCCAAATATATATATATATATATATTGTGCCCTTTGCTTAAGGTCAGAATAAATTTATTGTATCAATTTTCGAAAAAAAAATTAAATTTAAGAAGTATTCTATAGATATGATTACTATGTTATGCTGACAATCTTTTTAAAAGCTTAATTAAAGTGAAATGAGAATATTTAATATATGAAAGTAAGCTAAATATATTTAAAACAGTTAAATAAAGTTAAATGTTATAATTGTATATGATTGGAAAAGCAGGTCATAATAAAATAATGTATTAATACGTTTATTAAATATGTATTAAAAGCCGAATTTTAAAAGTAATAATCTATAATTAAATAAATAATATGTTTTAGAATGAAAATTATATTTAATAATTGTATTTAAAAGTATTTATTTAAAAAAGTAGTATTTGTGGTAGAAAAATGTATATTTAATTTTATAGTATCAAAATTATTCATCTAAATTATATATTATTTTTTAATATAATAATTGTTGCAATTAAACATTTATTTTAATTCAGACAAATTGGATACATTCTGTCTGAATTGTAAGTCATGTGACATGTAAATATCCATACATGTGTGCTTACAAGTTTCTTGTTAATAAAGTTTCAAAAATTGTTTTAAAATTGCACTGTAGAATTGAAAATATTTATTTATCTATCACAAGATACAATATAAAATAAGCTATTATAAATACTCAATTAAGTTTTAAAATGAATGTAACTAATAAAAATTAGATTTTTTTGTTTAGAAAAATAGATACATTAAAACTAGATGTTGAATAAATTACTAAAATATTATTTTAAAAGTCATTTTAAAATATTTAGTTATCTTTAATAAATGTAAAAAATTCATTTAGAATTAATAATATTTTAAGTAATATTTTTAAAAGATGAGTCATTATTTTTATTTTTAATTTTAATTGTACACTTTTGGCTGGATGTGTAAATTAAGCCATCAGGTGAAATTCTAATCTACCAACCTGATGAGTGATTTATTTGGGTATAAATACAGATGCTTAATTATTTTCAGTGTACTTCTGTTAATCAAATTCTCTGTTAATCAAATTTGTTTCTGTTAATTAAATCTGCTTTAAATTTGTCAATTCAGTAATATAACTCTTTAATAAGTTATTAAAATACAGAAGTGTACCAATTGAATTATCTTAACAAAAAGAGTATTATAAATAAATTATAAATTTATTAAGCTAAATTATGCACTGTTAGGCAGCAAATTTCCTTATCAAACTTTTTGTCAAAATTTAATTTAAACATCTCATAAACATGGAAGTACCGAGAGGAAATATCTACCTATATAAAGGGATGTTGGAAGTAAAAGTTTTAATTAAACATATAATTTTAGTAATTTTAACGGGGAGAAATATTTTATCAGTCAAATTAATATGCTGGACATTATGTGAGGAGTTGAATGGAAAAATTGATAAGAAGTTAAAAGTAACAATGCATTTTTATTTGGAAAGATAGTTTTATCTGAGGCAGGAAAATATTGTGGTAAAAGCTTTTTAAAAAAAAATCTTTCAATAATTTTAAAAATAGATATTTTGAATAAAAGATGCAGAAATGTTTCTTTATGAAAAGAATATTTTTTTAAATAATTTATTTTAAGTTGTCATTTGAAAAGGATGGAAAAAAAAGACAGTTACTAAAATATCTTACAAAATAAGTATTTACTATCGCAAAAGACTGTATGTATTTAAAAAACCGATAATGTGAACTAATAATTGAAAAAAATATCCTTGGATAAATAAAAAATATCCTGACAGTAAAACCCTGTATATGATAATATTATGATAAATAAGTAAATATTAATTCCTGGGAATATTTAAAAAAATGTGCAAGAATTATATCCGGACACCGAAATTCATATCGCCATGTCAAAGTCACTAAAAACTGGCATATGATCCTGAGGAAGTGAGAAAAACTTCAAAGAATTATTTCAAAATGTTACAAGTTGAAATTATCTTCAATAATCACTATTCTGAATAATAGAAACAATCCTCTATTATTTTTATAAACTCTCAAGAACAGATTAGTGCTTATTTTTACCAATAAATTCCAATTTCCAAAGTAGACTTTATCTTTTCTTTTTTGTTTTCTATTTATTTTTAATTTTCATTCATTATGTTTGGATGGAATCTACTGAGCATGCGTCATGTCGGGGAGAATTGTCATCATTAAGTGTTAGAACAATATTATAGCAACAAACACTGGGGGTTTCAATCGTCTAGGAGAAGTTGGTAAAGAAATCCTGAGGAAATAAAAAAGAACTTTTTTTTAAAAAAAAGAACATTTATCATGGACTAAAAAAAGTTTACGTAGATATTTATTATTAGAAATAAAAAAAGTTTACGTAGATATTTATTATTAGAAATAGGAAAGGTACATGAAAATTAATTACTTACTAATAATATTGTAATTTCTATAAAAGATATTTAAAAAAATTTTTTGAGAAGTTTTAATATTTTAAGTACAATAGTATTGAATGAGTGTTATATTATGCAAAGTTTTTTTATTGATTGTGGACCAAGAAGATATCTAATAAGTGATCAACAAAAAAAATATCACTTGGATAATAGATGTGGAATATTAATATTTTTATGATGTATTTTTTTTTCTTTTCTTTAGGTTGTCAAAATATTTTATAATGTTATTGAGTGAATGTATGGATGGATATGTGCGAATACATTCACCACATATAACAGTTATAGGAATTTTTTTTTTTTATTAAGGATATGCATACTTTTATTCCATATTATTAGTATAATGCAACTTAATAATGAATATAATTATATGATTCTTTCGTAAACAATTTTATTACATCTAAAATGTTTAAAGTATTGATTTATTTATATCATTATCAGTCATTTGTATTTTGTTCAAAATTTTTTAAGAAAGTAAAGTAACCTTTTCTTGTTGAATAGTTTAGATCGTTATCTTTATATATGAATTTATTTGTTATTTTGAAATATGTTGTAAGAATTTTTGGCGATGTAGATTGAAAAATCTATAAAGAAATTTTAAAGGTAGTGACTTGGAAGTAATTAAATGAAACCAATGCAATGCTTTTAATGTAGGTGTTTTTTGTTATGTGAATTGGAATAATTTTTATGATCTTAATAATTATGCAGGTACAGATAACGGAACCCTGTAACTTGTATATTTTTCGTGGGCAGTGTTTTACCTTTGTATTGAATATTAATGTTCCAGAAAGCTGAAGAAATAGCTTGGACATTGTTATTTTAATGAAGGTCATTAGACAGAAAAGTCATGCCTCTATTTTTATACACTGTTACCATGATGACTATCTAATATATGTAATATTGAGTTGAGACTCTAGTTTGTCCCTATATCTACGCATCTGTTCGCTATCATGATTTCTATGTATTACATCGTACAGAATTAAATATTTTAATGGAGAATGATAAATAATTTTAGAGTTGAAGGATCGTTATTAGAAAAGGATAAGATAGTTTTTCTTACGTTGGATGATGATAAAATAAATACAAATGAGATTGAGAATAGAAAATTAAATAAGGAAAAGAATAATAGAATATTTTCTATGTTTGAGTAAAACTATTTTATTAAAGTATGTAAATGATAAGTAAAGTTGTTTTTGCAAAATTCTTAAAATGGTTTAAAATATTTTAAAACTTACATGTATTGCATATTTTTAATATATTGTGTATCGAAATAAAACAGCATAGAATGAAACAAGTAGTTCTATTTTATAATTATTTTATGTTAAGGAAATACATCAACCCATACATCTATTTTATATTAGATTAATACTAAGTAAGATGTGTAATAGATTATAATTACATTGTTAATTGAGTCCAATTATTTTATTGAATCTGAATAGATATATGTTATTCAACAACAATACTATTGTAATAGGTTATTTTAAATGATTAAGTAATCCTATTGTAGTTTATTTTTTTATGTTTTTCATAATTGATGTATATTTCAATGGAAACATATCATAGTGACAATGACAAACGATATATTTGAAGTGTTAGATATGTCCATGATTATTCTGAATTATTTTTAGAATTCTGATGAATATCTCAATAGATAGATTAAATTATATTTTTGTTAAAAGTTGGAATGAAGACTTAAGTGCTTATATTTTTATTTTATTAGTTTATTTTGAGAATAATGAAAATTGTAATGATAAAACATTTATTTGGAACTGTAAATATTGTAAATAAATTATTTGTTAATTTTACTATAAATGTGTGTGTTAAATCAGTTTCTTTTCACATTGATAACATATGATCACAAAGGATTTCAACCAAAACGTAACATTTGCACAATAAGAACAAGAGTATTACTTAAGAATTATAATATTTTCTTGAGATGATTTATTTAAGGAATTTCATTTACATTATGATTATTATCATTACGGCCATATATTAATTATATAATATATTACACAGAGTTATAATGCTGTCCATTGCCACACATATATTCTCAGATTATAAAATATTACCACATATTTATTTAAGATGCCATATGAAAGATAAAAGATCATGCTATATTATTATTATTATTATTATTATTATTATTATTATTATTATTATTATTATCATTATTATTATTATTATTATCATCATCATCATCATCATTATTATTATTATTATTATTATTATTATTATTATTATTATTATTATTATTATTATTATTATTGATAAGAATTATAATGGGGGAAGATAGATAAGATTAAGTTATACATTGAAAATTATTATTATTATTATTATTATTATTATTATTATTATTATTATTATTATTATTATTATTATTATTGTTAGTAGTTAGGTGTAGTTGAGGATGATATTAAATCCCTTATCATTTTTGATTACAGTATTTTTGATTAACTCAAATTAGTTTAGTGAACCTGAGATTATTTTAGTTAGATTATTTTGAATAAATAGATTAAGATTTATTTAGCAGTATTATCTTAATTAATTAATTATTGTTGAAGTCGTAAAAATGCTATAAATTTATTATTTGAGATAGTAATAGGAGGGATAGTATTCTTGTGCCATTGAGTTGGTATCCTGTTGGATATTGGCTCAATGTAATTCATATTGCCACTTGTATCTCACTTCCTAGTCTCATGATTTAATAAATATTTATTTATTAATTTATAAACTGAACCATATTATTATTTTTATTAATTAAAGCTAGTTAAACAATTGACGTTAATGTATAATATTTTTATTATCACTTATATGCATTTTAGCCAAACATGACTATTTATCTGAGCTAGACCCTTTATTATATATTAAATTTCCTGAAAGTGAGGGTACAATATATATATATAGCTTGAAATCATGATCTGAAAGTGGAATTAAAGTTAGAGATAGTGAATGCATTCTCTGACGTTTATGTAAACGAAATACGCTTGACGGTGTTTTTGGTAGAACGCCATCTATGGACATATATATATATATGTGTGTGTGAAATGAAGTATGTTGAATGCGTATAGAATATATAATAACCTTTTGTAATAAATATAATTTTACAATGCTAAATATTATTTTTATGTAATGTTTTGAAAATAACTTATGCAACTGTTTATAATTAAAGTGCACTCTGACATCAGCATGTAAAAATATATTTTAAGACAAGAGAGATAGATACCTTTTTAGCACTTTTATCATTCATATATCTGAAAGATTGTTTGTAATGCCTTTGCTAAAAGGAATAAATTTTTAATCAATCAGAAATTTATTCCTAAATATTTTTAAATCTGATTGGCATATATAACTGGGAAGTACTTTATTTTCAATAAAATGATTTAAATACTAATATTGTGTAGTCAAGGTATTTAAAGCATCCTCCAGAAGTTTAAGGGAGGAAAATGGTAATGAGGTGTAACATCTGCCTTTAAAATGTGTTGTTTGAGTACACTGTAATTTTATATAAATAGTTGCATTGAACAGACTTTAGTGTATATTATACATTGATCTTTTTAGAAAAAATGAAAACATTTTTTTATAAAAATTTAATTTAATTTTTATCTTTATTTATTGTACTTTTATTAAATAATTTACTGAATATTTAGATATACATATTGAAACTTTTTATTACCCTTTTTTTCCTCATTGATTGAGATCAATAACGACTAACATGGATTGAAAATATTATTCAAATAATTGTTTAGCTGTGCAATTATTGTTTTTATATTTATTTAGAATGACAGTTTATCTAGATTGTCAGAATAACTATTGATTACCAGGTTTTTCAATATACCATATTGTACAAATCTATTATCTTTATTGGAATTGTTGAAGATTTAACTACAGGTTTAATAATAAAATATTTGAAAATTTATTTTTATAAATAAATATACACTTTTTGTTGTTTAAGTGCTTGTAATTGTTTATCTAACTGAATGACATTTTTTTTTC
This sequence comes from Epiperipatus broadwayi, assembly GCA_028023455.1. Taxonomy (NCBI): domain Eukaryota; kingdom Metazoa; phylum Onychophora; class Udeonychophora; order Euonychophora; family Peripatidae; genus Epiperipatus; species Epiperipatus broadwayi. Next base: position 1,825,211 of record JAQFVV010000146.1, read on the forward strand.
ATCAATAAACTTTGAGGATTCAACTTTACTTTGCTTTCTGATAAATAAGTTATGAATATTTTTAAATTGATTGACATTATGGTAGTTTGCTTTTGGTCAACTATTTTAATTTTTAGTTTAATGTCTTTTGAAGTACTTGTTGATTTCTTTATTAATTTGTTTATCTCTTGCGATTTTTTTTGTTTATAAAAAATCATGAATTTATCTTTCGACTTTGAAAACCTGTATCGGCTCTAAATAATTTTTTTTTTTTTTTGTTGCTTGCATTTTCTTGTAGTTTTGCAATTAATTTTCTATTAATATTTTAATCACCTTTAAACATTGATCTCGGCTTGTTTTGCATATAAAATATTATTTTTTTATTCTTTATATTTAGTAAAACATTGATCAAATGTTTATTGTTTTATGTTACTTAATAAAAATTCATTTTTTTTTTTTGTTTTATTATAAAGATTTAATTGGGAAAGGGAATATATATTGTGGCCATGTCATTTGCCACTGACCTTGTTAAAAGAGTTTTAAATAGCTAATTTTCTAAAAAAATATATATATATTTTTTTATTATTCAGTAGTATATTGTATTAATTTTATGTATAAGATAAGCTTAAACCTGCTATATAAAGAGTCAATAAACCTATCAAAATTATTTTAAACCTATGTTAGTATAATTTGAAAAATAAAAGTACTATATAATTTATTGCTTAAGATATAGATTTAATTAATGTTTGTGATAATTAAAGAATATAGAATTAAAATAGTAGTTTAACTGTGATATTTAATATTATATAAGTTTTCTAGTGTGTTTTAATTACTAATGCGCTAAAATTAATTGCGTTACGGTGAAACTTTTAAGTTTATTAATTAGTATGCTTTTTTTATCTATTCTGTCTTTTAGAATTAGCGCTTTCAGAGCCCTTGCAGCTCCATATTCATAGTCCTTTTCATATTGTTAACTATATGCAAATGCATGCAAATCGCTTATATCATCCATTTTTTCGAAATCGCAAAGCACGTGTCCTTTCTGTTTAATGCTGTAGCACTCTAGCATCGCTGGTGATGAAACATCCTTCTTTGACCTTCCTCTTGACATCGTTTCTTTCTGTGCATACGATGTCAGCTTTAGAGGGCTCAAATTTGTGGTTATGTTCCTGCTGATGGTCAGCAAATACTGAGCTGATTTTTTTTTGGTTGTAGCTCTTGTGTATACATATTTATGCTGGGCCAGTCTATTGCCCACTGTGGCATGAATTTCCCCATAATAAACTGAATCACAATCTGTCTGCAGGCACACAATTCTATAAACTACATGGGGGCTTTCTTCTATGTTTATTTTGTCTTTAGTATTGTTGATGAGCCTATTTGTGTTTGGAGGGGTTCTGAATCCGAGTTTGAATTCCTTCTGTAATATTTTGCTGAAGTTTTTTGCTACTTCAGGTATGTAGGGTATAGTCAGATGTTGTCTGTCTTCTTTTGTGTTCTGTTGCAGTCTTTTATAAAAGCTTTCAATCCTGTTGGTTATTGTTCTATGATCAACATCCATGCTTATTAAGTCCCTGATGTAGATGGTGATGTTGTTTTTCTTGTCTGACTTTAATTTACACAAGGGGTGATTGCGAAATAAGAAGGCAGACAGCCCTGCAAGTTTGTGTGATTTAGAAGATTTTGAGAGTGGATGGAGACAACCTCTAACACATAAGGGTTTAATTATCATAGAATAATTAAATGCCACATTCTCTCTATTGATTTTCAAGTCGAGATACCTGACCATGTTTTGCTCATCTTCATATGTGCAATTAAACATAAGGTTGTAAAAAGTGTGGAGTTCCTGTAAAATCTTTTTAGTTGAGTTTTCCGGTGCTGCCATGAATATGTCATCCACATATCTGCTATAAATTATGTTTGGTGCTGCTCTCTGGAACTTTGGAATCACCTGTTGTCCAAAATAATATAGCACAATGCTGGAAACAATCCCACTCAGAGGCAGCCCCATGTGCCATCCGTTGTTCATTCTGTACCATTTGTTTTCGTATGATGCTAAAATATTTCTGTCTAGCCATTTCATAAACACAATGAATCATGCTTTGGGAACTGGACAGTCTTTTTTGCTTAGCTCATGTTCTATTATTCTAATTGATAGTTGTCTGTTGATGGAACCATATAGCTCTGTAATATTCACCACTGCAATCCTGAATTCTTGAGGAATCGTTGCGTTTTTGATTTTGTCCACAAATTCAAATGATGATTTAATTGCATATGATCCAAAACCTATATATTCAATCAACCATTCATTAACCAATTTGGCTGCATTGAAGTAGTGAACACTGTCAAAGTCCAACATTAGCCTCAAATGTACTTCCTGTTTATGCAGTTTTGCATTAGCAAAAAATCTTGGTTGTATGGTTACGGAAGGATAAATTCTAGAATACTCAGCTTTGCTGAGACCTTTGTCTTTGTGTGAGTGCAAAACCCAAGTGATAAATTTCTCTCTATTGATTTTATTGGTGAAAGATGTGATTGCCTCAAATTTCAATTTTTGTAACTGTGCATTTATTTTGTCTTTGTAATCCTCATCACTCTAAGTAATTTTATTTATTCAGTTTATTATTTTAAATAAGTATTATTTAAATTATTCTAGAATGTTCTAAAATCATGCCATAATCTGTAATGTGCTTGTGTAGGTGGCTGAAAGCACACATATTCTAAAACATTCAAAATTAATTTTACTTTCTTGTTAATAAAATTAGATACAGATAAATGTTACAAAATAATGTTATAAATTTTATTTTGAAGTGTAATGATTTTTATTATAGTGTTTAAATAATATTTATCTTCTAAAATTATTATTAAAGTTAGTAATAATATTTCTTAGGGTATTAAATAAAAGTATTAAAATATGAAAAAATAATTAAGTAAAATTATTTTAGAAAATTAATTGTTGACAAAAAACTTTAATCTATATCTAAATTAGTGGACAGAAGACAAATTTTATTAGCCATTGAGGTAACAAGAGAAGAAGGTTATAAATGCAGGTGTTTTAGCTCACTTTAAGCTAGAAATAATTAGTGTTAATTATTTTTATTTGCTTAATCATTTAATTAGAATTAGTTATTTGTCTAAATCATTCAAGTAAAGTTATAATTTTTTAAATGTTTTATTTTTTTAATGAATTAGTAACGTATATTTTAAATGATTGATAATATAAAATTAAGTTTAATTTATCCAGAATGGAGAAAATGATTTAATTTACTGTCAGTGAAATTCGTATTGAAACTTAACAAAACCGTGATAAGCTATGAAGACTGATACTAGTTACTTAACCACCACACTAATGCAAAGGAGAAACTATAAAAACTGGAACAATACAACCAAGAAAAGCCTACATAGGAGTTGTAAAAAACTTCTATTTGATTTTGTCTATATGAATGAAATGAAAGGACAATTATAATTAGTATTAATGATAAATCCTCATAAATATACATTTTTCTGGGACTTCTGTACCACTATTATTTTGAGGAAAGTCGTTAAAGGCTATGTAAAAAGTTATTTTTTATTTAAAAGGAAGAGAAGAAAGGAAGAAAAATATAATTTGCAAGTAAATTAATGCATGTGAATGAATTTTATAACTGTGCATATTTTTTTATTGTCTGCAAATGCGTCAGTGACAATGTTTTTGCTAGTAATATTTTTAAGAAGAGAAAAAACAGCCTGAATGAATGTTATATATTCTTTAAAATATGTGTGGAAAATGAAGAGAAAATGTTTTTAAAATTTTTCATTGAAAGATTTACCTGTTTAATGAGAGAACGAATTTTTAATAAATATTTAAAATGCTCTTTATGTCTTTAATAAAATATTACCTGAATGGAAAAAATATTTTAAAAAAATCTTGCAATAAACTAATTATTAAATGTGTGCATGTCTGAAAAGAAAAGAAAATTGAAATAAAAAAACTGTCATAATATAAATTATTATTATCTTAAAGAGTGAATATATGTGGAAAACAATCTAAATGAAAAGTATTTAATAAAATGTAAAAAATTACCTGCTTTAATAATTATTTATTTTAAATATTTCCTTGAGATTTTATGTTCTCCTTGATGTAGAAAATAAATATTATTAGTCGCACTTTTTATCAAGTACTGATGGATAAAATTTTAATGGAATTTGAAAAGATTAACTTTTGTGTTTTGCAGAGTTGATTGTTCAGAGTGTGGAGGAAAAAATCTCTTCAATGTAGAAATTTATGGTCATCAATGGCAATGGCTATGTCCTATTTCAATTGAGTTGTAAGAAAAAAGACAAGAACTCTCCATAATGGAGCTTTAGATTTTTTTCTATTTTTGTTGTTAATATTTTTATAAATAATGATAATATCTAAATTAATATGTTGTTTTAGAAATAAGTTTTAGTTTTAAGGTTTGGATAGTTTTATTTGAAATATAGAAAAATTATGGGTATTAGAAAATTTAACATTTTCTGAAAGGCAAATGAAAAAAAATGCCTATAACTTTTATTTGTGGGAATGATCATGAAGAATATGAGTTCATCATATTTAATTCTACTATTTTTGGAATTAGGGAAAATTGTCATTCACTTTAATAATATTTTATGTATGTTTATTTGTCTATCGTATTGCATGGTTATGGAAACCTGACAGTATCATATTTATATAATTGATATTATGTTAATCATTTTAGAATGCAATATGAAGATATAAAATATACTGTGTGAGTCATCTGAATTTATTTAGATAATTTACAAATGTTTAAGTATGCATAACTTTAATATTATAATGAATTATCAATATATTATTCTAGACAGTATTTGTTTAGATATAAAAAATCAACATGCTGTTTTCTGAATAATTTACTATCATAGAATATTTGAATAAATGTGTGATAAAGATGAATTTTATAAAATCATTTGTGTATACAATATTTTGAACCTTTCTTGATTTTTAAAGTAAATATTTACTTTGAAATGAAGTTTAGAAATTATTTTCTGTAACATAGATAGAACTTGTTTACAATGTCAAAAGAAGTAGTCTAAGTATGGAAACTGAAGTTTAGTGATCCAGGAAATTAGTTGTGAAACAAAATCATGGGTGATACAGATATTGAGGAAATATCTATGAAGTATATTGTCATGAATTATTGAATTAAATACAGGTAACAGAGTTCTGTAAATTTTAGTATATGGCAGTTGTCTTTCTTTTCATAGTTCAGTAAGTGTTCAGGTAGAAGCCATGACCAGAATATTTAAGGTATATATGAGAATATATAGCCTTTAAGTGCTGCAACCATATGTTGTATTAGGCTGGATTATTGTCATATATGTATCTCTCGTTTTAATCACTATTTATCACCACTGTATCTTACATTGTCACTGTTATAGTTTTAAAAGTTGGTAAGAACAATAGCTGCTCTATAGAAAGTTGTTAATATTGGTCAAATGAAAGATGAGAGAAAAATTTATAACATATGATATTCATTTTAGAGTAGATAAGAATCAAGGAATAATTTGATATTTCTATTTGTAGTGATAACAGAGATCACCAAATGTTAAATACATATTTTTGTTTGTAAGAGGATGATTGAATGCAACATCTGAATGCTAGTATAATGATGGAAATGGAAATAGATAAATACAGTACATACAAACAATATATGATTATTTAAGATAATCTGATTATTATATAAATAAGGAAAACTTAACAACAGTTAAAGTCCTAGTGTCATTATAAAAATTTGTACTAAATAAGATCATGAAGAAAGTTATTCCATTAAATATATTTTTCTTTATTTTTATACTATGATATTAACATATATCTAGAAAGTAAAGGTAAAATATTTGGTTAGTATATGAACAAAATACATATTATTTTAAAAATAATTTTTATGTGCTAGATTTTTTTAATAATTATTAATATTAGTTTAGATTTATAGTGGTGGTGACTGTCATTATAATCATATTTTTTTAAATAATAAATATATGCTATTAAATTACGAATAATATAATGTCTTAAATATGATTAATTACTGATATTATTTTTTAATTATGATAGTGTTGATGAGTATCACTATCACAAGTGTAAAAGATAGTGATTTGATTACTATCATGATGTATAATATAGAATTTTGGGTGGTGATTAGTAAGAGTGAAGATTAATTAATATTTTGTTTTTGTAATATTTCTGATGTAAATATTTTAATTTGCTTTATCTTTTAAAATTGTAAACATTCAAATTTTTATAAATTTATATTTTGTAAATTTAAGAATGTTTGTTAAAGAATAAATTTATTAATGTTTTTGAATTAATGTTGTCTTTCTTAAGAGTTTCTTTACTTCTTATATCTGAGTGTTTTTACATCTTCTCAGTCTCACACTTGCATTATAAATATTACTAGTATGATTACATTTGTGAACATTATTAATAAGAATATATTATTATGATGATTATTTTAGAAGATATTATTATTGTTAAACATGAAATTTATATAATGTAAATTTAGGAATTATATGATATTGTAATTATATTGAGAGTGTGATATTTCTGTAAATGCCATATAAGAGTATAATAAAATTTAATAGCATGAAATGATAATAAAATATTTTTGAACTTATGAAAAATATTTAATATTATATTTACAAGAGTTTATAATTTTAATTACGTTATTGATGGGCAGAAATTAAGTAAATTTGTTATTTTATGAGTCTTGGAAATATTCTATTTGTTTGTTGCTGTTTTTTGAAGAAAAGTTGAGTATATATAAAATCCCTCACCATTTTTAGCTATATTATTTTATATATAATTATTAGAAGATGATGATTCTGAGATATTAATAAATTACTAAGAGCTAGATTAATTGATAATGTGTAGAAATTTTATCTAGTAAATTTAGTTTTACATGTTTTATAAAGGAATAGTAATTATTTTAATGTTTTATGATAAATTTTATAATTGTTTAATTAGAATTTATTTTATGTGAGACATGGGAATATTCATCATCATCATCATCATCAACCATTATCAATCCACTGCAGGATGAAGGTCTCTCCAAGTTTAATCCATCTTCTCCGATCTTTAGCTTCTCACCTCCACAACACCCCTGCACATTTTCTTATTTCATCCATCCATCTCACATGTGGTTTCTTCCTGGGTCTTTTACAATCTCTTGGAATCCAATTTAAAATTTCAATTGTCCATCTATTACCATCTCTTCTAGCAATATATCCATCCCAACTCCATTTCAATCTTTTAATTTTTTCAATAAGATCAGTAACACCTGTTTGTTGTCTTACCCATACATTGCGTTTTCGATCTCTTCTTGTTACTCCCAACATGCATCTCTCCATACTCCTTTGAGTGGTCTGAAGTCTCTGTATTGCTCTTCTATTAAGTGTCCAAGTCTCAGATCCATAAGTAAGAACTGGTAAAACACATTTGTTAAAAACCATTCTTTTCAAACACATAGGCATATTTCCTTTTAGTATCAAGTTATTTCTACCAAAAGCACTCCAACCAAGTTTAATTCTATGATTAATTTCCTCCATTATGTTTCCATCTGTATTAATAATCTGACCAAGGTATTTGTAACTGTTAACTTCTTCTAATTCTTCATAATCAATCTTTATTTTCATATTTTGAGCAAATCGATTAAACATTACTTTAGTCTTTTTAACATTTATCTTTAGTCCTACTTTTCTACTTCCATCTGCTAACTCCTGCAACATTTCCTGCAGCTCTGAAGCATTATTTGCAAAAACAACTACATCATCTGTGAAATCTAAATGACTTAAATACTCTCCATTTACTTTCACTCCTTTAGTTTCCCATTTTAATCCACAAAATACTTCTTGCAGCACTGCTGTAAAGAGTTTTGGAGATATGGAGTCACATTGTCTTACACCTTTCTCAATGTTGATTTTTCCAGTATCATTATGTAATCTAATTGTTGCTGTTGCATTTTTATAAATATTCTTTAAAATATGACAATATCCTGGATCTATACCTTGATGATCCAATGCTTTAATCACTGAAGAAATGTGTATAGAATCGAATGCCTTTTCATAATCTACAAATCCAAAACATAATGACAATTCATATTCGTTTGTCCTTTCTATGACTTCTCTCAATACCTGGATATGATCTATTGTACTAAAACCACTTTTAAATCCAGCTTGTTCTCTTGGTTGGTGGAAATCCAAAGTTCTCTGTAGACGAGTTGTAATTATCTTGGTAAAAAATTTATATAAAACTGATAAAAGGCTGATAGGTCTGTAATTTCTAATATCTTCTTTATTACCTTTTTTAAATATTAATATTATTACTGCATTCTTCCAATCTTCTGGTACATTTTTATCATTTAGACATTTGGTATATAACTTTGCTAAAATTGTTTCTATTTCTTCACCTCCTTCTTTTAATATATCAATTATAATTCCATCATTTCCTGGAGCCTTTTCTTTCTTCATACATTTAATTGCATGTCTCACTTCTTCATTTAAAATTCTGGGCAATTCGGAAGATGTAATAGATATAGGAGATACTTGTTCTTTATTACTATATAATTCTTGATAAAAATCTTCTACCAATTTCATGATGTCATCTCTCTTTTTAGTAATAATTCCATCTTTTTTTCTTATTGCAGATATAAATTTCCTACCAATACCAAAATGTTGTTTAACATTCTTGAGACTTTTATTTTCTTCTACAGCTTTCCTTGCTATTTCACAGTTATACTTTCTTATATCACTTTCAACTCTTTTCCGTACCATTTTACAAAATTCGAGATATTCAATTCTTTTTAATACATCATTTTTGTATATCTTCATATTCCTTCTTTTCTTCATAAATTCTCTAGTCTCAGTAGAAATTTTATTAGTCAATTGCTGCTTTTTTCTACCAGCTATCTTTGTAGCAGTTTTTAAAAGTGTATCAGTTATTTTCATATTAATTTCATTCAAATCTAAATCATGTTCAAAATCTCCTAACACTTGAAACCTATTTGTAAGTTCTAATTTAAATTCATTCGAATGTTTCTGAAGATTAGGAATATCAACTGTAAATATTTTTTTTCTTAATAATTTTTGTCTCTCTAGTTTTACATTAACACGTAACTTACACCTTACTAATCGATGATCACTTCCTGTGTTAAATTTATTAAGAACATTACAATCTTGAAATATGTATTTTCTGTTAGTCAAAATATAATCCAATTCTGCTGTACCTTCATTTGGATGCTTCCATGTCCATTTCCTTTTAACATTTTTCTCAAAAAATAAATTCATAATATAAAGTTTTTCTTTTTCTGCAAACTCCACAAGTCTATGTCCTCTCTCATTTCTATTACCATAACCAAAATTACCTACAACAATTTCATCTTTCATTTGTCTACCAATTCTAGCATTAAAGTCTCCCATAACAATTTAAAACTGTTGTTTACTCTGATCAAAAGCCTTTTGTACATCCATATAAAAATCTTCTACTACTTCATCACTATGAGAACTTGTTGGGGCGTAAACCTGAATTATCTGCATTTGGTATCGGCTATTAAGTTGTATTACTAATCTTGCCACTCTGTCCGATACACCATCAATCTCCACAATATTGGTCTTCCACTTTTTATTTATAATGACTCCTACTCCTCTTGTATTTCCAATATGTGTGCCTCTACAGTAGAATATATGTCCACTTTTTAAATCAATTGTTTCTTCTCCTTTTCTTCTAACTTCACAAAGTCCAATAATGTCCCATTTAATATAAGACAGTTCTTCTTCTAATTCTTGCAATCTTCCTTCACTTGAAAGTGATCTGCAGTTGTAAGTATTTAAATAAAAAGTCATCATCAAATGGCAGCCTGGGTCCACAATCAGGGGATTCTTAGCACCCTCCACCTTCGGCCACCAACTGCTGCCTTGGTTGGTGACTTTACAGCCTCCTGGGAATAAGGGCTATGCTTTATTTTTGTCTGTCATAATTGTATATATGTATTGGAAAAATATTTATCATTTACACAAACATTCATTCTGCCTTATCAGGCACTGAGAAGAAAGACCATGGTGTTTCTTGATCTTAAACTCAGAGGTAAAAAGCCAATAAACTCACCACGCTGGCTAATGCGTGTTGGTGAGCAGCCCATCCATGTTCGTATACTACATGAATAATCACATAGTAATAACAGCTGCAACGACAAGAACGTATGGAGTGGACATTAGAAATTTGCCCTGCTCGGTTCCTTTAAGGCCTCCAAGAGGATTCAAAGGGTCTCCTTTCAGTTAATAGCAAACTCCTTTCTGCAGCCATAGGAATATTACACGTACTTTTATAAAGTAGGTAGGGGTAATATTTTTATGTCATTGAGACTGTATCTTTTGGGGTATATTCTTAATGTTAATCCAACTGTGTATTTTGCTAAATATCTCATGCTGTGCCTCATAATTTTTGTTAGTATTTTAATCAAACCATTTTGTTAGTAAATAACGAGCTAGTCGTATTTTGAAATTAATGTAATGATAAATGAAACAAGTATTTAGTTTGAACCTTAATTACTTATTATTTAGTTTATGTTTGGATTTGATTAATTTAGAAAATTAATTATTTTAAATGTTAATTTCCTTAGGTGTAAAGTATTTTAGAAATGTATTATCAGCTAGTTAAAGTATTATCTTGATTAATAGGTATTGTTCAATAATTTGATTATGTATTATATTGTTAATAATAGAGTTAAGCCTGAGTAAATCTATATTAACTTTAATTTGGTAAGAGTACAATATAAACGTATTAATATCTCATGTGTTTGAAGGGGCGTGACTTGTTTCTCTCTTTATTTGTTTTCGTTTATACTCCTATTCTCACAATACACTTTGTCACCCATCAATAAATAATTTTATTTTTTCATTTAGATTTACTTAGAAGATAGAATCGCTAGACTTTAGAAAAATGTCGTATAATGGCCGGAAATACGAATATATTTCATTTTATCTTTTAATAATTTGTATAAATACGATAAAAGATATTTTATGATATATATAAAACAAATGAGATTATTATTTTAAAATGTTTAATAATGTTTAAAATAATTTTTAAATATAATTTTTATAATAAAAATGAAGTTAGAAATAATAAAACATTTTATAGTCTCAAATTTACTAATGATTTATAATGGTTATAGCTAATGAAAGTAAAGTTATTCAAATGGTAATTAAAAGTAATACATTTTATCAAAAAATAGTACTGAAATAAATGCAGCTAAAACTGAACTTAAAAAACAAATAGAAATTTCATGTTATAGAACAGGTCAGTTTTTTAAAAAAAAAACATTTTGCTGATTAATTGAAAATGAAAATGCAAGTAACCTTAGGTTGGTGATTCTTATTCTAGAGCTATGGCACTTGTTGCAATCACAATAACATATTAGGAGCAAAATATAGCTAAGAGCAATAATTTGATTGTTGATTACAATGAAATTTAAAATTAAAAACGTAAATAAGTTGAAACTGGTTCATTCTTAATTGAGTAAAAAATGAAATTCTTTGTATTACAAAAAAAAAGGAGTAATGTTACTGTTACAATTTGCTATTTATTTATACAAATTAGCTTTTCTACATAGACAGTCACTAAAAACAATGTAAGAGAGAAATTAAAAATAAATAAGATTGTGTCTTTCTAGCATTTTATCTAATATTAAAAATAATCTGCAAATAGCACTGCCTCGTTTAGCAAGTTAAATATATTTATATATAATTACATTTCATTTACTATGTATTACTTTTATTATTAAATATACATAAGTAATTAAAGTTATAAATTATTTAGTACCAATTATTTTAATAAAAGAATAGAGTATAATGTATACTAATTAATAATATCATAAATGATTTATAATTTTATAAAACATTGAATAAATACAAGCATACAACATCTATAAAAATGTTGGAATATCACAAGCAAAATTTACCACATTAGGGTATGCTACTTTTAGAAAAAAATTGAACACTATGTTAGATCAGTAATTATAATTATTAAGCAAGATTTTATAAAAATAAATAGGTTTTGGAGTTAGAAGCTGGAATTGCAACTTTTTTAAATAAACATTATTTACTATCAGATGTTAAACAACAAAAGAGTGGATGCTTTAAAAATGTAAATACCAAAATTGAGCCTGTAAGTTGGCATAATAAAATTTAAAAAAGCATACCTATTAACAAATATAGTTTTTTGAGAAAATTAATAATTGTTTATATATACACGCACAATTGGTAAAGTTATAAAAGCAAATTTGAAAGACATTGAGATAGTAAAAGAAAGACAGTTACACAATTAGTCACCGATAGTAGCAATAAGCTTTAAAAAGCTATAAAGAAAGAAATCTTTAGTACTGACAGAAACCTAATATTATAAAGATAAAGTAACTGTATCAACTAAATAAAATAATATATTCTTATACTGTATAAAACATAATTTGAAAATATTTATGGAGATATTTATATTTTTTAAATATAAATTACTTTTGATGTCTAAATTTACCAGAACGAAAGAAAAAGAAATCTGCTAATATTTTAAGCACTGAAAAATAATCTTGCATGCTTACTTCTATTTTATAAATATTACCTTTTATAAATTAATTATGCAAATGCATTATTATAAAGTAATAATTTTATTAAAAGTCAAAAATATATAAATTATTGATTTAAAAAATTATTTATAGTTTAATGAAAAATAATCTCAATTTATTTTTTCTAAAAAATAATAAACTAAAGCCGTAATTTACTTTTCATAAGATCCTTCATCCTCATCTTTTCCACAAGTGGCTGTGGTAATAAAACTTATTACCGTAAATAAAAAGTACCAGTACATCGTTACTTCTAACAGATCTACAAAAGCACTAAAAGTACATCTTTTATATTACTACTAAATATATACGACAAAACAGTATTTGTAATTCAATATAAGAAAGACCTATGAGAATTACTTTAAACTTCTGGACAATAAAGAAATTTGAATACAATTTTAAATTTATTTAAATAATTGTTTTAAGCAAAATTTAACATATATAAACACGCATAATAATCAACTTTTTGTTCACAATAATTGTATATATATATATATGTGTGTGTGTGTGTGTGTGTGCATGCAAAAGTCAATAATTTTGGGTTCACTTGCACTTAACATCGAACGTGTATTTATACCATATATATATATATATGTGTGTGTGTGTATGTGTGTGTGTCTGTGTGTTCTATTTTTATTTCAGTAGTAGCTATAAATAAACTATTATTGTTATGTCTTAGCTTACTAATACCAGGAGTAAGTATAACAAATTTAGTAAGGAATATAATTCTTGGAAGACAAAATAACGCAGCAACGCAGACTTCAATTTACACAATTTAATATGTACAGATACTTGAATCACGCAATCAGGAAAACACAATTTATATAACCTAATCACCACTATTTATGAATAAGTCCTTTCACCACTAAGTCTATTCACTAACAATATAATAAATCCAGTACATTTAACATTACCATTATTTACCATCCTTGAAGCATGACAGCCATTAAAATAATAAGATTGGAGTGGTCTGTTATAATTCTAATCAGCTTATTAACCTTCAGGAGCCGAGATCATGGAAATACAACATCCCTTGCTGGTTTCTTCTGCTGCTTCACTCTTAAGTCACAGTTTCTAGAAGATGAGCAAGTCTTGCTTTTTTCCACAGTTTTTATACTATCAATTCTTTTGTTTTCTGGAGTATTTAAGCTCATTTGAGTAAATCCGGATGGTGTGTGTATTATCAGTATAATCTTGCCTCTAAATTTCCTCTGTTATCTAATTATTTATTTTCCCTTCTAATAATAATTCCTGTAGGCAATACATTTCAATTCAAAATTTTATATTTCAGAAACTCATTTAATCTTATGGCTATTTATTATTTATATATTTTATTTATATGCTCTCTGTAAATTATTTTCATAACTTATTAAAATACATATATTTCCATAAACCTCTCCTTACTTCAGAAAAAAGTTACTATGTTTTACACCATAATTGTTTGGGCCTGTTATTTTCTTTAGGTCCTGGATGATCAATGTTTTTTTTCTGTTGGTTCCATGGGTACCTCATTTGCATTTCTGTTACTGCTTCAGCTTCACTGCATTCTGAGTCTGTTGTTTCTTTTGAATTTTTTCATCAGGCACTGTGTCAACTATTGTTTTCTATTTGGTTGTTTTGTCTCTGTCTGCTAGTATTGCTTCTAGAAACTGGAAGTTTCTATGACTCTTAGACAGACCTGATTTATATGTCTCCGTTATTCTGTTCTATCCTGTATTTGAATAGTTACTATGTGTTTACATAGTGTGGCAGGGATTATAATTTCAATTCATTTCTTTTTGATCAGATCATCCCCCACTTTTTTTTTTTTTATATATATATATATATATATATATATATATATATATATATATATATATATATATATATATATATATATATATATATAGTTTCACTATCATACTGAAAGTATTGCTAGTGTTATATACACTTTTTGCCCATAAACAACTCAACCAGAGATTTAATGTAATCTTTAATGGTGTAAAATGTTGATGTATCATAGTAACACATAAAGCTTGTTGCATGTTCATATTATTAGTCTTTTTCAGAGCCTTTTTAATTTGTTGAACTGCTTTCTCAACCATTCCATTCAATTCAGGTTTGTACAAGGATGTACAGGTGTAATTGATGCCCCTATTTTTGATAAAACTTTCTATTTCTCAAGCAATGAATATAATGCCATTATATAAAACAATTTTTTATGGTAATCTGCACCATGCAAAAACTGCTTTCAAGTTTTGTACTGTTTCACCAGCAGTTGTATTTTTTATGATGCAATAATCCATACATTTACAGTATGCATCTACAAGTATGATAAGTATTTTCCCATTGATTGAACCAGCATGGTCCATGTAAAGTCTCTGGCATGGTTTAGTTGCTTTGGGCCATGGTCTTTACTTCTTAAGTTTTGTACTCATTTTGGACTGAGAAGCTGTGCATTTTTAATGTGTTTCTCAATGTTTCTACTTATCTATTGTCCCTGGATGAATCTACATACCAATTCTTTTGCACACAAAATTCCTGGATAAGATTCATGCAATAATCTTAAAACTTTTCATCTATTGGTATTACTACCCTATCACTAATTAACACACAATTCTTGCTTACTGATAACTTATCAGGGATTACCTATGGAGCATGTGCAAGATAATGTGGTTTTATATGTGGCTAGACATTTCTAATCCAACCTAACAATATTTGGCACTCTTTATCAACTTTTGACCATTTTGCTACTGTCTTGCTTTTAAAATGTCTTACAATAAAACATCTATATAATTAAATCCTATCTCGATACACTGTGGTTCATTCTTGTCTGAATTTTTAGACAATGCATTGGCAAGTGGAATTTATTTCCGTTTGTTAAATGACATATGATTCATAATGTTAATATGTTTCTTCAGTGAAACATATGTGGACTCAAATGTTCATGACTCAAATGTTCATGCACTAGCTTATCATTTGCTAATATTTAAAAAATGGCTTGGGATTAGTTACAATAAGAAAAGACAATCAAAGTTTCTGACAATCCGGCTGTAGTTTCTTTCAGCTATAGAATAGGTCCTTGCTGCA
Source organism: Epiperipatus broadwayi (assembly GCA_028023455.1). Taxonomy (NCBI): domain Eukaryota; kingdom Metazoa; phylum Onychophora; class Udeonychophora; order Euonychophora; family Peripatidae; genus Epiperipatus; species Epiperipatus broadwayi. The sequence goes on from JAQFVV010000146.1 coordinate 1,840,894, forward strand.
TAGGCTATCATTCATTCACCATAATAACATGGATGTCAAAAAACTTCCACCACATCCCATTCTAAACAATCTCTCATTAAGCATATATCAAGATTATTACCAAAATGAACAAGTAATTTATCAGAGGACAGCAAGGTTTTAGTTCATGTAAAAACTTCCACATGTAACCACTGTACTTTTTTGATTTCTCTTTGACATCCCAAAGAGATTTTACTAATTTAATCTTATTCTATAAAAAGGTTTGACATAGTTCATCATATCAGAAAAGGTTTTATCTCTTTAATGTTTCTTAGCTCAATCACATTTTCCATGGCTCTTATTTTTAAGGTGATCTCACATATTATTGTCTTAGAATATCCTTCATATTCAACATGCTCTTCTGAGCATTTGATTTGTCTCCAAATCCCTGCAATTTTTTGTATACCTTAAACAGTCTATGATGAAGCATATCTTTTGAGCATGTTGTGTTATAAATAGGTCATCAAAGTAAAGTACTACATCATCTAACCCCTGTTATAAAGCATTCATCTTTGCTTGAAATATATTCTGCACTGTTGAAATACTGAAAAGAAACCGATTGCATTTTAACAATCCCATAGGAGTTCTCAGCCTTAATATTTTCACTGATTTGTCCATCACTGGTATTTGGTAAAAAGTGGAAGGTCACTTTCATAAAATAGAATGAATTTTGAAGACTTACCAATACCTCTCTTACATTAGGTACTGAATATGCTCCCTTATTTCAAAACTTATTAACCATTACCTTACAATTTTCATATATTTGGATTTGACTATTGGGTTTTGTTATTATGAATATAGGCAGATCCAATATGATGTTTCTACTAAGATAATGTGCCATTATTGATCAATTTTTGAATTCTCTTCTTGTCTTTTGTTTCCTGTGAGAATGAGATTTTAATTGGTTTACACACAAGCAGACTTGTGTTTTCAACTACATCAATGTTTACTGAGTCCAATGATATTATACCCCATTTCTGATTAAATAAATCTAGATATTTGTTTTGAAGTTCTTGTTCAATAAAAAATGTTTTTACTATAATAACTTGAATTTCTATCAGATGGACATATTCCCTTTCTATCGTAGAGCTAATTTTTCCTTTTGCTATATACAGCAGTAATTTAATCATTTTCTCACAATATCTAATTGGTGATTTTACTCATCCTAGTAATTTCAGCCTATTTCCTTTCATGTCATGAGCATTAATGTCTGCTTTTTTATTTTAATGGCAGCTTCAGTAGCTGTGCCCCAATATATCTCAGATATTATAGATATCTGAGCCACTATCTCTTTTCTGAAAATTTTTAATTTCATCATAAATTGATGTGATCCCTCAACTTCCATACTCTTTACAACATGAGTATTAAAGTGCTCCACTAATTTTGTGCATCTCAATTTTCTCTTGGATCTCCCCATTTCCAATTTTTTTACATAGGCATGTTAAATACCCCTTACTTTCACATTTAATACATGTTTCCTATTTACAATACTATCTTTTGCTCTAGCACCTATTTTTCCACAGAAGAAGCATACTACTTAATTTTCTTTTCATATTTAGGTTTTTGTGGATTAATAAATTTTTATTCATCTTAACAACTTGCATATTAATTTTATGTTCAGGTTTAGATTTAAAAGCATGAGCCTGTTATAGTTTTAGCTTGTAAGCTACTCCTTTTTGTCAATAATTTTATGCATTAGAACAGTCTTTACTAACAGGTGTTATTTGAGTCTGTCATTAGACATGCCCCAGAGTAATTAATCCATAAAGATTTCCTTGACAAATTTCCCATACCCATAATCTTTGCTAGTTCCATCAGAACTGAATTATGTTTCTTTATTGTTTCAGCATAAACTGTTTTCTATGTCTTAAATGTAATTGAGCTATATGGAAAAATGGATGAGAGGTAAAATATTTACTTGGATTTTTTATTTTTCCCTCTTTAGGTATGACCTCTACTATAAAAGGGCCATAAAACATTAATTATCTCAATAACTTTTTAGCTAGAAAATCATAACAGTGCTATGTCTTTTTGCTTATTGTCCTCTTCATTTAGCTTAAAAAAGTTTTCAATTTGGGTTAAATGAGATGGCTATTCAGTGGCATTACCCACATCAATCTCAGCAGCACAAGTTTTCCCAACTGAGCACATGTTCCTTGTAAACTATTTTTGAACTTTGGAACTGCTAATTCTTTCTCTGTTAGAATTGGACTAAAAGATTGTGCCAACTTTTTCTTTGTCTAAGTTAATTAATTCACAGATTAACAATAATAAATTTAGTATGGAATATAATTTTTTTGAGGACACCAAGATCCCCTTGACTCAGACTTCAATTTATACAATTTAATATAAATGTTAATATATACATGTATAATATTACAAAAATAATCAAGTCAGATGTCACATGACCTCACAAACCAATGTGGTTGGGGATATTCTGAAATGCTTGTTAACAGCTTATTTTGTGAAGACAGTAATTAGATAATTTAAAATTTTATCCACTTAGGTGGCAATTATCCTAGTAATCTTTGTCAACTAACACTTTGAAAGGCCAACCTTCCCACAATTCTGTGATCTTAACGTTTTCTACCTATCTGTTAATTAAGTCATGTTTATATTGTATATTATCATAGCTTTCTTTATTTTCCCAGGAAGCTATGCTAATATACAAATACAAACATGACTTAATTAACACGCAGGCAGCAAACGTTAAAATCATGGAATTGTGGGAAGGTTTACCTTTCAAAGTGTTAGTTGACAAAGATTACTAGGATAATCATAGGCTCATAAGTGGATAAAATTTTAATTATCTAATTACTGTATTTATAAATATTCAATTATATATATATATATATATGAATTAAATACTATTCTAATGTATATAACCCAATTGCCACTAATTAGAAATAAGTGCTTTCGCTTCTATGTATTTTCATTAATAATAATATACTAAAGGCAGTATATTTATCTTTACAATAATGGCCATCCTTTAAACCTAGGGGTCCTTAAGACATTAAAATAATAATAAGATCGAAGACTTATTGATATTCAGAAGCCGCTTTTCTGGGAATAACACACACCCTACTGCTTTCTTGCATGACAAAAAAAAGCAGTGTTTCTTTTTCCCACAGTTTTTATACTTTCTGTCCTTTTGGTTTTTTTTTTTTTTTTTTTGGAGTATTAAGCTTATTAGGAAAAATCTGAATTGTGCGTGTATTATCAGTTTAATCTCGTCTCTAAATTTAAGTAGTATTTTAACTTTTTTTTCATGTGTCATAGCATCAGCCGGGAAGCGAACCCGCTAACCCTGGACTACTGCTTATAAAGCAGCTGTCGCTGACTTCTCGACTACCAATGCTTGACTAGTATTATAACTTGTATTGTCTTCATTAACTGATTATTTATTTTTTCCTTCTGATAATAATATCTGTCCACAATACATTTTAATTAAACATTTTATATTATAGCAATTCGATTAATATTGTATTATTCCGCCTATTTATTACTTATATATTTTATTTATTTCCTTTCTGTAAATTAATCTTAAAAGTTACTAAAATACATAACTTATCTTGATTTACACAAACTACACATATAAATACAGTTTGGATTTTTTCTCGTGTTTACTTGACATTTTTTGTGCTAATCTTTACTTTAATTTTCAATAAAAATTTCATTTCTAAAAACTTTGAACCCTTATGAAACTATCTACTTCATAATATTCTTTCCAGTCTTATTCTTCAAATATAAATAATCGCCATTGCAACATATAGGGATTTGCCTCAACTAAGAAAACTATGCTCAAGACTACCATAAAATATATGTTAAAAAGTCTGATATCAATTATTATTTCATTAGTTCAACCAAAAAAAGATATATTTTATAAAGCGGATTCAAATCATTATATCCAGGCGCTAAAAGAACATACTATTGGTCTTTTGATCTTCTTACTTTATTTCAGAAATTCGTAAAGCATTCTTAAACAACCTCTTTTAGTTATTTTATGTTATTTTAGTATAAGTTTATTATGTCATTTACCATAAATTTAATACAATAACATTATATATATATATATATATATATATATATATAATGTTATTGTATTAAATTTATATATATATATATATATATATATAACAATTCTAACAGCAATTATATGACTATGGTGAAATGCTCTGTTTAATAACTTGGAAATATAAATTGTACTTTAAAATCCAATTATCCTTTCTAACTAAATATTTACCTAATTATTTGACTATATTGTCATTTGTAAAATAATTACCATCCATAACAAAAGTATCCTAAGTTTTCTTATTTAATCAATGTTATTATAAAAATAACAAAATCTTCAGTTTATTGCCAATATAGAAGCTACGATTTTGCTTTTAAATGTTTCTAATTTAAACCACACAATCAATCCTTTATAAATTTCTAATATTAACTGTGAATAACATAATGTTTTTTAATGTTTCAAAATTTTTATTCACTAATAATATATGTTATTAGTACAATTACATAGAAGTTGTAAATATGAGTAAATATCTGTAGAAAAGTCAATTTGTTTTTTTTTTTAATTACTCACTGGTTACTATAGTCGGAACGAATGATATTTCACAATAACTGATACATGTAAGGGGCTTTCAACTTAGACCTTCATTCAACATTCAACTCTCCGTGCTATTTCATATCACTGATACACCTGACCTCACTTATAGGTCAGGTGTATCAGTGATATGAGATATCATGGAGAGTTGAAAGTTGAGTGAAAGTCTGAGTTCAAAGCACCTTATATTTACATTTAAGGTACTGGTATGGACAAGTCTGTATGTCAAATATTAAAAAAACTGATACAGTATTTTATTGTCTTGATTTTTATGAAATGGAAGATTAAGAACATATAATATCAGACAGCACAAATAAATATCATATATTTATGCATATTATAATTTTAAAGTTGACAGGATTATATTTTAAATGTAAATAAAGAATTTTACAAATTTTATCTGTATTGCTTTAACTTTTATTATTTGTTGGATTTACATGTTCTGGTCCGTGATAAATGGCTAACATTGCAATCCCATCAAATAAATCCATCGATCTCATCCGATTTCATCCAATAATGTGCAAAGGAACTTCTGATAAAATTAAGTAATAAATTTACTCATTCAAAATTTTGAACAATTTCTGCTTTCTAGACATGTCATTTATTGTCCAGATTATGTTGGAATAAGTCTTCTAAAGTGTTTTGCTTTTTTTTTGCAGATTTTATTTCATAGTACTGTCAATTGTATTTTTTTTTTTTGCATCTTCTAGTATTTTATGTTTGGTTTAAAGTAAGTGAATACATGTAGTTTTCATTTTCATTTTACCATTTTCTGATTCATACTACCTGATTATTATTTATTAAAGTAGAAAATGATTAAAATGTGGGATCTTTCCACTACTGAAATCAAAGGGGTGCAGTACTTTCAAGACAAAGGAATCCTGGAATCTGAAAGTGTGTTTGAACAAACATACTATGGACCCTTTAATACATACTTCAAACAAACAATGATGTTATAATATTTGAGAATCCATAGTAAAGTAAGTCTTCAGAAAAGAACATTGTTTGAGGATTGCAGAATTCAATTTCTACTGGCTATCCAATTTATTTACAGCTGGGCTCATAAATTAACACTCATAGAATGGGGAAAAGCAGATCTCGATTTAGAAGAGAAAACTCTCATAGACTGAAATAAATATGTGTGGGTTGCTTGTGTAACTGCTATATTAGGCAGTAAAAATGTAAAGTTGTAAACCCTAACAAAATTGTTGAAATTGACCAGAGCCTTTCCACAAAGAAAAAAGAACTAAGTTGGATAAGTACTTTCAGAATAGTAGATGTTTGTTAGCTTGTGGAGTGAGCCCAATAAATATTTCATTATCACAATTGAAGACAGAACAACGGTAACGTCTAATGAAAGATATCAAATAAATGTGGAAGAGGGTGTGACAATTTATTCCAATTCATAGAAAGCATATAAAACTGATGAATTATGACCTGCCAGCTATGACCATTTTCAAGTGAACGACAAATATAATTTTGTGAACTCAGAAACCAAGGTTCACACTCAGAACATCAAAAGACTTTGAAGTTCAGTGAAATGGCATAATAAACAGGCGTGGAATATCATAGCAGCACCTATATGTAGAATAAACTGCATAAAGATGATGATGTGTTCATTTGCATCATGGATGAGATTAAAAAAAATCAATCCACTACATTGTTTCTATTAAGATCAAAATTTATTAATTTAATTTTTTTGTATGTTTTAATTTAATTTCTTTTATTTTTCTTTTGTTTTTAACAAAATACATTTATTTATTAACATTTTTTCGATCAAATTTGTGCATGAAATATGTTATTTAAATCTCCATTTTGAAAAAAACTGATACCTTTAAAATAAAGTAGAAATATCCTCCTGAGAACTTCTTCAGAGAAACAAATGACTGTTTCATCGTGAATTCACGCAACAGAATCACAAAGCTGATTTATATGAAGTGGAGAGACCATGAATCCGACCAAACTTCAACTCATTTACCAGCACTCCATGATTTAATACACTACGAATGGCATTTATGAGGTTACACTCGATCTCAATTTCTTCTGCGAACTGACTGAGAAAAGAAAGAAATATGAGACTCAGGAACAATTCATAATTTATCTATAATAAAGATTACTCAACACACTAAGATTTAACTAAATAAGGCATATTATACACATTAATATTAAGAATTTAGATGATTTGGAGTTGGATAGTGAGCAATAACATGGAACAAACTATAATTTTACATAAGTTCATTAAAATAATGTTTAGATGATAATTTAATAAATGCATAGAATCTTAATTATTAATATTACATGTATATATTTATGCATTCATGATTTACAGTAATAATGAGATCAATATGGATACAGCAGTCTCATCTTTAAGATGACAATTTAATTTATACAATAATCTGCGATATAGCATGCGTATTACATTTTGATACGCCAACTTATTCTTTGGTTTATCAATGTTATGAGCTAAATGTTAGCCATGATGATTATTCCATCCATAGAATTAAGCTGATCATCTAAATATTGCAAAAGGGCATTTAAATAAACTCAAAATACAGATTCATCATGGTAACCTACCATCTCAAAAAAAGGTGTAACCGGACGTTAACACGTGCTTTGTGGTTTATAAAGACACACTCGCAATGCAAAAATTAATATATATATATATATATATATATATATTGATAATACAAATCAATGTTTAGCCTTAACAACATTTAAAATTATACTTTTAATATTACCATTAGCTATCATTTCACTTCTAACTAATAAATAACTTATAAGCTGGTAATTCACTAAACAAACTTTAATGAATATAATGCAATTAAAATGAAAAAAGTAATGACAATAATGACTGCACATAGCAATCAGTTATTATCTATTAGAATAGGATTTAGAAGCAATGATTTATTCATGCTAAAAAGCATTGCTAAATCTTAAGCTGGAAAGCTTATAATTGTCTCTTCCTAAAAGCTTATTAAAATAATTATTATTTGCTTTGGAATGTTGACATATCAACATATATCAAATAATGGAAATGAAATAATTAAAGACAGAAAATTATAGGCATTATGGCAGTTTTTAGAGAAAGCAAAATAATAACTGACTACAGTTATTTAGATTAAGAGAGGAATTACATTAATAATAATCCAGGCAAATTTACAGTTTAAACACTAAAAATAATTTAGTTTAGAGAAATTAATAATCAAAATGATTAGATTGAACGTTCATAAGTGTACAGTAGCTAGCTTAATATTTATATTACAATTAAAAGATTAATGTAAGAGCTCTCCGGTTTGAAGAATTATTACCAATCTTTTTCTGCAGCTTAGACATCTGGCACATGGGAGTAGGCATTGCGGCATTGTTCTCTGGATATGTTGCTTGTTGGTGTCATTTTCTCTTCACAGCATGCTGTAATTAAACCTCTTCATCCCAATGATGATGATCACATGTGACAGAAGCATGTAGGATGGGGTTGAAGGTGACTATTCTCCATAGGAAGAAATGGCAAAACCATGGTTCTCCTGTTCACACATGATAAAGTTAAAACAGGTGAGGATTTTGGTAGCAATGCATGTACAAATTATACAGAGTATATATTAAAATTCCAAAATATAGCCTATTTATATCAGTTTCAAATCCTATATTATATTTTTCACAAGCTAGATTCCCAGCAGGGAAATCCATTAACTTGTTTACAACTTTCATTTTAAATTTATAAATTGGCATTTCTATTGTTTAATTTTAAGTCATTTAAATTTAGTTTAGTTTTGCCAACTCGATTCCCAATGGACTCTAAAATAGTGCCAGTTCAACTAGTTTTGTTTTTGACTAAGTTACTTTTAAAATTATTATTGTAGAATTATAGATTTAAAGATTTAACTTTCTCCCAATCTTAAAACAGGTGTATGTGGCATGATTTTTATTGACAACATTTTATTTTAGATTTAGAAACTTAACCAACATTTTTATAAATATTTCAATATATATTTATACTGGTCCTATGTGAAATTTATAAATATATGCCATTTTCCATGAAAACTAATAAATTAATAAATTTATAATTTTAAAAATCTAATTTCTAATAGAGATATTCCAGAATATATGTAAACCTGTTTTATACTACAGCCTGTTTTCGCATATATATGTGTACACTGATATAAATAACGATGTTTACATAGATATATGTGTACTTGAAGGTGTTCAAATATAGCATAAATATAATTATGAGATAGAGCAGGTGAAATGGGTAGTCTGTAGGAATATACCATTTCAATATATGGCCAGCATGTTTTCATTTAATTTGCCTATTATGTAATATTTTTCCCAATTTTGCTTTAGTGACTGTTTTGTAAATTCATGCAAGATATAATATATGCACTACATTTTAATTTTAAATGAATTTAATTCACTTATGTAGTATTATTTTTTCCAATTTACCTCTAGTGTTCATTTTGATAAGTTCATGCCAGTCTTAATATATGTAGATTTTTTTTTACATATTAAGTCGATTTGATTTGTTTATGTAGATTTATTATTGTTATTTTTGGATTATAATTTTGATTTAGCATTCATTTTGTAATTTCATGACAGAGTTATATATTTAAATATAAGTTAGTACTTTTTTGTTAACTTAAAGTAACATTTTGTAAATTTCTGGTTATGTATATAATTTTGCTTTAGTCACTGTTTTGGGTAATTTGATGCCAGAGTTTATATATCAGTATTTTTATGAATTTTAAGTAAAATTGGGGCTATTACATTAGCAAAATTTGTATCTTGTGCAGATTGGGGTTGGCGAAGTTTACTTAGTACCATAATGTGTTTATTTTTATTATTTTTGTGTAAAATTTATATTTTTCATGTTCTTAAAATGTATTTTTTCAGATTGTCTAGTGCGATTAGAACTGCTATGCCTTTCACATACTTATAAGTCTGTCAATAATTTTCTAAATCTTGTGAAATGTGAGAGGTGGGGTGTACATGTGGTTTCATTTGGTAAATTTATCACTTAATTTTGTTAGAAATTCAGGTGTATACATTCTTTGATGACATTGCAAGATTAGAAAGTTATCAATGGATTGATGTGGATGTGAAAATATGTAGCAGATCTAATACGTAAATACCATTTATTTTATTATTAAAATTTATATTGAGAATTTCAAGAAAAGTTTAAAATATTTTATGAAACATAAATGATATTATTTCGAACTGTTTAATATATATATATATATATATATATATATATATTAAATAGTATATTATATATATATATATATATATATATATATATATATAATGGGATCTATTACAAGAATGCTTCCATAGAGAATAACTATTAGAATGAACTTTTTTTCTCATTAAATTATTATTCATAGAAGTAAACAATACTGTAATAATCACTGGAAAAATCTGACATCTGTGCTATGTAAATATTTATATACAGTTTAATAATATATATTTTTAAATAATTATATTGTAACAAGTTCTGCCACAAGCACTCTGAATATGATTTAATGTTGACAGTATAAAAAAAGCATTCAATATTCACTCTTAAGAAATAACAATGCTATTAAGTGGATAAATCTCCTCTCCATGCCTGATCTATTACAATGACTAAATGAATGTGTTTAATTTGGATATGGACCTGGAATAGACTACTACTAAATATATATCTTTCATGGTTATGTGCCAATTGTCTATAAATGGCGTTAAGAACCAGTTTTGTTTAACAAACTCTACTATATTCTACATTAATAAAAATAACGGTTTTATTTGAAGATGATATTATTATTTTTAAATGTGTAAGTTTGAAGTGTATTGTAAAGTGAAAATTATATATAAACTGCCAAATTTCTTGCAATAAAATAAGAATAGACATCAACTTTGCCTAAGACTCAAAAATGTCAAGTAACCTCTTAATTGGTGTTATTAAAATAAATAGTTGCTGATGTAATGTCAGGCATATATAATTAAGCATAGAAATATTTTCCAGTTTAAAATTTATATTATTTGAAATATTGAGCCATTTCCAATAAGAATATAATAAGAATAAATGATTTATTGTAATTGAAAATGCTCTATAGAAACAGTAGTCGTTGATAAAATTGGGCTACGAATCTATAGAGCGCTTCCATCTGATATCCACTGGTTATTTATTTTTCATATATTGTTCATAGTTATATTTCATTTATTGTTAATAGGAACAGCTGTGTGATGTGCATTACTTTTGCTGTTAAATATGTATTGTTGTACTAAGCAAAAAAAATCTGCTTTTTTACTCGGTACCCAATAATTTTATTTACTCACTATTTAAAACATATCCACTATAAATAAAATTAAGATTATAATATCAATAATGTACTTTTAACTACAATTTTTATCATATAATAAGCATTTTAGGGTATAATCTTAGATTCTAATTAAATTTATTTGTCAACAACTTTAAATCATTTATCACGTTTTATATTCATCGGAGTGATTTGGAATAATAATTGCTGAGAAATAAGTCAATCAAATTTATATTGTAACGTGTCCGAAATATAACGAAGCATTATAGTGCATAATACATTTGTTTACCTATAAATTTTCATTTATATAATATCAAATATATAATGCATCATGTTAAAAAATAATGTATTTCTCTATGTATTATTATGGTTGCTACAATGTGTTATTTATACATTATATATCACGTATATGTGAGAATATAACAAACTATATAAATTATGCTCTTGAAAAAGTACTTTTCATCAACGTTGAATTTATTCATGTGCAATACGTAGTGAGAAATTTGAATGCAAATATGTAATAAAAACAAGTGATTATTTCATTCCCACTATTAGTCGCAATGCATGGGCACATTTAGCAACCAATAGCTTTGAAATAATGCATATTTCCTTTAATGACTAGACTAATCAGTTAGCAATTAAAATTTATTATAATTTAATAAAACATGACAATTTTCTTTTTAACAAAATCTTCATTAATAATTGATCACTTATGGTTTGTTCAATAATAATATATATCAGCAATAAGTTGGTCTTTAATTTGCTAGTAATTCCTCAGTTTTTATTTAAAAACTTCTAATTTAATATTTGTGATTCTATATTTTAATTTGATGCTAATTTAAATGAAAAGACCAACTTGTTATTTTTATGAACAGATCTTCTGAAGCACTTTCTAGTTGTGCTGCCAAATTTTCATCTTATGTTCACTATCATATGGTTGTCTATAGTGTTGTCGGATTTAGTATTTATTTAGCAATAAAAACTAAAGCTAGAATGTTCAGGCAATAGTACAAATGAGAAGATTCTCGGTTTTCCGACTTCGAGAGTATCTATGAGAATACCTGTAAAAAAATTTCCTTTGTAATACTTTTGAAAGAGGCTTGTCTACTTTCCATAATTTATTTACAGTTGTAATTATAAATTTATTGAACGCAAATTGATTACGTAAGTAATATTTACTGAGGCTATAACCTCGATAATATGCGTATGTATATATTTTTTTAAAAAAAAAAATATTTTAGAAATATTTATTTTAAAACAAATTTATTATTAAACTCCGATTTTATTTGGAAAACTTTGTTTTTAAAAGTGCATGCCAAGTGAAACTGAAGGATTATGGTAAAGTGGAAGTAAAATACTGTCATCAATACTGCAATAACTGATTTTTGTGATATTTTGATAGTTATAATTGCCATTTTAAAGCAGAATTTTATCATTTTCTGGTGTTTTATAAATAAATCTTTTGTATTTTAGAAACAGAATTCAAATATTTTGTTCATTATTTTTTTTATCTACAACCAAATTGATGTTCTTATGAATTTCACTTTAATATATATATATATATATATATATATGGAGCTTTACCAAGACCTTCAAACAAGCGTATTCTGTTTACATAAACGTCAGAGTCAATATTCACTGTCTCTTTCATTATGCTCCACCCTCAGATCAGCTGATTTCAAGCTGATTTGCTCTCATCAGTGAAGGGATAGGAGTTATAAAACTAGACCTAAAAACTGACTCCAAGCGTTTATGCAAAACGTTTCTATCAGTTTGCAAGCATGAATTTTTTAGACACGTTAATGTCTTCAAACTCAGCCTATCAAACAAGATAGCTATATGGGTCTGATTTCAGTTCAGTTTCTCCACATAGTAAAAGTTTCTGCAATCTATATCATTGCAAAAAAACTTTAAAGGTACATTTATGAAAAAGAAAAACAAGTTTTATATACGTAAAAACCTGCTATCGCTTGTATTAATGATCAATAGATGGAGCTTTACCAAGACCTCCAAACAAGCGTATTCTGTTTACATAAATGTCAGAGTCAATATTCACTGTCTCTTTCATTTTGCTCCACCCTCAGATCAGCTGATTTCAAGCTGATTTGCTCTCATCAGTGAAGGGATAGGAGTTATAAAACTAGACCTAAAAACTGACTCCAAGCGTTTATGCAAAACGTTTCTATCAGTTTGCAAGCATGAATTTTTTAGACACGTTAATGTCTTCAAACTCAGCCTATCAAACAAGATAGCTATATGGGTCTGATTTCAGTTCAGTTTCTCCACATAGTAAAAGTTTCTGCAATCTATATCATTGCAAAAAAACTTTAAAGGTACATTTATGAAAAAGAAAAACAAGTTTTATATACGTAAAAACCTGCTATCGCTTGTATTAATGATCAATAGATGGAGCTTTACCAAGACCTCCAAACAAGCGTATTCTGTTTACATAAACGTCAGAGTCAATATTCACTGTCTTTTTCATTTTGCTCCACCCTCAGATCAGCTGATTTCAAGCTGGTTTGCTCTCATCAATGAAGGGATAGGAGTTATAAAACTAGACCTAAAAACTGACTCCAAGCATTTATGCAAAACGTTTCTATCAGTATATAAAACTTGTTTTTCTTTTTCACAAATGTACCTTTAAAGTTTTCTTGCAATGATATAGATTGCAGAAACTATTACTATGTGGAGAAACGGAACTGAAATCAGACCCATATAGCTATCTTGTTTGATAGGCTGAGTTTGAAGCCATTAACATGTCTAAAAAATTCATGCTTGCAAACTGATAGAAACGTTTTGCATAAATGCTTGGAGTCAGTTTTTAGGTCTAGTTTTATAACTCCTATCCCTTCACTGATGAGAGCAAATCAGCTTGAAATCAGCTGATCTGAGGGTGGAGCAAAATAAAAGAGACAGTGAATATTGACTCTGATGTTTATGTAAACAGAATATGCTTGTTTGGAGGTCTTGGTAAAGCTCCATCTATTGATCATTAATACAAGCGATAGCAGGTTTTTACATATATAAAACTTGTTTTTCTTTTTCATAAATGTACCTTTAAAGTTTTCTTGCAATGATATACATTGCAGAAACTTTTACTATGTGGAGAAACTGAACTGAAATCAGACCCATATAGCTATCTTGTTTGATAGGCTGAGTTTGAAGCCATTAACGTGTCTAAAAAATTCATGCTTGCAAACTGATAGAAACGTTTTGCATAAATGCTTGGAGTCAGTTTTTAGGTCTAGTTTTATAACTCCTATCCCTTCACTGATGAGAGCAAATCAGCTTGAAATCTGCTGTTCTGAGGGTGGAGCAAAATGAAAGAGACAGTGAATATTGACTCTGATGTTTATGTAAACAGAATACGCTTGTTTGGTAGTCTTGGTAAAGTCCATCTATTGATCATTAATATAAGCAATAGCAGGTTTTTACATATATAAAACTTGTTTTTCTTTTTCATATATATATATATATTTCATGTGTCAAAGCATTGGCCGGGAAACGAATCCACAAACCCGGGACAACTGCTTATAAAGGTGCTGTGCTGACCAGTTGGCCACTAATGATAGACCGTTATCTTTTAGAATGTTTTGTCAATATATATATATTGAGTCGGATTCATTTCTGATTCAATGGTTTTATTTCTAAAATTAATAAAGGAAAAAACAACTTCATTTTCATTAAATGTCTAATGCTAAAATTTGTATTATTATTTAAAACACATACACATTTATATTTAAAATAGATCACTACTTTGTTTATAAAATTGATTTTAAAATAGTTTACTTTCACCACCTGTATTAATCAATTTGATTAAAAATAGACAAGCTTGCTAATTATATATTCCTGTTGCTTTTATTGTAATTATTTTTAAAGTTAATTCTAAAAAAAAAGCGGAGATTTAGTTTTGCATTTGTTGTTTTTCTTTCAGTTATCCCTGGTTGGAAGTCTTAAATTAGATTGAGCAGGAAATTAATATTTGCCCTGCCTGGAATATAGAATGAACACTAATGAAAGTTTTGCATGGGAAATGTAGCAAAGCAAGGACAGCCCAACAATTTTTAGAGAGAGAAGGATTCATTATTAGACATACTTGGATTATAGCCTGCAAAGAGATACCATTGTGAGTAGCTGTTCGGATGTTTAATTCCCACTAAAAACTTAAATAATTATTGACAAACTTCGTTGGTGTGTAAGATGTCAAAATCCACCACTGTGAGTTTTGCCATCATTAGAATGTCTTGCTAATTTAAACAAAGAATGGACACACACCTGCCAACTCTTCTTCAGTCATCACATGAACCTCTAAAATAAACACTGCCTCTACCTTGCCACTGTCAAAGGACTTGAAAGATGGACTATTATCAAAAGTGTGCACTCATCACCAAATCACTAGGACTCTGCCTTACCATAAGCTAAACTTTTTCCTATTCTAGCCAGGGTAAATAAATTGCATTTAATTAAATCTCTGCTCAGTCTAATGATAAATATGTTTTAAAAATGGTATTGTTTTTTTTATTATTATTTATTATCTGTATGTACTCTTTTCTAGTATTTAAAGTGTTTCAGTGAATCTTAGTTTTAAGATTCCAAGTTTGTTTGCAATTTTCGTTTATCAGGGAGTGCATAAGGTGATTGTATATTATATGTTTAATATGTACCTGATTATTTCGTTAAATATTACAAAACACATTGGCAGTTTTCATAATCTGTATTTATTTACCTTCCCTTAATTGTACAATAAAGAATCTTTAAACATGTTTCATTTGCACTGTTTGTGCAAACAACAAAATCTTTTTTGCTGGCTATTTGTCAAGTTATTTCTTCAGGTTGTCTGAAAATAGTCATAGTCTATTTCTTTCTGGATTATGTAAGATTGTAATCAAATATCTGTTGATGTCTTGTAGGTAAGATCAACCACATTTACTTTGAATGTAGTATTATGTGCAGCAGTCCTGTGGCATTTTAATGACAGTAATTAGAATATTACTGCTTGAATGTTCGTGCTGGGTACATTGGTTTCCCACAGGACAGTAACTGTTTTATTATCCTTGATTCAGAAAGCTAAATTTGTTGTTTGTTTTGTAATTTTACAACTGGCCAGCAAGAAGATATTTTCCTAACCATTTCTTCTATTTTAAGTGAGATAATTTTGCTGCCAAGGTGTTTTATTCCTTCATGTTTGTCATACTCTTGTGCACTCTCTGGTAAATATGCGTATGTTACTATAAGCCACTTTTGTATTCGTGGCTAGATGTCTCCTTTCTATTGCACAACTTTTAATAAAATTAATAAATTGTTTAAACTTAATTTGGCTGATGTTTGTTTTTGATTTCTCAACTGTCTAAATAATATTTAAGATATCTTGTTTCTCCCTGAGTGTAGTTCGGTGCCCTTTTGATTTGCATATCCTGTCCACTTTAAAATAATAGCCTAGTTCCTTTTTTCGGACTAGTGGTGCCACCGGGGTCAGTATATGCGAATCTCAAAGATCTTTCTCCCATTAAATATATAGTAATTTTGGTGCCCAACATGGGGCTTCCGAGTTTTCAAACCCACGTGAGATTTTGTTTAGACAGTTGAGAAAGATTTGAGGTGTAAGTGGCAAGACCTACTCAGTAGAGGTTCGATTTTTGTTAATTATTGCATGTATTGTTGGAGCAGTTTGGTAGAATGGGGTTTCATCTTTTTCATATGACATAAATAAATAAACAATAAATAGCATATTTTCTAAAAAAAGTCTGTCGGAGTTAATGTTTTTTTTAGAGTTAAATATAGATAGTTCATTTTTTTCATATGACATAAATAATAAATAGTTTTTTTGTTGTTGTTGTTTAAAAAAAATCGTTCGGATTAAATTTTCAAATTTAAAAGTAGTAAAAAATAATTTGTTGTCTTCTTGCATATAAATAAATAGTGTTTTATTTGCTCTGAGATTTTTGTTTAAAAAAAAAAAGTTAGTATAGTGAGTAAGTGTTGTATAAAAATGTAAGGGAAAGAAGAAGGTGACAGGGTGGCAAATTTGGAAGAGAGATCTGTTCAAATACCACCAGATAGTAGAAAAAGAAGAGAGTGAGACACAGATGATGATGGGGTTGTTAATAGAAATGAAACAAAGTTGGCAACCCGTGATGAAAAAAATACGACAAGAGTTGCTAGAAATAAAACAGAATCAACAAACAATGATGCAGGAGCTGAGAGCAGAAATAAAAGAAATAAAAAGAGAAATGACAGGAAGAGTAGAAGAAACTTAACAAAAAGAAGTGGAGATGGAAAAGGATTTGAAAAATGAGATGAGTAAAGAGAGTCAGGAAGTAGAAAAAGTAGTCATAAAAGATATAGAAATTGAAGTAGCACAGGAGAGTACTAGGAGAGAGAGGGTGGAAATAAAGTTTGAAATAAGTAGAGAGTGGAGAGTGATAGATAGTGTGGTGGAGAAAGAAAATCTTGGAGACAGTTATAAATTACCTCAAGAGGTTAAAAATGAGTTGAGTAAAATAACAACAGTGGTTTAAAACTAAGGAAAAGTTTTCAGAATATGATTTTAAAATAGAAATAAAAGCCATTTATAAAGCAATCTTATTCAAGGCACGTAAAAAGTCTATGGGAAATGAAGTGTTGCCATTTACTAGTGTTGATATGACTAAAAATAAAGTAGAAAAAGATGAAGAATTGGGAAGTTTCATTAAGAAAAAGATTCAGGTATATATGCTAGAAAGCAAAACAGAACAGGAAAGAGACAAAATCATAAATTCTAGGCAGGTAAAATATAAGAGAGGGAAAGGAACTTATTTCAGAAAATTAATAAAAAGAGTAAAAGAACTGCCGGACAAAAGTTAAAGGTTCAGCTTTTAGAAATTGGACGGATTGTTTTAAAACAGGAAAGAAAAAATTTTTAATGATTTATGAGAATGGATAAATGTAAGAAATGAAATATTGTTTTGGTTTTTCATGAGTGTGTTCAGCCAAATTCTTAGAGGTAGTTTTTGAAATGTTTTTAGTTTAAAAAAAGGGGAAAAAGATGCAGGAATGTTTTTTTTTGATCATGTGTTGAGGCAGTTGAGACGGATTGATTTCCAATTCAATGGTTTTATTACTAAAATTAATAAAGGAAAAAACAACTTCATTTTCATTAAATGTCTAATGCTAAAATTTGTATTATTATTTAAAACACATACACATTTATATTTAAAGTAGATCACTACTTTGTTTATAAAATTGATTTTAAAATAGTTTACTTTCACCACCTGTTTTAATCAATTTGATTAAAAACAGACAAGCTTGCTAATTATATATTCCTGTTGCTTTTATTGTAATTATTTTTAAAGTTAATTCTAAAAAAAGCAGAGATTTAGTTTTGTATTTGTCTTTTTTTTTTCAATTATCCCTGGTTGGAAGTCTTAAATTAGATTGAGCGGGAAATTAATATTTGCCTTGCCTGGAATATAGAATGGACACTAATGAACGTTTTGTGCGGGAAATGTAGCAAGGCAAGGATAGGCCGCCAATTTTTAGAGAGGGAAGGATTCATTATTAGACACACTTGGATTATAGCCTGCAAAGAGATACCATTGTGAGTAGCTGTTCGGACATTTAATTCCTACTAAAAACTTAAATAATTATTGACAAACTTCGTTGGTGTGCAAGATCTCAAAATCCACAGCTGTGAGTTTTGCCATCATTAGAATGTCTTGCTAATTTAAACAAAGGACGGACACACACCTACCAGCTCTTCTTCAGTCATGCCATGAATCTCTAAAATAAACATTGCCTCTACCTTGCTACTGTCAAAGGACTTGAAAGATGAACTATTATCAAAAGTGCGCACTCGTCACCAAATCACTCGGACTCTGTCTTACCGTAAGCTAAACTTTTTCCTATTCTAGCCAGGGTAAATAAATTGCATTTAATTAAATCTCCGCTCAATCTAATGATAAATATGTTTTAAAATGGTATTGTTTTTTTATTATTATTTATTAACTGTATGTACTCTTTTCTAGTATTTAAAGTGTGTCTTGGAATCTTAGTTTTAAGATTCCAAGTTTGTTTGCAATTTTCTTTTATCAGGGAGTGCATAAGGTGATTGTATTTTATATGTTTAATATATACCTGATTATTTCGTTAACTAATACAAAACACATTGGCAGTTTTCATAATCTGTATTTATTTACCTGCCCTTAGTTGTACAATAAAGAATCTTTAAACATGTTTCGTTTGCACTGTTTGTGCAAACAACAAAATCTTTTTGCTGGCTATTTGTCAAGTTATTTCTTCGGGTTGTCTGAAAATAGTCTATTTTTTTCTGGATTACGTAAGATCATAATCAAATATCTGTTGCTGTCTTGTAGGTGAGATCAACCATGTTTACTTTGAATGTAGTATTATGCACAGCAGTCCTGTGGCGTTTTAATGACAGTAATTATAATATTACTGCTCAGATGTTCGCGCGGGTACGTTGGTTTCCGGCAGGACAGTAACTCTTTTATTATCCCTGATTCAGGAAGCTAAAGTTGTTGTTTGTTTTGTAATTTTACAACTGGCCAGCAAGAAGATATTTTCTTAACCATTTCTTTTATTTTAAGTGAGATAATTTTGCTGCCAAGGTGTTTTATGCCTCATGTTTGTCATACTCTTCTGCACTCTCTGGTAAATACACGTATGTTACTATAAGCCACTTTTGTATTCGTGGCTAGATGTCTCCCCTCTATTGCACAACTTTTAATAAAATTAATAAATTGTTTAAACTTAATTTGGCTGACGTTTGTCTTTGATTTCTCAACTGTCTAAATAATATTTATGATATCTTGTTCCTCCCTGAGTATAGTTCGGTGCCCTTTTGAATCGCATATCCTGTCCACCCTAAAATAAATGTCTAGTTCCTTTTTTAAGACTAATGGCGCCCCTGGGGTCAGTATATGCGAATCTCAAAGATCTTTCTCCTGTTACAATATATAAAGAGAGAGAGATATAGATATAAAGTTAAAGATCATCAAAATGTGATATAGATTATAAATTTCATTCTAAAAATAAAACATTGCAAATAACTCAAACAACCATTAGGTTTAGTCAAAATTAACTCATAAGAGCCAATTATAAAATATTTAAAATCCAAACTTCAATTTGTATATTATATCAAGGTGTTTGATTCATTAAAAAAACATGTATGCAGCATTTATTGAAATTTTATGGGTGCCCATCAAAATTTATTTATATTATATAGCTTTTAAAAATGTGCTGTAGTAAGAGAAAGTGTTATTAATATCATTTGAAGTAAAAACTAGTATAAACAAATATCTGTGCTGGTTTTAACATTGTTTATGATAGTGGCTTTTTGAATTGTTTATTAACAGCTTAAACAAACAGAGGTCCAGATACGATGTAGGTTTACATGGTTGAATTTTTAATTTGAATCGATTAAACATTAAAACTATCACTTTTTCTTATTGGATTCTGAATGTACAGTATGTGGATGATTTTAGCTACTTATTTTCTAGTTTAAAGATGATTTACAGAATATTCTCAATAATACAACATATAAAGACTATGGTTTATTAATTAACATTAAAAAAATATCTCAAGATATCTTTATCGGCCAGAAAAAGAAAAAAAATCCTCAGCAAACTTTAGCTTGGACAATTATCAACATGAAATTATAAACCAATTTATATAACTCTGTAATTTTATAAATATGTAGATGTTAAAGTTCAGAATAAACACCAATGTCCTGTTTCTGCTTTTGAGAATCTGAATATTAGGGTATTTCATCCCAGAGCAATAACTACTGTAACTTAGTTGGTGGTTTATAGAACTATTATTTTTTTCTAATTTATTGTATGAAAGCGAAATTTGGAGACACCCTACTAGTACACTATATATGTATTGAGAATGATTTATTCAAAAGTACTCCATAAAATTTTAAAATACAATGACAAGATCATAAAATCAAACACTATGCACTTTAGCTAGCTAGATGTAATGCATTGAGTCCACTAATGTAAAATCACACTCTTGTTGAATTGTAATTTTAAAACGAATTAACAATAAAAGAATTCCTAAAATAGTGTATTATAATTAATTTCACAATAGTTGTCAGTGGGGAGTCTCTGTTGTAAAAAATTATCTTTAAGACATTTTAAAGACATCCAGTGTTGGAAACATGTGATAGCATATAAAATACAATTATGATGTTAAAAACTTTTAGAAACATTTTACTCAGGAAACTAAAAGACAACATTGTAAACTATCAAGTAAACAAAAAATGAAACAGCATATTCTATATGTGAAAATATTTTGTTCACAGTTTGGTTTATATAATTATTTTATTTTGAAAATATATTTATTGACATAATAAAATTGTACAGATGAATAATAAATACACTTTGTTAATATAATTATTAAAAACTCATTTCTAAACTAGATTTTTTTCTTTTTATTTCTTTTGATTTTGGAGCTGGAATAGCCATATTCATGTGTGTGTGGTTATTACTACCACTACTATTACTATTACTACTACTACTACTACTACTACTACTACTACTACTACTACTACTATTATTATTATTATTATTATTATTAATTTTATTATTATTATTATTATTATTATTATTATTATTATTATTATTATTATTATTATTATTATTATTATTATTATTATTATTATTATTATTATTATTATTATTATTATTATTATTATTATTATTCAATAATATACCTTATTGTCAACAAACATTACATGGTCTTTACATGCTTATGCTTTGGTTGCAGCGGCATGATGATTTTTATAGATTTGTTTTATCCTTGAGATTTTCATTGTTAATTATATAAGTATGGAACTGTTGAATAGTGATCTACATCAGTTAACTTATTGAATTACAATACTTTAGAAATCCTGGGTGTACATGGTAGATTTTTATGTTATGATATTTTTTTATTTCTATCATTGTTTAATTTTTACTGTTATTAATTTCTGAATTTATGGTTAGTCAGAGTCCCTCCTTCAATCTGTCATTAATGTTTTGCTATTGACTTTGTTCATTGGCCAAAATTTTTAATCATTTTTTAAATTATGTGAGTATCCACATTTCATATTATCCTTTTAGTTTCTTGTTCCATGTTGGTTTTATTTGAATAGTCTGTACTTATATAATGGCTAGTTGTTGCATGCTCTTATAAATTAGCTCATATTTTTTGTAGTGACCAGGTGGCTGCAAAGGTATCTGGATGTGTAATATTTGTGTTGCTGCTCCTTATTTGTTGTATCTTGTTGTAGAATATTACTGGATGCCATCTGGTGTTATTTCCCAGGCTGAATATACATTGTGTGCACCAAAATGTATAGTCCAAAGATTTCTGCTCATGCTGTAGGGATTGTCTGCTTGTGTGTAAAATATGTTAGCTGCTGTAAAATTTGTCTTGTTCTATATTAATTTAGCATGTTGTTTCACATAGTATTTAGTGTTGTGCAATTTTGTAATATGTGTTGCTGCATTTCTTCAGCAACATGGAATAGGTTGCAAAATAGATCTATCAACCTACAAAATCGACAGTGTCATAAGAAATAGAATATTGGTAGTGAAAATAGGTTTGGCTTAATCAACAAGTTGAAAAACTTCAGTTCATTTGACCATTTTCTGAAGTTTTTAAGGAGTTGATTGTTGTTAAACATTTCCCTGTATTGGGCTAAAGGTCTGGTTGTTTGAGGCTGGGTTAATCAACTCATATGTATGTCAGTATGTGTATTTGTTATCAAATATGAGCATTGTATTTCCATCAATGATTTGTGCTGAGTCTGCTAATGATATTAAATATTCATATGTGGGGAGTGTATGATATATAGAAATTATGTTGAAGAGGCTTTTCATATGCTGAAATCATGCAGTGATCTTTGCCAGTAGGTTTATTGTTTTTGTGTGTGAAATACATGTATTGTGTGGAGCCCCAGACCAATTTGTATAGTTGGTTGACTGAGTCATTTTATTAAAAGGACTGCAGTTTTCCTACCCCATAGTAGTTTGCTACAGAGCAATGATATGTCAGCTGTAAAAATTTTGTAATGTTGCCAATAGGTGAATAATATGTAATTATTGTTGTTATGAATATGCTAAATAGGTGCATTTTTGAATACAGAGATAAGTGTGCATTTGATAAAGAGGTGGTCATGTTTGTTGCTTTTTGTTTGAGCTTATTTTGCAATGTTTGTCTCATTTTATAGTGTCTCATTCTATGTGCTCCCATAAAAATGGGAATTTTAGAAATTTAATACA
This sequence comes from Epiperipatus broadwayi, assembly GCA_028023455.1. Classification (NCBI taxonomy): domain Eukaryota; kingdom Metazoa; phylum Onychophora; class Udeonychophora; order Euonychophora; family Peripatidae; genus Epiperipatus; species Epiperipatus broadwayi. The sequence goes on from JAQFVV010000146.1 coordinate 1,864,074, forward strand.
TTTTCCTTAATTTAGCTGTGTTTAGGGTTTGTTAGTATTCTGATGTTTTGCTTAGGATGAATTGTAGTTATTGCAAATCTGTGTAATTTTGCAGTATTTTTTCCAATACTGAAATTCCTTTATCTGATGTTTAAAACACTATCATATTATCCATGTATGTGATACATGGACTACATTGAGAAGTTCATGATGTTAATATTCCTGGTAACTCATTTTCAATGTTTTAAGAGTGGATTTATATACAGCATAAAGAGCAGTGTGCTGAGCAGGGATCCTTGTGAAATTTAATGTGCAGGAGTAAATGATGTTGTGTTTCCGCCACTAAGTGTGAGGGATATCTCTCAGTTGAGTAATAGATTTTCAATGATGCATTGTATGGAGAGTAGAATTGTGGCATTCTCAAGCTTCTTCATTAAGAATTTATTGCAACAGAATCAAATGTTGTATGTATATCCAATTGAATTGCAAATTGGGGATTACTTATCTTATTGCACTACACTTTGTATTATTTTAAATACAAGTACAGTCTGTGTGGTGGAGGATTCCTTCTTTGGGTACTGCATCTTTGACATCAGAAGCAATATGCATATTTTTATTTTACCTTTGACTATCTTTTTTAATAATTTACTTCACAATGGGCCCATGGAGATGGGTCAAAAATTGTGGAGATTTGATATGGCTGCTGTTTTTTTTTGTTAAATGGCACTATTACTATTGGATCTATTTCTTTAGTATTGTATATTTTTGTGATATGATAGAAAGTTAGCAAGATTGCAAATGTGTCCATGGTAAATTGACTTAACATAAAAAAATAAATGTGGATATGCCATTAGTTTCAGAGTGGCAATGGTTGAAAATTTTTTTAAGTTTAGAAAATGTTTGTATCTGAAAAGGAATATTTGTTTCAGGCATTTTGAACTGATCAGTGTTTGGTGTGTGTTGTTATATGTTTGGAGTTTTTACTTGAAATGTTGATGTATGGGGAGGGGGCAGCATGCTACATCCTGTATAGATGATACTGCTTATCTAATTTGCCATGAGCACTTTTCTGATTGATGGATGGCTCAGTGACCAGAAGATATACTTCTATGTCCATTTGTGTTCTTGTATAAAGCATATTTTTCTTTTCTTTGTGATAAGGTATTCATTTAATTGTTTACATGTATTGTGATATAGCTTTGTTAGTTTTTGTATGTAAATGTGGGTGTTGTGCATGTGTCTGGTGATGCTAATTTTCTTGTTATCATCTGCTAGTGTCATTAGCCAGGAGAATGGGCATGAGTATCTTGTCATGTAATATATGTTGAAGGATAGTATGTTGATGAATGACTAGTACTTTTGAATTGGATCTTGTGACATATTGTTATTTTATTTGGCATGATTTATGTCTCTGTAAATAGGAATTCAGTACTGGTTGTTGGAGTAGGAGTCTGATTGTTCTTTCTAGATGAATGAATGTTGTTTGAGAAATTTATTGTAATGATTTGTGCTACATAGTCTGAAAATGGGCATGGATTGAATTGGAAGTTGATTAGGTGATAAAACATTGGTGCTTAGTAGCATAGATCAATATGTATAGCATGCTCTCAAATTATAGTCTGTAGCAACAATGCCCTGAGTCCTCAAATGACAGGTTTAATTGATGTAACCATTTTGTATTTCATTTTGTATAACTTGAGTTGAAATTGCCCATTCATATTGTTGGGCTATGGCTGGTGGTGAGTTGGAAGTTTATTGTGAAAATTAAATGTGCTACTATGCTGGACCTGGGGATATGTACACAAAAATAATGTTGGGTATGATAATTTAATTGCTGGAACATAGTGTGTAAGTGATGTGTGTCAATGTAAATAATTTTGAAGGTTGAAACACTGCAGTTTGAGGCTATGAGTATGCCTGTGCTCACTGAGAGTGTCAATGTGCCCCTGAAATATATGAAAAACCTTTGTTGTATAAATATGTGGCTAGATTAATTTGTGATCCATTATAGATTTTTGTCCTAGTAGCCCTAGTATTTCTGGTTGTATGATACTAATTCATTTCTTAAGCTGATATATTTTTGTTATTGAAATAATACCTCTGACATTCACCACTGCTATTTTTATTTTCATTAATGGTATAGGTGAGATTGGTTAGTATTTTTTGTCATGGTTGTTTTGGAGCTTTACATTGTGTATTTTCACTGATTTGTTTTATTTCTGTTTGGTTGTTGCCATTTGTATCAATCGTCAGATTGGTTTTTGTGTTGAGTGTGTGTGTTTTGTGTTTCTTCATTTTGTGATGCTATGGTTATTAAATGGTTTTTAAATAAATATGTGATTATTTCCATTGGACTTGAGATTTCATTTATATTATCAATGGTTGGTGGGTAGGGTTATCAACATCTGTCTTCACTTTTTGCTAGTTTCTTTCTGGTAGGTCTCTCAGGCTTTCTATTGCTTTCTGGTTGGATTGGATTTGTTAATTGCATTATTGTTTTAGGGTTTCTTGGGGGGGGGTAAGAGTGTCTCCATAACTTCTATCGCTGTCTGATTGATAATAGTAGGTTGTGATTTTATCTGTTGTGCAGTCAATGTCTGATATATATACATTTGCTTTTTTTGTGTTACTTTTTGTTTGCATCATGTGCCTTGATTTGGAGTTTTGTTGTTTTTTCTGTGAAAAAATCTATAAGCTCTAAACTTGGTATATCTGCTTTTTTGTTATTTCGTTGTGTAGTTTGTGCCCTGCAATCTTTGATAGTGGCTATCTTTTCTTCTGTTTCCAGGTTAGTGTTGAAATTGTGTTATTTTTGTATTTGTGGTTTTTGATTTCTGGTTAAATTCTGGCGGTGTGGACATTGTGCTGTAACATGTCCCTCCTTGTTTACATGAATAACACTGTGGTTTCATACTTCTGATATTTAGAGTGATCCAGTATTTATGTTATTATATAATCTAGATCAGTATCTGCATGCAGTTTTATTCTGATCTTATGTTACTCATGATTGATATTGATGGGCTTTTCCGGTATCCTGTTTTGAACATAATGATCTTGCTAAACAGTTCCATCATCCTTTGGAAATCTTGTTATGGGTGTCCAAAGTAGGTGTTCTTAATTATTCCTATAATGGTATTATGATAGTTCTGGCTATATTGATCAATGTGAAGTTACCCCATGACTTTTAAATCTTTCCCTTTGTGTGATTGCATAAAATCCAATATTAGATACCAGTCATTGGGATGTCCTGCAATTTGTAGTATTGTGTCCCAGAATCAATTTACTGTTATTGTATTGCATAGCAAATCTTTTGAACATTTTATATAACAAAATGTTGCTGTCTGCAGCTTACAATACCATGGACTTGGGGTATCTTGAATGTTGTGAAGAGATGTTTTGGTTTTGATTTGTTGAACAATTTAGATGTGATCTTCAATTTTTCTTCATTCAGGACAATTTCTGATGGATTTTGAATTTCCTGTTTTTCAATTTCTAAGTTATCTATGTCACTATTGATTGCTTTTTTATCTCTTTGCTGATATTTGAAATAAATTGACTTTTAGTTTTTTGTTAGAATAAATGAATTCATTTTTTTCTTTCTTTTCTCTTGATCATGTCTTTAAATATAGCTTGTTTTTTATGGCTTTCATTTGTGTTTTTTCCACCATTAATTAGCTCATGTTATCTTTGAAACTCTATGTTTGCATTGTTAATTTGATAATGTCAGTTTCCAATTTTAAAAATAATCAATTAAAATTCAGTTGATATTGATTAAGTTAATATTAAAATTTCTGATGTTATATATATTTTTCACTTTGTTTCTGATGTTTCTATTAGCATTTTAATGGTTTGAATGTGTGATGTTTCTACCTGATTTGTGCTGCCTAAAGACTAAGCTGTCCTCATCATTTTTTTCCTCTTCTACTTCTTCTTCTTCCTCATATTTTTTCTTTCTTTTTCTTCTTCTTCTTCTTCTTCTTCTTCTTCTTCTTATTATTATTATTATTATTATTATTATTATTATTATTATTATTATTATTATTATTATTATTATTATTATTATTATTATTATTATTATTATTATTATTATTATTATTATTATTATTATTATTATTATTATTATTATTATTATTATTATTATTATTATTATTATTATTATTATTATTATTATTATTATTGTATTTCAAAAAAAAAATTCTTTATTTAGAAAAATATTTTAATAATAGATAGAAAATCATCACATCTACTTTGTATTACCACTGGCAATTATACCTGCATGCGATTTGGAAAAAATAGTAAAACAAAAAACAAAAAAAAATAATTGTCCACTTCAAATTACAAACACTTGGTAGCATGATTTATGTGTTTAAGAGAGATTGAGGTATTCACAGTAGTGGAAACATATCTCAGAGAAGATAAACCTATACTGGAAGACTTGGTATGGCAATATGAAAGAGGGATATAGGACTTATGTCAAAAAATATTTAAATACTGTTAAGTGTCAAGAACATTTGTAGTTTAAGATAAGATTAGGAAACAAGAATGGATAGTGGTTATAGTGTATATAGCCACTGAATAGAGTCAAACTATAATGGAGTGGAACAGTAGTTTATATGAATGCCTAGTTATGGATATACAGACTTTCAAAAAGGAAGAAATGATGTAAATAACAAGAATGAACTGTTTTTAAAGAATTTTTGACCAAGAGTGAATTTGAGCACTCTAAATTTAGAAAATACTTATGGTCTATAAATAATATATTTACACAATAGATTGTGTATTAGAAAAGAAAGAGGAAATGGATAAAGTATAGAAAAGTAGAGTGTTTGATAATGAAGAGATATTTGATCATAATTTCTTTATAATAGAAATGGTTATTAATGTGATGGAAAATAGTAATAAATGTAGAAAGAATAGTGAAAGATGTGGGTGGAGAATGAACATTAAAAATACTTTAGAAGAATATAAAATAAAAAAGAACAAATCATGGAAGAGTCTGTTGAGAATGAATATAAGGACAGGTGTGATGAAATAGAAAAAATGGTAAATATGATTTTAAGTGAGATTATTCACAAAAATAAAAGTAATAGAAATATGAGTGTTAGTAAAAGTGTAAAAGAGAGAGAAAAAGCACGTAGATAAGTGTGCTATTAAGAATATGTTGATGTTAAATGGAAATAGTATTTTTTTAAAAAAAAAGTTGGCTAAAATAGATCATTATAGAGGGAGAATAAAATTAAACATTAAATTGTTGGAGAATATTAATAAAAGTGAAAGTGATTGGAGTAAAAAAAATTGAAATATATTAAAAGAAGAAAGGTAGGGGAAAGAGAAATAGGTTTGCTAGATGATTAAGGAATAGAGTCTGGTTCTAGAGAAGACTTAGAGACAATCTTAAATAAGTCTGTAATAGATATAGAAAAGATGTTACAGGTGAATGACATATTGATAACAAACATAGGAATGGAAATAGTAAAAGTTTACAGAAAATGAATGGAATGAGGCAGGGAAAAATAAAAAGTGAAAAGGCAAGGGGTTTATATGGGTTGGTAACAGAGAAAGTAAGAATTTAGGAAATAGGGCAAAATTAAATCTATTATCATGTTCTTATGAGATGGCACAGAAGAAATAATTTCCAGATAGTTGGAATAATACAAGAGTAAGGTTAATATTTAAATGAAATGATAAGGATCATACAAAATTAAACAACTATAGACCAATAGAAATAATGTCAGTGCTATATAAAGTTTCTGCATATTTTGTGGCTGGGTCTCAAATTGGCTGTAAGAAAATAATATAGTGTGAGAAGTCCAAGGAGGTTTTCAATCTTATAGACATATAGAATAAAGTTTATTTGTAGTTACACAACTTTTAGATACGAATAAAACTACAGGTAGACAGTTATATATGGTTTTTAGCTATAGAGAAGGCATATGATAGAATAAATAGAAATATGTTATAGGTAAGTTTAGTAAATTTGAGAATAAATGGAACTTTAGTGGATCATATTAAGAGATTGTGTGAAAATAATTAATATACATATCAATTAAGAAATATAGAATCAGTTAAAGATTAAAAATAGGGTGTGATTAAGACAAAGATGCTCTATGTTACCTATTATGTTTTTGTAATATTTGGGAGAAATAGAGAAAGCAATAGAAAGATTAGGAAAAGGGGTAGAGATACCATTAATAGGTGGCAAGACATTATATAGATTATCAGGTCTTTTATTTGGAGATATATTTTGTGCACAAAAATAAGGAAAAATATGGAAGTTATGCTGAAGACATGTGCAATGATGAGTAAAGAGATGGGAATTAAATTTAGTGAAGAAAAGTCAAAAATTATGATAATAAATATTGGGGGAAAAGAACAAAAAGAATTTTTATTGAAGGATATAAAGTTAAATGTGATGAATAGTAATATAACTATTTGGGAATCATCTTAAGTAATCAGAAAAATTGCATGGATGAATGGTAGAAAAAATTAATAAATAAAGCAAGGAAAAGAAAAGAACTGACAAAGATATTAACCATGTTTTCATATACTAAATATAATGTAGCAGTGACAGTAGTAGCATTAACTTGTGGTAATGATGTCTTAGTAAAGGGGTGTTAGATTACTTAAAAAAAGTACAAAGAAAAGTAGGAAGACATGCATTAGATGCTGATGTGTGGACAGCAAAAAAGGCAATTCAATGAGAAATGATATGATCAAGTATTTATATGAGAGATGCAAAAAGTTGAATGAAAATGTTCGGTAGATTGCAATTTATAGATAATAAGAGAATAACCTAAATAGTATTTAATTTGGATTATTGGGAAAGGAAGTGTGGTATGCAGAAGATTTGGATAAAGAATTTCTGTCATTATATTTATACAAAAGGTATAATGATTGTATTAGGAGAATTGCTGAGTGTTATAGTGACAAGAAATGAGGTAAAAGAATAGATGCATTAATAAAAATGGGGAGTTGGAGAGATGGAAAACTAGTATGGAGAAAAAAGACTATAAATATATATAGAAGTAAATACAATATTGGGTATGAGTTAATTTATGATAATGTCAAAAAGAGTACTTTACTGTTTAATGCTCAAACTGGATCTTTAGCAACAAGTGACTATACACATAAATGGAAAAATATGGGTGATTTAGTCTACAAATTATGTAAGGAATGCATAGAAAATATTAGGCATCTGTTAATTGAATGTAAATGCCTGCAAGCAAAAAGAGTAGAAATAATGAAGTTCTGGGAGAATAAATATAAACAAAGTGATTATACAGAAGGTGGGCTTTGGGATTTTATGCTGGGTTTGGAAAAAGATAAGTGGGATTTAGATATAAAGACCATAGAATTAACAAAGATTATATTGAGAAAATGGTATTGAGTAGAATAGAGAAGCATAAGGGGAAAGCTGGGGTATGTGTGAAAATGGAAGGGAAGGTGGCTCACAGGTTTCTCTAGGCATAGTGGCAGAGAAATTCCTGACTCTTAAGAAAGAAGCCACAATGCATCACATCATATAATAACCCACTTAAAAGTTATTGTTTTTTAAATTTTATTTATCATTAGTTTTCATCATTTTTGCATGCTAAACATATATTCAACATATAATTTAATGGTTATAGTAATTACATAATTAAAATACTTAAATGCATTATTCTTTTCAAAGTTAAACTTTTAAAATCTTATTTATATTTAAACATAGAATGTCAATTATCAATGGCTCAGTATCATTTATCATTATCAATTTTCACATGTTTCTAATTTTCAAAAATTAAATTACTTTTAATTTATCCTGCATTGTCTTAATTTTATGTCACATTTTTTGGAGTTTATGCATTAACCATGTGTAGTTTGCACCTATGTAATAGTGCATTTCTGTTTGTTCCAATCGATATGTTCCATTCTCTGCTTTTTGTAGAATTATTATATTTTTGTAAGTAATTCTTTGAATAATAAAAATCAGATATATTTTATTGTAAGACCTGATTGATTTTTTAAAGAATGCATTCAATTGAACTCTATAAAAATTGTGTGTAGTTTAGATTAATATGTATCGTATTGCTGCATAAAATTTTTATACTCATGTTCTAGTACTGGATAATCTTAGACAAATTTATAACTTGAACAAGATGTGGTCAATAGCAATTTTCTTTCAAATGTTACATATTTTGGCTGTCAAAAAAAATTTTTTGAACAGTCAAATAATATTGAATGCATGGATTATTTTAAAAGCATTAACAAAATTATTTACAAATTCACAGTTAGAGAAAAGCATTCTAACATTTTTTAAAGGTATCAGGAAGAGGTGAAGCTGCAATATTGCTAGTGATAATAAAATTAATTTTATTTGTGCTATTTCTATTATAAATGTCCATTTCAAACAGTAATTATTTTATAAAATAATACATTTGTAATAAATACTACATGTAGCAATAACACTACAAAATTTCAAGCAGCCACTTTGGGTTAAAGTTTTTATTTTTAATCGTTTTATTTTTTATCTTAAAGCATTTAAAATATTTATAAGTTTGCACAAACTGCCTAAAAAATTGCTTCTGACATTTTTTTCTTTAAATTCTTAAAATCACAATTAATAATGTGGAGGGAGTGAAGTAAGCATTTTGATTTCAAAATTTAAAAAAATATTTTTTTTCATATTTAGCTACTGTTTACAGCCACTACAATGTATTATTTTTTAAAATCTAAATGCAATTTATGATATATATATATATATATATAAATACAGTAATTAGATAATTAAAATTTTTATCCACTTAGGAGTGCTTTCATTATCCTAGTAAACTTTGTCAAATAACACTTCGAAAGGTTAACCTACCCACAATTCCGTGATCTTGACGTTTGCTGCCTACCTGTTTATCTTAAGTGGATAAAATTTTTAATTATCTAATTACTGTATTTATTAATGTTTAATTATATAATTAAATATATTGCTTTGAAAAAATACAGACATCGAATAATATATATATGTCTACGTATTGTCTGCCGATTTTGTTAATTATTGAGAATTTCTAAAATGAACTAATTTTTAAATTAAAATATGATATCAGTTAGTGTCCTAAATAAATATATCAGCATTTTATTATAATGGAAATCACAGATATTATTTCATTAACAATCATGATATCATGTGCAAATATTCATTCTCTTAACTCAATTACAAAGTGTTATAATTAAATATAGTAGTAAGATATTTTAATTTTTTAACAATTACTATATGATAATGATCAAAACCAACCGCTTTAAATCAATTAATTTATGTCAAATTATTTCAGTGTCCTCAATCCATTTCCAGTTTATCTATTGTAAATAGATTTAATCTACCACAGATAACATTTATTTATTGACATCTACAATGTTGGTTATCATATTAAAGGCCACATATTAGTTAGAAGCCTATTGTAAAAACCTAGATTTTCATCTCTTCATATTTCATCAATTTTTCTCATTGCTGCTCCTAATTGTGAAGAATCTAAATATAATTTATGCTGTTTTGAGAAATTATGCTCATAAAAATTATGCTCATAAAAATCATTGTTCTTAAAAATTATTGAATGAGAGAGTAAGATTCAAGCAATAATATGCTTAACTTAAACTCAGAATTTTTTTTATTAAAAATAACACAGAAATAGTAAAAAAAATATTAGTAATCACATTGGTCAAAAATACACTTTAAACAATATATAGAACTATGCATTTTTAGCTACTCTTGAAATAATAAAGACTTTTTTCACCACTTTTAAACATAGAATTATAATCTAGTTCGTTGCTGTTTTAATAATAAGTAAACAATGGGTATGATTCTCATGTTCTTAAACAATATGTAAAATAAAATAAATAATTTACACTGAAGATAACATACACCATACTATTATATTAAAATCAACGTTGTTTTAATATAGCAGTACAATCCATGTGTAAAAGATAGATTCCTTCTGTTTCAATTACACTTAGGTAAATTACAGTCAGCAAATTTCTTAATCAATAAAAATACTTTATAATTTAATTCATTCCATCTATATAAAAAGCAAAATCTCAAAACGTGGAATTTGATGGGGTGAGGGGGGGGGATAATAAATTTATTGTTTACATTTAAAAGTAAATATAGAAAAAATAATAATATATACAAAGAGAAAAAGATTACTATTCTTTTTTAAAGTTTCATCTATTATTAAAACTTTTAATTAATTTACCTGTGCTTTACGCAAAAAAGTGAAGCTTGCATAGTATTATTAAAAGTTATATGGCTAAACGCTTTCGGAGAACTTAAGTCTCATTCATAGCCTACATTAATTAATTTATTACTACTCAAAGGTGAAGTATAAAACTAGTATTTTATTAAAACTTTTATTGATACTAATCATTTTGTTTGTGCGTATATCTTAATGTCTCCGTTCCTGTACAGCTTACAAACTTTTTCCAGGTTTAAAATGTGTACTGTAGATTCTTCTGGATTAAATAAGTAATGATTAACTTGAAAATTGTTTATCAGATATTCACAGGATCAGATAACATTTCTAGTAGTAGTACTGGCAAATTACTTCTAAAAACAAATTAGTACATTTTCTCTTGATTGAAGCCAGAGGCTATATTTATATTTACTTTATGATAAAGCTAAAACAGATAAGAATTCTCTTCTGTTAAGATATGTGAGGATGGCAAATAATCATTTCAGCAGCTTCAGCAATTATATCAATCGAGTTAATACTACAAACTTGGTTTATATATATATATCATAATTATTTTTCTCACTGATAGCTTGCTTGTCTGACTTCACTAATAATCAAAATTCAATAGAAAAACAGCCAATATATATATATATATATTTAAGTATTCAGATTAACTCTAGGTCAAAGTATTAAAAAAAATAAAGAAGTTTGTTGATCTTGTTTAGTTTTCTTTTCACTTGGTCCATGGATAATGGAGATCTTAAAATACAAAGAACTAGATAAACATGGCAAGCAAATGCTTTAAAATAATATTGTTTACTGATAATTTTAGCTTCAAAATCCTAAATCTGTAGTGATCAATCTCAGAAAAAAAATATAAGCAGGTAAATAAGTAAATAGATTTTGAAAATAGTTAAGTGTATCATAAAATATTACTTGAATAAAATCACCATTATTATTATTAAGTATCCCACATTTCAATTTCTGTCATTACAATCACCATAGCAACACCTATTACATAATTAAATGTTTTATGTTTCACATATATTTTTTATAAATTAATTTGGGGGAAAATTATTATTAAAAAACATGTAAAAATATTTATATGTATTAAAATGTATTAGAATTATAATAGAAATTCTTCATCTTGTTTTAAAAATGAAAAATCATATCAAACTTGCAAAATAGGATTTCATTTTCATTGTATCCTATTCTTTGAAAATCTCCATTTTACTTACTTTGGAGGTAAAAAATTTTTGAACAAATTGTTCATCATCGAGTTAAATTTGAGTGATTTTCAGCAGTTGTTATGATGACAATAATGCTATCAAGAGTATCTTATAAATAGAATGGAGATGTTGTAATTTGACTTCTTATAATTCTGTTATTGCCTAAAACGGATGTTTTAGATCTGTCTTTAAAAACATTTTATTAAATTTTATTATTTTATGTGATTAATTGATAAAACTATGGAAGAATAAAAATTTTAACTGTCTGAATGTTCAATTGGGCAGCTAGCTGATGAAATTTCAGTTGAAATGCTATTTAAAAAAATCTCAGGAAGATATTAAAAATCTATCATTCTGTTTTTAAAGAGCGTATTATTGTCTTGCAGCATTTTTTTTGGAATTACACACACATATATTTTATTACTTTTATTGATTTTAGTATATTGCCAAATATCACTTTGTGTTTTGTTATATTTTATTATTACTGTTATCAATTTTTATTATAAACCAATAAATTTAGAGTTGATTTTAAATCTGATGAATCTGTTTAAATCTTTTTTTGAATATGCAAAAATATTTGTGTTCTGTCATTAGTTAGAATGACTTATCTTAATTACTTTTTAAATTTCTTTGGAGTGGAGATCATAAATTTCATTAACTATTAGAGAACTGAATATTATCTTTGGCTTGGATAACGGTCAATTATTGTCATACATAGCTTAATACAAAGTCCATTTTATATTTGATTGATTGGAGATTTAAGTGGATGGATAATATCAATGGTGGTAATTCAGTAAATATCCAATGGAAACCTAGGTTATACTTTATATAATGTGATTGGATACTGTAAAATGTGAAGTTACCTAATGCAATTTATTGATGATATATTCTTGTGGAATGTTTCATTTTAGAATAAAACAAGCAATAATTATGTCTAGATCTTCTGTAGGGCACGAATGAAACTGAATGGAAAGTTTATAATATATTTGCCTTTTTATTAAAATGGACAGAAAAATGAGTAAAGGTTTATGTTATTTAAAAATTATAAATAGTATGTAGGTTTTTAAAACGTTTTCCAAAATGTAATTATAATTATTTAGAAACTAGTCGATTTAAATAGAATATCATTAAATATTAAAATTAATTTGAATTACTATAAATAATATTAAAATTCATAAAGTATGTCAGAATTTAGTTAGTTATTGATTCAAATTGAGTTTCATTCAATTATCAATCAAATAGATGTCTTAAGTATGTATCATTGTTTAGGGCAATGTTATATGGTTTCACTGCTTATTGCAGTTTACTTTGGAATTGTGAATAGATTGTTGATGTCTGAGGCAATGATCAAGTTTATTTTATTTCATTTTAAATACTATCTGGATAAATTATATTTTGATAGGGATTATTAGTAGTATTTTATGATAGTGTATTGGACAATCTAAATATATGTGTATGGGAAATTCTGTTATTGCCTAGAGGGGTCATTAACTAAACTAGATAATTTTACACAGTTACTTTTGAAGTTTTGAAATCCAAGCAATTAAAAAAAAGCACAGAGGTTTTTTATTACATGAGTATGTTTTTCTTACATGTACAAAAATTTTTCTTCTATTGCCATTCAATCAAATTTTGGTTTAACATAATAATTTAACATCAACAAACTAGTAACAGAATTACTATTTATTAAGGCATTTTTTTGCTCTGTGATAGAGAATATAAATCTTGAGGGCATTTTTATGACAAATTTTGACTGAATAAATGTAGAAAGATAATGAGATAGAAAATGTATTATTATTGTGATAACATAGCTACTCATTGCTAGCTGATGATGATCATGTACATGTGGTAATTATTATAAAGTGCCAAATCAACTTTAGGTTTTTTTATAAAGTGGCATTCCACATTTAGGTTAGATCTATAGTATTATGAATGATGTTTCAATTTTTAACTTCGTAAAGTTTATTATTTTATTAGCCAATATTATAATCAATAGTTCATTACAAAATGGCAACCAACGATCAGGCTATGTTTTGTTCAGATGAGATTGATCATCTCCCCAGCATCATCATTTTTATCATATTAAAAATATATCATTAAAAACCAGTCAACACTTAGACAATCACAATATTAATAACAATCAATAATTTCCAAACTGATGTCAACAATCAACAATTCCCAAACTGTTGTCAAGGCAATCTCCTTTTTAACAAGGACGAAATCCCTTATATATATATATATATATATATATATATATATTGTAAATATCGATACGTTCCATTACAATATATATATATATCATAAATGTTTCCTCTTTTTTGTTCTATTTTCTTGGTAGCTTAGAGCTTACCTTTAAAATAGTTGTTAATATATCTTTAAGTGTCATAACTAGAATTAATATTGTCTAGTCTTGTTTTCTTTGCACTGCTTTTTATAACTTTCTTACATTCCTTTTATTATGCTTATCCAAAACTATTTTTCTTTAATTCATACATTAACCTTTTAACCATGAATTTTGGTATAATTAGTACAGTGAATTTAGTAGCTTTTTTTTTTTGCTTTTTATTTTTGGATTTATTCTTTATTTAATTTTTACATTATTTTAAAATGTATGTTTTAAGTATAAATTAAAAAATAAAAAATTCTCTTTAAAATAACATTTTAACTTTGCAAATATATAAAAAAAGATTTGTTAAATAGATATAAATAATCAAGAAAAAAAATCGTTTTTAGTCTTGAGCATAAATAAATAGCTTTATAATAAACTTAAATTTCACTTAATAAAATTTTCTATGAGTGAAATTGTTCATTACTCAAAAATATTTTTTAGGATACTAAAATTCCATATTTAATTTCAAAAAACAATAAAAAATAATATTGAAGTGGCAACTTTTATAATAGTAGGTATCTTTTATTTTAACAATAGGCTCTTTATATTTGCCTTAAATGATTATTTCCACTAAAAAAACAAATATTTTCTAATAAAAGATGACTGAATACTTTACTTTTATACTAAAAAATAAATGTAAAAATTAATTTTGCAAAAATAAGAATAAATTCTATATGAACTTGTAATTTCCAAATTCGCACTAAATACTCTATTAAATAATTTTCTGTAAAAAAAAAATGGCACCAATAGACTTCGATTTCTATATTCCACTTTTCATCTAAATGATTCCTTAAAACTTTGCAAGTCACTGTCCTGAAATAATATTGAGATTACTAATCAGTAAATTTGAGATTCAGCCTACTTTTTATACTGAAAATATAGGTAGTTTAAAAGTTAAAAATTGTATAATATAAAAGATAAAAATGACACATTTTGGCATATATAATTTTTTTTTTAAATTAATCAAATAATAAACTTTGTGTTCTTCATTTTTATTATTACAATAGTTTTATAAGAAATCCAAAAATAAAATTTGCAGATCATTTATAGATATATACATATATTTTTTTTTTACTTTAAAAAATGTAAAAGTAAATCATCTTGTGTTCTTTATTTTGATCTCATGATCTCATAATGATAAAATTTTGGATCTAAAGGTTTTTTGACTTTGGTCTATCTATATGTCAATGTTGAAAATAATGATATTTTTCAAAGCTATCTATGGTCAAGTAATTTCCAGTGAAGAAACCTGCATTGGCATTTTGGCAGCAGACTGATTTTCTTAATAATGTTTAAAGCAAATCATCTTGTATCAAATGATGCAGAGAAAATGCTAACAGGCTGCAAATTTAAAGAAATTTGGCATTTTTTATTTTTTTTAATTTTTGTTTCAAAGTCAGGTCATTTGAATTTTCATTGTTTTATTGTACTTTTAAGGAATAAGCAAATAAATAAATTTTTAAAAAAATTATTTTCAGAAAAATTTAAAAAATACTCTTTTGGTCTTTTTGTATTTTTTTTTATAAAACTTGATGACAAAATTGGCTATACTTTTTTCTTACATTTTTCAATACCAAATTATACTTTTAAAAAGATAAATAATAACAATAATTTGAAACCAACCTGTCAATTACAAATAGTTAGAAATTATATATTTAATTTATAAATTCATTTTACAAAAAAAAAAAAACACAATTTTTAAATAAAAACTTAAAATTGATCACATTTACTTTTCTTTTCTCTGAAAACCAAATATAGATTTCAAAAGACAAATAATACTAAAAGTTTAAAGCAAATATGTCAATGGCAAGAAATAAGAGGTTTTAAATTACACATTAAATTTATATTAAATTAATTTGTAAGTCTATATTATGTAGTCCTTTTATGAAAAATTCATTTTCCAAAAAAAAGGTTCTTAAAATATTTTGTGTATATGGCATTGACAATGTTGTTTACATAATCTGCATGACACTGAAGTGAATTTATTGTTTTTACTATCAAACTTAAATAATATTATTGTTAATCTTTTGTTCTCCGAAGAGAATATGTTGCCAAAAGAAATAAGAAAAAAATAATAATGATGGTAAATTATAAATACATATGCTGACAAGCTCTGTTAACATAAGCTATAATTGCATGAAAATTATTGAAAGCATTCAAGAGTATTAACCTCATAATCATAGCCTTGGAATGCACACAATTGTATGGAAAACAGACAAAAATATATTTAAATCAGTTTGTTTATTTCTTAGAACAAGCAAAGCAGGATTTTCTTCTAATTTATAGCAATAGTGTTGTTAGTTATATGCTATGCTTTTTTGACTTACTGCTTAGAGTCATTTCACTTGATGCATGTGATGCTGGCAGATGTAATCTTAAATGTATGATCTGTGATGTTTTGGTGTTTGAGGAAGATAGACATATACTCTAGATTATCTTTTGTTTGTCTGTAAAGATATCTGTGTTGATGTGAATGAATTACATTATATATATATATATATATATATATATATATATATATATATATATATATATATATATATATATATTGTGCCCTTTTGTATGGGTCACCATTTAAGTTTTGTGCTAATCTAGTAGAAAATTTTAAATTTAAGAAGTATTTTAAAAGTGTGATGTTGACTTTGCTTGTGGTAATGTTACCATAAGTTTAATTAGAGCAATCTATGAGTATTTGATATGTGAATTGTGTTGGTATTGAGAAGATATTTAAGATGATGATGATTATATTATAATACTGCATTAATAAATTTAATAACAAATGTTTAAAGCTAAAGTATTTAAAAGATAAGTTAAAATTAGATAAAGATATTTATTAAATTCAAAAATATATGTTAAAAGTGAATAGAAATATTTTAAATTATAAGTACTTAAATTGAGATTAATATTTGATTTTAATCATATCAAATAATTATTTTAAAAGCTGATATAATATCTTATTTATTTTTTAAAAATAAATATTTATTTTAAAAAAGCAATTGTTAAGTTTATTTTTAGACAAGCGTTCTTGTGTTATAAAGAACAGATGTTATACACACATGCGTGGAAGTTGTCTAATAAAGTTGCATAACTATTTTACAAAATCATGTTATAAAATTTATAAATAATACGTGAGTTATCACGAGATAAAAATAAAGATATTAATGTAAAATATTAAATTTGATTTTAAAAAATATTGTCTTAAAAATATAACGTATTTAAAAAGATTTAGTTTATTTTAAATGATCTTATAAAAGTTAAGATTTAAATTAAGTGAGAAAGAATATTTTAAAAAATGTTTGGTAGATTTAAATAAACGATAAAATTATTTTTAAAATGTAATAATATTAAATAAGTCATTATTTTATTTTTAATAGTGTGTTGATAAATATGTAAATAAGCAAAGTTTGATTGTTTAAACATACCAATCAGATAAGGAGTTTCTGGCAGTATATAAGCTGGATTCAATTGTTGAGGGGGGCTCTCTACAATAAAACTTCTAAGTCGTTTGTGCTATTGAGAAAATAGCTAAGTAAATTTATAAACGCTCTTAAGAATCAGTTTTAAAATCATAAGAGTGTTATTGTATATAATTTTATAATTTTTAAATGATAAGTATGCAGTAGAAACTTAATAATTCCCTATTTGTCTTCTCAATATCGAAACTCAATTTACGTACAAATAATCAATGGAAACATCACGTATCGGAGAAATATATCAGAAACTTTATGCTAGAAAAGTAACAGATGCTGGATTAGTACAGAAAACTATAAGATGGAGAAAAGTAGTATTTTGGACTATAAATAGTTTTCAAGAGTTAAATTACTATTGTCTATTACTAATAGATATTTTAAAAAAATATAAATATTTCTGTAAAAGAAAGTATTTTGACAAATTATAGAAGTAAAATATGTATCTTAAGGAAAGATATAAGAAGCGGTAGTAATTTTAAATAAATACTTGCCTTGTTAAGTCTTTATGCTTAAAAGACTAGATATTGATAATTTGAAAAGGCAAATATATTATAAGTATAAGTATTTTAAAAATCGTAATATAATAAAATTATTTTATTAAAGTTATCTAAACGCTGGCCGTTATAGATGGAAAAATTAATTCTTACCGGAATATGTTATTTATAAATACGTAGATAATACATGGACGTCCAAGCCAAACCAAGTTAATGGAAAAATAATTAAATGACAATTTTATCAATTATAAACTAAGTTGAAATAATAACTTTCAAATAATAATTGATGAAGAATTGGATCCAAAGAACTCATAAACTATATTTTTTTTTTTTAAATTTTATTTTATTTTCTTGTGGGGAACTTATTTTTATTTTTAAAAAAAGAACATTATCTTTTTTATTATAAACTTTCAAGAAACACGTGATACAACGGAACAGGAAATAGTGTTCTATTGACTTTGTACATAGGATTTATTAGAACTTTTATGGTAGAACAAAAGTCGACGCTGGAATATGTAATATGATTTTTTTTATTTTATTTATTTAACATAAAATTTAAAATATTATTAAACTATTAAAAAGTAGGTTAGGTACATTTATTAAATAGTAACTTAAAAATAATATAACAATTAATTACATAAATTTATTTTTATAATTAATATAACACGGAATATTCTAATGAATGTTTATGAGTGAAAATGTGAATGATTTTTATTTTATGAAGCTGCAAATTCCGAAGAAGGCTGGATAGCAAATTGGACATTATTATTATTATGGTAAAAATATTGTATAATGATTTTTAATGAATTTAATATGTTTTTCTTTAGATCAACTGAATATTATGTTGTTGTAGAATGAATGGATAAATATATTATGAAAACACATACATTATATTGACAACAAACTTTATTAAAATATGCATAAGTTTTTGATTTATAATATCAACATGATACAACATTACGAAAGAAGCTTAGAAATAATTATATGATTCTTTCATAAATAATTTTGATATTTTATTTATGCTTAGTATTAGAATGATGTTTATTATTTATCTAAGTAATTATTTTATTTTTGCAAGTCAGAAAAGGATTTTAAAAGTCTATTTTATTTTCCGTTTATTAGATAAGTTAAGTTACGTTTTAGGTAGAGGCTTATATTTAGATTGAAAAGTTTACTAAGTATAGACAATATAGTATGAGTAATTTGGATAATGAATATTTTATTTGAAGTTGATATTTGTTTTTCCGGAAGTTTTAGATAAAGTTTAGAATATGTTTATAGATAGAAATTATTAGAAAGGATTAAAATAACACATAAAGTAAAGTAGTGATTTTTTTTTTTACATAGAAAAGAATCATAGAATTTATCTAATGTAATGTTTTATGAATTTAAAATTGATAAATGATTTAAATATTAATGTTTGAATAATACAGATATAGAATGCATATTTTATAAAACATATAACAGGAATTACATTAGGTGGAATATAATTATAGCCAATCATTTGTTTTACATTATAAAGAGATATTGATTTTATATAAAGATATTAAGCAATGCTAGTAATAAAGTGAATACATGATAATACATTATAAATGGTAATACTTAATTAATGTAGCTATTTAATTAGTAGAGCTACATTATGTACACATGCTACATAGATAGTTTTGACATATATTATTATTTGTAATAATTAAAGTACACGACTATTTATTTAAAATCTAAGTTTTTTTTGAAAACACACTGTAATATTATTAATATTGTTTTTTTTAAAGAATGTATAATTGCTTATTAAGTACATGATTTAATAACAGTGTAAACAGATTGTATTATTATTTTCTTACTTAGTTCAGTTTATATTTGTTTTCTTAAATTCTAAAATTGTAAATAGTGTAAATAAATTTTATTTGAAGTTATTGTAAATAAATTTGTTAATTTATTTTAAAAGTGTGTCGAGTTTCATTATTTTTCACCACAGCATTTTGACATCAGATGATTTGAAATAAACATAATATTTGCACAAAATTGAATTTGTTATTATTACTTAGAATTGAATACCATATTTGCTTAACATTATTTTATAAGAATTGATTAACATGAACATAAATATTACAATGGTCATAAGATGATTATAATGCACATTATAAGAATACAATATTGTTTATTGCCACAGATTATTAAGTATAAGATTTTGATCTATTTTAAAATGAAGATACCATATGAAATAAAAGATCTACATATAATTATTTATTTATTTAGTGATTAATTATATAAGAAAAATAGATGAGATTAAATTACACTTTAAGATTATTATTTCTTATTATTATTAAAATAAGTTAGGTGTATCTAAGTTTGATATAAAATCCCACATCATACTTATTTACATGAGTTATTATTATTTTAAAACAGCTTAGAAGAACCTGAGATTATTTAATTATATGTTAAGATAAAAGTTAGGAATTATTTTAGTATTATTAAAGATAATTTATTTCATTTTAAAAGTCATAAGAATGCTATAGATGTAGTGGTAAGGTGATAAGGTAGTGGTAGTATTCTTATGCCATTGAGACAGTATCTTGGGAGATATTGACTCAATGTAAATCTGCTTATTACTTTGTAACTTTACTTCACAGTCTCATAATTTTATTAAATACTTATTTAATTAGTATAATATAGAACTATATTGATTTTGATGATTGATAATAAATTTAATTAAGATATGATAATATAAAAGTATATTAAAGATAGATATGCAAATTTTAATTAAACATAATAATGTAACTGAGCTAGTTGTATTTTAAAACTATTTTATATATCAAGAAGTAAGGGTACAATATATATATATATATATATATATATATATATATATATATATATATATATAGGGTTGCACCCTGTTTGGGGGCATGTAATTTTATCTATGATGTGAAGAGTTTGCTCTATATAGCATAATGGTCAGAATAAGCTGACAACAGAAAAATCCCCAATATGGTGATTTAAACCACCACAACTCATTCCAACCCACATACTACTTCATTTTAATTAGGTCCAGTTCTCAGGGAGAGGTAGAGACTTATAGAATTAGATTACAAATATATGACTTGCCTGTGGCAAACAGGGCACCCAATGCAATGTATATATAAGATACAAACACTTTATTAGTTTTAAAGTTACAAAAAAATAAACAAAAGAAATGACTACCACTTAATTTTGTTGCTAGACTTATAAGATACTGGAAATTTCATTAATTAGTGAGGACATATGTCAAAGTTTCAATTTATAACAGATATATAAATAAGAAATCTCAGATGATGAACACATTTGATCTTTGGGACAGATATCCCTCAAGCAGGTACATGATAATAAATGAAGCAGAGTTAGTTTAATTAAACCTATAAAATATGGTTAAAATAGATGATCGTATTGCTTTCATGATCATGACCCATCAATGTGGAAATATCAGGCTTTAACATTCATAAGGAAGGCAGTACTGAGTTGTTAAGTAATAAACAGTCCAACAAAAAGCCAATTATGGGAATATATTAGCTTCTATGAAGTTAGATTAAAATTTTATAGAATAAATAAATAGATCATGGAATGAAGGAATGGGTGTCTTCATATAACTCTATATAACTCTCATTAACAGGCAGGAACGATACACTGCATTGGTAAAAAGACAAAAAAATACCCTTTGGATCTGGAAAATGAAAAGAATGTTCCACATTTGCTTAGAACTTAGACAAATGAAACCAGTCAAATTAAATCTTCCTTAGCAGGGATGTGTGCTTGCTGAAGAAACACAATAAGATAATCATGAAATTAGACAACCCAATAATGCTAAATTTATATAAAATAATAACCATTTGGACTTGAATATAAAATTAAAAGTTGAATGGCATGTCATATGTGAACATCTATCTATTCTATAGGTTAAATCAAGGTCTACACAGTTATTTTATATAATTAAAAAATTTATAAAGAAATTACTCCCGGCTTAATTAGAAATCCACCCCATAAGTCTTACATATATAAAGAATTATTGATATAATGGCCTACAATCATAATATATTAAATTGTGTTAAACGTTTTAAAAAATTAAATTATTGTATTGTATATTTCATTATTTATAACATAAGTTTTATAGAATTGAGAACAGAGTACCTGCAGTATACATATATATTTGTCAAAAGAGACAACGTTTTAACTTTTAACTTCGAACATTACATTTTATTTTAAAACTGCAGGTTGTTTATAAATCAGATATACGCAGTATATATATATATATATATGTCATATTATTATTACTATTTGCGGGATATTCCGTGTAGTGAAAAAGCTAAATGCTGACGTTTCAGTACAATATCAAGTATCTTCCTCAGAACTCTGAGGAAGGTACTTGATATTGTACTGAAATGTCAGCATTTAGCTTTTTCACTACACGGAATATCCCGCAAATAGTAATAATAATATGACATCTTTTATCCGTGAAAACATTAGAATTAATATATATATATATATATATATATATATATCGTAACCTAGTGTTATTGACACTTGGTTTATTTGGCACTGTTTCCACAGGAAAACAATGCTATCCTTTTTTAGAAAATAAAAAGATAAAATAATAATAATATTAAGTGATTAATAAAATATGCTATTTACTCACTTTAACGTGTTTTAAGCAAATAACTAAAAAATTTGGTAATCCAATGTCATTTTGAAGAAGAGCATGAATAATTTAATTAAAATATTAACAATAAGAGCAATTTAATATAGTATAAAAGCACATATTATAAACAGTAATTGATTTTGGATGGGTGGAGAGGGAGAGTAGATGAGTATCTTATCATAAAGCACAATAACTTCTGGTAGTTTTGAAATTATTTTAGATAATAATGTAGACAGAATTATACATCACTAATAAACATTGTTAATTAAGTATATTTATTATTTTTCATTATTTGTCAAATTACTTTGTAATCCATTTAAATCATACGGAAAAATATATGACTGTAATAAGTTTTTTTTTCCTTTCTTTTGTTTATGTTATAATTAAATGATTATTTTTCTGTAAGAGGTCGCTAAAAGAAGACCGCCAAATTTTGAAGAAAGTTTAGTCTGACTTTAGTTTTACAAGGAGGAAGCAGTACTGAAATTCGGTAACAAATTTTTTATTATTTTTTATTGCAGAAATAAATATAAGTCAAGTAAATTTTTAATAATATCATGCGTGGCTAATCCTTTTTGATAAGATATTCTGTTTTCTGTTGCCATCTACCTATTTTAAAGCTTTTTATACGCAAAAATGTACTATCTTATGCTAAAGTTCAAAATGACCGTATTGACTACAGCAATCACGGAAAATGTCATTATATTTAAAATAAGTAATATAAGTAATTTCCAGGAAATAATCAATGATTTGTTAACTTTACCTTATTTAATTATCTTTTCGTGGTATAAAAGAAAAATTATAATTAAAAGACATATTATAAAAGCCAAGGAAAGTTAACTAGAAAATTTCGCGCTCTTTCTAAAAGAAATTGTCTGCTTTGAAAATAATGTAAGTTCCCCACGTTAAAATATGTTTTATTCACTGAAAATTATCTAAAAATAATATTAATGATCAATGATATTTACTTATGCACCTGTATATTTTTTAAAAAGGAAAATATAAATTTTCTCAAGGCAAATATCGGAAAATTTGTATGTGTGCATTTTACGGAGAATTCCTTATTAAAGACAAATTACAATTCCTAGAGTAGGAATAAAAACTACAAACATTAGTGACTTAATTATAACCATAATATAATATGTTATATTATACATCAACTGGAGTCGTTAAAACTTTATATCCACGTAAGTCAGCTGCAGTCCTTATAATAATAGTATTTTGGAAAATTCGCGCATTATTTTATTCATAAGCCAGCTAGCTAAAAATGATACGTATCGCCAATAGTAAAAAGAAAAGAATTGTATATGTGATCGTCTATCGTCAAATATTCGTCATGTTAAAATATGTATTGTTTTCTTGGATCCCAAAATTATATCAGTTAATTCAAGGAAGAGTTAACATCCAACGCTGCTATGTTTTCTTTGCCTAATTTATTAATTGCACCAGAATGGAGGCAACTTTTATATAAATGAAATAATAAAATGTGTTTCTTATTTTAAATTTGCTTCGTGAACTACGAATGGATCAAGTTCTTCATCTAGATAAATTGCCCAACGGAAAAACATTTTTCTAGTGAGATAATAAGCACTTGTTAAGTAATGATTTTTTTTTTACTAATTTGTAAAATTATGTGTATTTTTTTTTTATATCAACAGGTTAAAGGCTGTATAGTCAAGTAATATTTAAATGACCTTGTAATCATAAAGGTATGTTTTCATGTAATTATTCTAGGTTAAATTTATATTTGACATGAAAAAAAAAAATTTTTTTTTATAAAATGTGTTTACTTATGATATGCAATTATGGGTATAAATTTATATGTTAGATGCGTAAAAGAAGAAAAATTTAGATACTTAATAGGTAAAATATCTAGTTAAAATTATCAGAAGTAATTAAAGAGAAGTGCTATACAGGATATTACTTATTTAAAGTTTGAAACAAATTTATACTATGTTAATTGAGGAACTTATTCCCAATTATTCTTTATTAACGCATTCACTTAATTTAGTTCAAGATACTATACTACCAATTACTTGTTGAATGTTTCTTTGGCAAAGGTGAAAATTATTATGGTTTATTCTGTGATATCCATTGATTTCAGACGTTGATCTAAGTATACCCCGGAACATAAATTTAGTGTAATTAGTGTATTTGCTTGTCTTGCCCCGATATAGCATCGGTATATGCTTAATATTCGCATAAGTAATAATTGTAATGTATCTATTTTGTGGGATGGAAAATGATCTCCCCAAAAGCTTTATTTTCCATGAGGGGAATAGATAAATCTAGTATTCGGGTATGTTTATAACCCAAGTGATCGCTTCTCAGAGTTAGGACGATCAGTAATTTATATCGTATTTAGTGTATTTCATTCGTTAAAATCCCAGGAGAGGATTATATTTGGTGTGTGTTCCTATTATGCCCAAGTAAGAGGCAAGGACCCACCAAACTATTTTAATGTAGTAGTTAACTCTACAGACCTTCAGTGTTATTCCATATTCCTCATGAGAAAATAGAGATAATTCCACCACGGAAGGTGTTGAATATTGTGTTTTGTTTAGAAAGTTATGGCAAGATAACGGGTATATTGGAGGTTAATTCCTCAAGATCCATTTAGTATAAATAGCGTGCTAGTATATATGATCAATGTCTGGATTGTGCGGCGGAATAGTGCTGGTAATCCACACGTAAGTCAATGGAGAGAGTAAGTTTAAAATTGCGTGATTTAGAAATTTTTATTTGCCAATGGAGGGTTCAAATACTAGGTTTAATTCGGGTTAATGATTAAGTAGCACTCACAATATAACTTATACTGAGAAAAACAGTGTGTATAACAACTTCAGTTGTTATTAAGGTAAACATTAAAATAATAAGTGTAACTTCTGATAAATAACCCATAAATTATAATAAGTTATCTAAATAAAAACTATCATTTAATTAAAGATATGATAATAAAAATCGTTTGTACGTATTGCCTAGAATCAGATTGTTTTTATTTTAAAACAAATAGTTAGTTAATAAAGTTAAGCAGCCGTTCATATAAGATACACTAAACGGATGAGTTGATGTATCGATAATAATATTTATTTTGTTATATTCAATTTGCATAAATGTAAAAAGAAGATGAAGAAGTAGTTCGAATCCAGGTCTAAAAGTATAGACGAATTAATGTTAGTTATATTTTGTTTTATCCATATGGGATCGAATAAATTGTATATGTTTGTTTATTATGTTAATCATAAAGGATAGTTTTGTTAAACTGTAATAATAAATTATAATCTTGTTAAAATTTAATAATAAATTATAGTCTTGTTACAAGTTGTTTTGAGTCATTTTTCTTGTGTGCTAAATAAAAGTGTATTTGCATAATACTTGCAATACTTTTCTTGAGTCCAAAATCATTTATGAAATCTTAAATTCAATACACCAGATAGACAATTGTAAGCAGATCAGAATATTTCATTATATTTTAATTTAATAAGAATTATTTATGGAATTGAAAACTTCAGACCAAGACATTTTATTTTATATGTGTGTAAAATCACTTTATTCCCAAACTAGTAGCTTTTGGTTGCACATTGTTTCGTACACATTTAAGTGAAGTGTCTAAGTAATAAATCTTAGTTAAATTATTGTGTTGTCATGGATAATGGAAGGACACAAAAGCACCCTTGTCTTTTCATCATTCCGACTGAGATTCTGGATAAAAAGGGCTGTATTATTCAAAATTATGCGTTGTTATTGAATATGGTTATCATCTCGTTAAATATTATAATAGTTGATATGTGGATGAAGACACCTGGAATTTAAATAAGGTAAATGTTTCCTATAGCCGACCAGAATGTCAGTCATATGCGACAACACAATACTGCCGAGCATTTTATTAAATATAACAGAGAACCCTGAGATTAGTGTCATTATTATAAGTGCTCTTAAATTAAGAATTGATTAATTATGATCAATATTACAAGCGTGGCATGGCTTAAGAGATTGAAACTTCTAATTGTATAATAATAAAAATATTGAGATCATATTGGCAAATTAATGAATGTTTTGTTTTAGTCAGTAATATTAACAATGACATGAAATCATCATCATCATTGTCGAACAGTGCAAGTACTTACAGCTCAGAGAATGTGTTTTGGATAGAGAGAGAATGGTAGTTTATTCTAAATTTTCTTTTTAAAATTTATTTTATTAATGATAATTTTTTTTTTAATTCTATCTCTGTCTGAACTGCATATCGCTGTAGCTGAATTATTATAACTAACCAAACGTCGAGCTATATTAGGTAATATAGGGTTCGTTACCCGTCCTATACGGAAGCGTTTAGGCTTTCCGAAATCTCTTTAATTGGAAATAAAATTTTACTGGGTTAGAAATGGCCGCCCAACTACAGGGGCCTTCGATGGCTATAGCTGGCCACGAAGAATTTGGTAAAATTTTCTTGAAATAAATATAAATAGTATTTGCACGTGAATGAATTAATTGTTCATTGATTGAAAATGTTTGCCAATGATAAATTGTTTCTTTAGCCATAAAATATTATATGAATGTCTATTTTATGACATAATCTTTTGCCACTGAATAAATAAATTTGTTAGTTTATAATGTTATGGTCTGTAAGTAATTCCATAAAATATTGTAATGATTTTATCATTTATGATGATCTGCTTGTCTGGTGGTGTGATTAGCACTTATACCATATTACATAATGGTTTGGTGAGATTTCTATGGACCAAGTAGCATATGAGAAAAGAATATTCGGTAGTTAATGTTGGGACTTTAGAGATATTAAATATCAGAACATAGTTTTTGGTGTAGATTGTTTTTGATAGGAGAGGCATAGAGGCAGGATGTCTTGTCAATAATTGCTTATCAATATTATTAATAGTTCATTACTAATTTCAGTACTGTCAAATAACAGAAAGAGTGAAATTTTAAATATGAGTGAAAACCAAGATAGTCAGGATATTTCAGAGGATTTGGGAGAATCCCAAGAGCTCCAATCCCCGGATACACAAACACCATATTTTCATGTAGAAGTAAGAGAGGAACAAGAATCTTTGGATGAAGTTAGTCCGAAAAAAGCTAAAGTAGATAAAGATCTACCTGGGGATGAGCAAGTCCAAATATTTACAATATTACAAAATTTGTCTGCACAGATCCGAAACTCAGAAAGTAAAATAGAAAGTCAAATAAAAAATTACAATAGTGAATTAGAAAGTAAAATAGAAAGTCAAATAAAAATTTCAAATAGTGAACTAAAAAGGGAATTAGAAAGTCAAGTACAAAAATCAAATGATGAATTAAAAAGTCAAATACAAAATTCAAATAGTGAATTAGAAAGTAAAATAGAAAGTCAAATACAAAATTCCAATAGTGAATTAAAGAATCAAATTCAAAATTTGGACAGTAAAATAGACAATCACGTACAGGAGATCAAAGACCTAAGGGAAGAGTTAAAGAACCATATAGAAGAGTCAAAATTGGCCTCCGAAAAACTAGAAATAAAAATTAAGAAAGAAATAAAAATAAAGTCGGAAAGGGCCGAAAATATGATCGAGGCTATTCAGCAGGACTTCATAAGTCAATATGTAGAATTAAACAGTGAAGTTAAGGATAAAATAGAATGTATTAAGGGAGAATTAGATAGTGCTAGGAGTGAGTTTAGAAACTTAAAAGAAGAAGTCCAAAATATAACTCTTGAACCTGACAATGTAGCAAAAGGATGTCAGAGCCAGATTACTAGCAGAATAGCCAAGTTAGAAACTCAAGAGGTAACCCAATGTGAAATTAATAAAAATATAGAAAGTGAGCTAATTCAAGTGATAGGAAAAGTAGAACATTTTAATGAGATATTAAAGAATAATTCACAAATATTACATAATGATCTCAAAGAGGAAATAGGGGAATATATGACTCAGTGTGAGAATACAGTATATCAAAGACTAGAAGATAAACTTGAGTTAGAGAAAGATGAAACTATTAACCAGTTAAAGCAACAAATTCAACATTTAAATGTAGGCCTTAAGGACAGTTCTACAAGAATAGACTGTGAATGGCAAAATTATAAATTAGGATTAGAAAGTCGTATGCAAGCTATGGACCTTAATATGGATAAAGTTGTTCATAGTAAAAATGTATCTGAAACTCAGGTTAAGGAAATCAATAATGATCATAATAAACCCGTAATCTCTGAGTTACATACAATGATTAGTCCACTTGAATCAATGTACAATCCATTGAATGAGGCCAGACATAAAGTCATGTTAGAGCCCGAAAGTAATAGCTCCATGGCCTTGAAATTCCTCAAAATAAAATTCTTTAAAGGAGAATACCTGGAGAATCCACATGAATATCTCCAAAATTTAGACGAATTGTTCACCTTATGTCATTTGTCTGAGGTAGAAAAGATTGCCATTGCCACAAACCATTTGTGTGCGGCATCTAAAGATTGGTGGCAATCGTTATTTATAAAACCGGAAACATATGGGGACTTTAAATATCTTATGTTAGCCAGTTTTTGGGGGGAAGACCGCCAAGACAACCTCAGGTATCAAATATCTCAGGAAAGGTACCATGTAAATAAGGGCAGTTACACTCAGTTTTTCAGGAGTCAGGCCGTCAAACTGAAAATGTTGACAGCCTATCCTTTATCTGAGACCCAAATTGTGAGAATAATTCGCCATAATTTACCGAGGCATATCGAGCAGGTCTTGATTGCTGCTGACAGACATACAATAGAAGAGGTAGTCGAAATTTTAGATTCGCTAGAAACCAGTGATAGGAATATTGAAAATAGGAGTAGGGTAAATAGGGACACCCATCCTATGGTAAACAATATTAATTTCACAGATAGGTCCTATGTGGGAAAAAGGAAGTTAAGTAAAGAAAAGGGATATTATAGGACGAATCCCTATAGTAGACCGAATAGCCACCTCAGTAGGCCGACAGTGAAGAGAAGGATTCTAAATGAGAATCAACCTTCTACTAGTGGTATCCCAACGATACCCAAAGAAAAATAACAAAGGTAGTAAAAATAGCGGGGCATTAAATTAAAAAGGACCCCTATGAAATTGTGAAACAAGTGGGTGAGAATGCCTTTTTAGTCTCAACCCCTGATGGAACAAGAGGTACCTATAATGCCCGAAGCTTACTACCATATCCTAAACAAAATTAAATCTGTAAGATTGAATTTATTAACTTCTAAGAGAAGTATGATATAGACCTAGCAATACAATAAGAAATATTAATAAGGCATATATTATTTTATTTTTATTTTTTCATAACGGTGGGAGAATTGTAACCTAGTGTTATTGACACTTGGTTTATTTGGCATTGTTTCCACAGGAAAACAATGCTATCCTTTTTTAGAAAATAAAAAGATAAAATAATAATAATATTAAGTGATTAATAAAGTATGCTATTTACTCACTTTAACGTGTTTTAAGCAAATAACTAAAAAATTTGGTAATCCAATGTCATTTTGAAGAAGAGCATGAATAATTTAATTAAAATATTAACAATAAGAGCAATTTAATATAGTATAAAAGCACATATTATAAACAGTAATTGATTTTGGATGGGTGGAGAGGGAGAGTAGATGAGTATCTTATCATAAAGCACAATAACTTCTGGTAATTTTTAAATTATTTTAGATAATAATGTATACAGAATTATACATCACTAATAAACATTGTTAATTAAATATATTTATTATTTTTCATTATTTGTCAAATTACTTTGTAATCCATTTAAATCATACGGAAAAATATATGACTGTAATAAGTTTTTTTTTTCCTTTCTTTTGTTTATGTTATAATTAAATGATTATTTTTCTGTAAGAGGTCGCTAAAAGAAGACCGCCAAATTTTGAAGAAAGTTTAGTCTGACTTTAGTTTTACAAGGAGGAAGCAGTACTGAAATTCGGTAACAAATTTTTTATTATTTTTTATTGCAGAAATAAATATAAGTCAAGTAAATTTTTAATAATATCATGCGTGGCTAATCCTATTTGATAAGATATTCTGTTTTCTGTTGCCATCTACCTATTTTAAAGCTTTTTATACGCAAAAATATACTATCTTATGCTAAAGTTCAAAATGACCGTATTGACTACAGCAATCACGGAAAATGTCATTATATTTAAAATAAGTAATATAAGTAATTTCCAGGAAATAATCAATTATTTGTTAACTTTACCTTATTTAATAATCTTTTCGTGGTATAAAAGAAAAATTATAATTAAAAGACATATTATAAAAGCCAAGGAAAGTTAACTAGAAAATTTCGCGCTCTTTCTAAAAGAAATTGTCTGCTTTGAAAATAATGTAAGTTCCCCACGTTAAAATATGTTTTATTCACTGAAAATTATCTAAAAATAATATTAATGATCAATGATATTTACTTATGCACCTGTATATTTTTTAAAAAGAAAATATAAATTTTCTCAAGGCAAATATCGGAAAATTTGTATGTGTGCATTTTACGGAGAATTCCTTATTAAAGACAAATTACAATTCCTAGAGTAGGAATAAAAACTACAAACATTAGTGACTTAATTATAACCATAATATAATATGTTATATTATACATCAATTGGAGTCGTTAAAACTTTATATCCACGTAAGTCAGCTGCAGTCCTTATAATAATAGTATTTTGGAAAATTCGCGCATTATTTTATTCATAAGCCAGCTAGCTAAAAATGATACGTATCGCCAATAGTAAAAAGAAAAGAATTGTATATGTGATCGTCTATCGTCAAATATTCGTCATGTTAAAATATGTATTGTTTTCTTGGATCCCAAAATTATAGCAGTTAATTCAAGGAAGAGTTAACATCCAACGCTGCTATGTTTTCTTTGCCTAATTTATTAATTGCACCAGAATGGAGGCAACTTTTATATAAATGAAATAATAAAATGTGTTTCTTATTTTAAATTTGCTTCGTGAACTACGAATGGATCAAGTTCTTCATCTAGATAAATTGCCCAACGGAAAAACATTTTTCTAGTGAGATAATAAGCACTTGTTAAGTAATGATTTTTTTTTTACTAATTTGTAAAATTATGTGTATTTTTTTTTATATCAACAGGTGAAAGGCTGTATAGTCAAGTAATATTTAAATGACCTTGTAATCATAAAGGTATGTTTTCATGTAATTATTCTAGGTTAAATTTATATTTGACATGAAAAAAAAAAATTTTTTTTATAAAATGTGTTTACTTATGATATGCAATTATGGGTATAAATTTATATGTTAGATGCGTAAAAGAAGAAAAATTTAGATACTTAATAGGTAAAATATCTAGTTAAAATTATCAGAAGTAATTAAAGAGAAGTGCTATACAGGATATTACTTATTTAAAGTTTGAAACAAATTTATACTATGTTAATTGAGGAACTTATTCCCAATTATTCTTTATTAACGCATTCACTTAATTTAGTTCAAGATACTATACTACCAATTACTTGTTGAATGTTTCTTTGGCAAAGGTGAAAATTATTATGGTTTATTCTGTGATATCCATTGATTTCAGACGTTGATCTAAGTATACCCCGGAACATAAATTTAGTGTAATTAGTGTATTTGCTTGTCTTGCCCCGATATAGCATCGGTATATGCTTAATATTCGCATAAGTAATAATTGTAATGTATCTATTTTGTGGGATGGAAAATGATCTCCCCAAAAGCTTTATTTTCCATGAGGGGAATAGATAAATCTAGTATTCGGGTATGTTTATAACCCAAGTGATCGCTTCTCAGAGTTAGGACGATCAGTAATTTATATCGTATTTAGTGTATTTCATTCGTTAAAATCCCAGGAGAGGATTATATTTGGTGTGTGTTCCTATTATGCCCAAGTAAGAGGCAAGGACCCACCAAACTATTTTAATGTAGTAGTTAACTCTACAGACCTTCAGTGTTATTCCATATTCCTCATGAGAAAATAGAGATAATTCCACCACGGAAGGTGTTGAATATTGTGTTTTGTTTAGAAAGTTATGGCAAGATAACGGGTATATTGGAGGTTAATTCCTCACGATCCATTTAGTATAAATAGCGTGCTAGTATATATGATCAATGTCTGGATTGTGCGGCGGAATAGTGCTGGTAATCCACACGTAAGTCAATGGAGAGAGTAAGTTTAAAATTGCGTGATTTAGAAATTTTTATTTGCCAATGGAGGGTTCAAATACTAGGTTTAATTCGGGTTAATGATTAAGTAGCACTCACAATATAACTTATACTGAGGAATACAGTGTGTATAACAACTTCAGTTGTTATTAAGGTAAACATTAAAATAATAAGTGTAACTTCTGATAAATAACCCATAAATTATAATAAGTTATCTAAATAAAAACTATCATTTAATTAAAGATATGATAATAAAAATCGTTTGTACGTATTGCCTAGAATCAGATTGTTTTTATTTTAAAACAAATAGTTAGTTAATAAAGTTAAGTAGCCGTTCATATAAGATACACTAAACGGATGAGTTGATGTATCGATAATAATATTTATTTTGTTATATTCAATTTGCATAAATGTAAAAAGAAGATGAAGAAGTAGTTCGAATCCAGGTCTAAAAGTATAGACGAATTAATGTTAGTTATATTTTGTTTTATCCATATGGGATCGAATAAATTGTATATGTTTGTTTATTATGTTAATCATAAAGGATAGTTTTGTTAAACTGTAATAATAAATTATAATCTTGTTAAAATTTAATAATAAATTATAGTCTTGTTACAAGTTGTTTTGAGTCATTTTTCTTGTGTGCTAAATAAAAGTGTATTTGCATAATACTTGCAATACTTTTCTTGAGTCCAAAATCATTTATGAAATCTTAAATTCAATACACCAGATAGACAATTGTAAGCAGATCAGAATATTTCATTATATTTTAATTTAATAAGAATTATTTATGGAATTGAAAACTTCAGACCAAGACATTTTATTTTATATGTGTGTAAAATCACTTTATTCCCAAACTAGTAGCTTTTGGTTGCACATTGTTCCGTACACATTTAAGTGAAGTGTCTAAGTAATAAATCTTAGTTAAATTATTGTGTTGTCATGGATAATGGAAGGACACAAAAGCACCCTTGTCTTTTCATCATTCCGACTGAGATTCTGGATAAAAAGGGCTGTATTATTCAAAATTATGCGTTGTTATTGAATATGGTTATCATCTCGTTAAATATTATAATAGTTGATATGTGGATGAAGACACCTGGAATTTAAATAAGGTAAATGTTTCCTATAGCCGACCAGAATGTCAGTCATATGCGACAACACAATACTGCCGAGCATTTTATTAAATATAACAGAGAACCCTGAGATTAGTGTCATTATTATAAGTGCTCTTAAATTAAGAATTGATTAATTATGATCAATATTACAAGCGTGGCATGGCTTAAGAGATTGAAACTTCTAATTGTATAATAATAAAATATTGAGATCATATTGGCAAATTAATGAATGTTTTGTTTTAGTCAGTAATATTAACAATGACATGAAATCATCATCATCATTGTCGAACAGTGCAAGTACTTACAGCTCAGAGAATGTGTTTTGGATAGAGAGAGAATGGTAGTTTATTCTAAATTTTCTTTTTAAAATTTATTTTATTAATGATAATTTTTTTTTTAATTCTATCTCTGTCTGAACTGCATATCGCTGTAGCTAAATTATTATAACTAACCAAACGTCGAGTTATTAGGTAATATAGGGTTCGTTACCCGTCCTATATGGAAGCGTTTAGGCTTTCCGAAATCTCTTTAATTGGAAATAAAATTTTACTGGGTTAGAATATATATATATATATATATATATATATATATATATATATATACCTTCTACAAGAAAATAAAGTTTTAACTTTTATTTGTTAAACTCAGTTTTATTTTAAAAACTTGCTTATAAACCATTTGTAATTGTATTAATGGCTCAGATTAGTTATTTGAAATAATTTATTCTGAATAGATGATTTTAACTAGCAAATAAAATAAAAAACAAATTAGAATAAATGATAAGAGATTTAAATATCTTGCTTTTATTTAATTACTGGCTTTTTCTTTAGATAACATCAAATATTTTAAGAATAGAACTATTTTACTAAATTTACGTTGGTCTGATTCTTAAACAATAAGTCTAGAAAATTTAAGAAAGATCAAGCATATATTGCAATAGTCCATTTTCCTTACTATGTACAATTAATTAAGAATACAGTTATAACACAATAAGAAAACATTTAAATAATGCAATAAAATATCTAAATAATAATAAACATATTTTACAGACTGATTATTACATAATTATGTAAGCAAAGAATTAGAATAATAGAGGCTTTAATTGTTTACTGGTAAATTTAAATCTATGAAGTTAAAATAAATTACTATTTTAACAGATCTTTGAAGGGTTTTGATAGACAGTCGAACATTACACTGAAACTTTCTGGCATAGTTTATTAGGTTTTATGGAGTAGTGTTCTTAGCTATTGGCAGGCTGGTTTGCAGTGCGACATTATATTAGGGGCTTCTTACTGATGGTGATGGCATAGTATGTCAGCAATTTGGATCATCAATTGTAGGCAGGGACTTTATCAGTCTCACATTTTATAATACCAGGGAATACATAGACATGGTCAGAGAAATCATGGTCAGCTACTAACTGGTCATAGCATGATATAATTTAACAGCTTAAAAAAACTTTACAAAAAGTTTACAATAAATACAAAAAGTAACAATCTTTCTTTTTTGGTCTATATATATATATCTCTTAAAATAAAGGCATCCAGATCTTTCAAATTGATTAGTTAATTTTAAAGAGAAAATTATTTTTTTTTGCTGTCTAAAAAAAAATCTTGTTGATCACAATCTTGATCTAGTTTAATTTTAAAAATTTTACTAATTGCATTTCTTAATTAAATTACAAATGTCTTTCATTTTATCTAATCTCCAAGGTAAATGTACATTTCTTGTCACTCTTTTCCCTAAATAATTACAAAATTAGAATTTAATTTATTCATACTTTTATCATCAATTGATTTTAATTAATTAGTTACATTTTCCATGCTGACTTGAAACCCCCTTTATTCCCACATAACAATATTAAATTGCATAATAAAATAAAATTTTGTAGTAAAATTAAATTTGTTTATACATTAATTTTTTAAAGTTTCATAGAATTACAACTTATGGCAATATATATATATATATATATATATATATATATATATATATATATATATATATATATATATATATATATATATATATATATATATATATATATATATATATATATATATTACTGCTGCATTGGAGTCAGTATTTTGAATTATTTTATAATCAGTTAGTTGTGGGAAGAATATGGTAGTTTATTCGATATTTTTGTAAATAAGCTTTATTGATGTTTTTGCTTATCCATAAATACATGGAAGTAGTATCCAGGATCTGTCATCTTTGGGAAGATTTGATTTTTATCTTGTTATAATATTGTTTGATTCTTCATGTAAGGGCTTTATATTTGAAGCCGATGCTGTTTAGTTCTTCAAGATATTGCTCAATAATATCTTTTTGAATAGTTTCAAAATATCTTAACTTCCTATGGTCTTCCCATTCTATAGTTCATGATAATATCGATTTTGTATCCAAGTCTGTTTTTATTTCATTGATTAAAGTAAAGCTGGAAATATGATATATATTTCTGCTTCACCTAGTGCCAATGGCAACAGCACTAGTATGGGTTTGAACACAATCTTGTATATTAACTGACACCCATCGCATAATAGGTGGTAGTATATTTATAATCAATATTATAATCTTTTATCTAATTAATTTGTATTTTATGATTAAAACTAACCTTTTATAATAGTTTATTTATTTTATATTTGTAAAAATGTATATTGTGTTTATTTTATTAAATTCAATTGAATCCTAGATATCTTTAAAATGTTACAAATATTTTAAATTCTTTTATTAAAGTTCATTTTTCTTCAATTAATCAGTTGGTAACATTTTATATTTATCTTTTGATAAATGTACATTAAAAAATCAATTAGGTAAACAATCTAATATTTGAAAGGAATATTTTGTAAATTTCTACTTAAGTTTTATATCAAATATTAGGTCTGAAAGTCATTGTATTATTTATAGAATGTACCAAATTCCTAAAATTTTTGTGAATAAAATTTACATTTTCTCTAATCTAAATCTTAATTAAATAGGCTTTGTTAATATGATGACTGATAAACTTAATCATGCTTGTTGCTGTTTTTTTTTTAATTAGCAAAATGAACCCTTGGGGCATGTTTAATGCCAGATTGTATATTTCCTGCCCAAGTAGACATCATACTCAGAGAACCATCTATAGCAATTGCAATTGGTAGTTGTCAATGTATATTGAATCCTATATATAAAGCCAGATCAGATAAATAAAAGAAAATTTTGATAAGGAGGGATTGAAAAACAGTTCACTGGAGAGAATTGATTAGTATATATAGTACATCGTGCTTAAAGAATGACAGAGTAAAAGATCAGTCATTGCTTTCCAGAGCTCTGTTCCACCAGCTAATCAATGCCATTCCAGTGCTCTCAACACCTAGCCCAAGACTGTACTGTATCAAGGAAGCCTTCTAAATGATCTGATTTTATAACAGCCTGTTTCTACCGATTGGTTCTGAGGTAACCTCCAGTTTGCCGCAAGCCTATGATTCTAGCTTATTTTGTTTTCTAAATCAATATTAATTTATATTATATATATCTGTAATGTTTATACAACTTAATTTTAAAATGCATCTTTTAATTTTTTCCTCTTAAATTTAAAAATATCAATTCTTATAAAAATCTCACATTATTTTGATGCGGCAAATTTAAATTATTTTTTGTTGGTTTATTTATAACATTGACTTATTGAAACTGCCAAGTATAAAACTCAATGAGAAACTAACTTTAAACCCTCTCTCTTATTTTCTTCAGTTAAAAATCATTTTAGGAGATTATTTACATTAAATTAATTAATAGAGAGAGCTAATTTACTTTTGTATCTCATATTATAAAATTATTTTTAAATGATTAAAATTATTTAAAAGTTAGATATCTTGTTATTACCTCCAACTTAAAAGTGCCCTCATAATTATCTCTGTGAAAATAATATATTTTATTAAATAATTTAAGCAAAATATATCACAATTTCTGTAAACCAAATACCTTAAAAGAAAATTAGCATTTATAGATTCCATACATATATATTTTCATTTGTCTTAATAAAATATTAAAATTGTGATGTACAATTCATTATGCTGTATGTTGTCAAACTTCACTAGAAATGAGTTTGATATTCAATGCCTCATTTATGTTAATTAAAAGACAGACTGATTTTGTAATCTTTGATGATAAACTATTTGATAACTCACTAATAAATGAAATATTTGGAAAGTGTGGAAAACAATTTATATTTTAATTTTAATTCTTGCCTTCCCTTTTTATATTATATTTTGTGATTCATTCATTAATGGCCTAAGGTTTCTGAGGATTTTCTATTATATCAGGGAGCTGATTATTTTAATCAGGAATTTATTTATTATTTTTGTTAGTGATACACTATCTATATATCTAAGGCATTATGTATTTCATAGTTACAACCATTCATTTAGTATTATTGTTTTTGCTTTGCTAATTGCCTCTTAGTACCTTCGGAATTTTAAATATGACCAGTCCATTCCATGACTTTCCCTTAATAGTAGACATATTTACTTACTAAGGGACCCTTTTCAGGCATTGCCATTAAAATGTATATGGGAAGTCCAGCACATCAAATCTATTATTACATTTCAGAAATATGTTTTGGCTGGAGGGCCAACATTTCTCTCATCATCTACCTGTAGATACCAGGGATTTCTTTTACCAAAGTCACCCAGAGGTTCATAACATACCTCATTTATTCTTTTGTTGTAATCTATAATAGCATACTGTCTTCATTATTTTATATCTTTATTTAGCAACCCTGAAATGCTCTCTGCCATGATGGCATGTCTTTCACAAACCAATCCCATTAATTAGTTAAATCTAATTATTTAATTTAAAATGAACTATTTTGCTTTCCACACTCATAATAGACAACTGATTTAAATGTAATAGTGTTTTAAATACACATCGCTCATCTTGTTATTTATATACAGAATAGACTTATTTGTAATCTCTTAAAGAGGGCTAATGCTATTTTACTGCTGATTGATTCTTGGCATACCAATTAACAAATTTTTACATTGTTATCAAAGCTGAATCAAAACAAATTCAAGAAATATAATAACCTAGTTGTATAAACAAAACTCAACTTATTTTGTATAACAATTACTCAATTCCTTAATAAATTCCTGCAATATTATTTTAAATTAGCTTAGTTTGTCATCACTCTGAATCTCCAATATTAATTACTCTATTTATTTATAATATTTCTTTGATTTAAATTCACTTCTTTGTAATGTTGCCAGAAAGAATTATAATTATTATGGTTCAAACCATTAGTAGTCGATATCAAATCACATCTGTACCATTCTGCAATCGTCAGAATTCATTAAATTATTAATTTCTTATATAAACCCTTTATT
Source organism: Epiperipatus broadwayi (assembly GCA_028023455.1). Lineage (NCBI taxonomy): Eukaryota > Metazoa > Onychophora > Udeonychophora > Euonychophora > Peripatidae > Epiperipatus > Epiperipatus broadwayi. The sequence continues at coordinate 1,903,117 of JAQFVV010000146.1, forward strand.
ATTTTTGAGTCTCTTTGTGAACCATCACCTCCAGCTGGGATGGAATAAAATCAAGAACTGCTAGTGTCATTACAAACGTTATCCATTAGTCAGAGAGGCAATAGTTCAGGCAAATGGGTTAGGATTCACCATTTCCCTGACATATGCATCTTGGGTATGGTTGGATTCAAGGTAATTTTGCTTGGATTATTGGTCTTGTTGAATGAATACATGATTTTGACCAGCATAAAAGATTATGGTCCACATATAAATATGTCATCTACATATTGTGTGTAAATAAGATTGGGAGTATTTGTGATATATGTACAAAGCAGCTGCTTTTATTGTGAATTAAGATATATACTTGAGGTCATCCATCAATCATATAATAATTTTGTTCATCAAACATGGTACCATTTATGAGAGTTGGTGTTTGTCTTATAGATAAAGACACCATTCGCTGGTGCTGTTTTCATGCTATAACTATAAAATATGACCATTCCCAGGCCGTTGATTATAATAATTTTGCTGTGTTTTTTTGTAATGCAAAAATAAAAACAAAACAAAATTATCTTTTTTAAATATTATTTTTTATTAACATATACAATTTAAATGATAATAATAAATGTAAAATAAAATCAATAAATTACAATTTGATTTATGTTTTTTATTTTGCTTTATTAGAAAAATCAATTTTCTATCGTATATTTTTTTACTTGTGTTACGGGTTTTTTTTATCAATTTTCTATTGAATATTTTTTTACTTGTGTTACGACTTTTTTTTGTTGTTGTTGTTTAAAAAATAATAATCGTAAAAAGTAAAATTTCTTAGTCTATTTTTAATTTTTTTAGTCTTCATTTTACTTTTTTTTTTTTACAAAGAGATATTATGGCAAATAGAATGAAATAAAAAATAAAAGTTGTTAGGGTTAGGTTTAGGGTTAGTTTTAGGGTTAGGTTTAGGGTTAGTTTTAGAGTTAGTTTTAGGGTTAGGTTTAGGGTTAGTTTTAGGGTTAGTTTTAGGGTTAGGTTTAGTTTTAGGGTTAGTTTTAGGGTTAGTTTTAGTTTTAGGGTCAGTGTTCTGTTGTTTGTAATGCTAAAATAAAAAATATCAAAATCGTAACCATAGTCGGACAAAAGAAAGAAACTCAAACTTTTTTAAACAACAACAAACACATATAAATGTCTTCTTTACTTATTAACCATGATTATAATATTTTCTTTTTATGAAATTTACAAAAAATCGTGCAAATTTGTACTTTTCTTACTGGATATTTTTTTGCTACCACTGTTTTTTACTTCAAAAATATACACATGGTAGAATCTTCTTTGTCTCATGGAATGTTACAAACAGTACATTACTTGATGTGTTACCTAATTGCAACTCACTAAAAACAGATCTTGGCAACATTTTTCCAATTAAAACTTCAATACAGTACATTGTAAAAAGTATTATAATTATTACTTTACAAAATCTGAACATTTCAATACTTTAAAATAAAATAAAATCCAATGAAAAAAACATTTCCATCCAATTCAAATACACACTCTCTCATCATGCCGTAATTATTTTATAAACTGTGCGAATTCAGAAAATGTATTTGCTGCAATGCGACATAATGCTGTACTGCAATGCACCATAGTGGCCTGCATTCTGTAGCACAACAAAAAAGTTGTATTATAGAATATGCAGGTTCAAACATTTCAGCCACGGAAACAGCATTTTTATGTGTTTTAGTGAGAAAACGGTGCCATAGAGCAGCATCTTTAGCTATAAGATGAGTACCAGAGAGTCTATTATAAATCAATTCATGTTTTTCAGTAGTTCTGATTTAATGAGATTAATAGACTTTTTCCTGTTGATAGAGGCATTTATCTCAATTACATGAAGAGATGCTATTTTGTGATCATTTTCTAATTTTGCACTTACTGGTGCAAGAAGCTGTAATATAGTTATTTTGTTAGCCAATGGTTAATCATTTTAATGGTGGTGTATTAATGCACACCTCCGATGTCTAACATTAATCTAAGTGGGTAAGGAAAATCTGATTTACATATATTTTGAATAATCTATTGTCTATATATACACATGCCCGTGCAATTATTCACATTCCAAGGTTATGACTATGAGGACATTTAACGGCCTCTAAAGTGCTTACCTTCAATAATTATATTCATGCAAATATAACATTTCTTGTGACAGCTTGTCAGCACACATATTTATAACTTATAGTTGTCTAAGAAAAGTTTCTTAATTTTATAAAATTAAAATAATAATGATGATAATTTTTTTTAAAATCATTTTTGTAGCTATGGTTTAAACTTTAATATTTTTATGGAGCTGATGAGAGAAGTCCAGAATGCAGGCAGGCAGATGCCTAGGTAATTTATATGTGAGAGTATTTTTTTATATTTCAATATTTGTTGATGTTTATTGATTATAAATAGTATTATATGTTACATTACTAATCTTAGTCTTTAAGAATGGAAAACACTAACGAAATTGTATTGGGTGGGCCTGAGAGGGTTTTGTCACAATTATTCTCAATTATAAGAGAGATTCAAAAAGAAACAAAACAAAATTTAGTTAGTAGGCAAAAAGATTTAGTCAGTAAAATAGATAAATCTAAAGATAAAATGTGAAAGGATTTAAGTAGAAAATTGTATAAATCTAGAAAAGACGTTCAATAAAAACAAAAGAAAACTTAGTATGCAAGAAAGTTATGTTGTTATGTTATTATGCAAAAAAAATGTAGCTGAATCGCTAAAAGAAACAAAAGGTTTAGTTAATGTGCGATCAAATTTAATTAATAAGATAGGTAAATGTAAAGAGGAGGCGTGTGAGGATCTAATTAATTTAATAAATGAATCTCAAAACACAAGATGGAATTAAGAAAGAAAAAAAATGATACATCTCGAATAGATGTTGAAAAATTGCATTAAAAAATTGAAATATTCAAAGTTAATTGTACAGAAGCTAAAAAGACTCAGATAAAATGCTGGAAAACATTAAATCAAATTTAGTGGGTTATAAATATGACATAGATTCTACATTTGTAAAATTGTAAGGAATGTTGAGTGAGGTGAGTTCTACAGTAACCAATCAATTAATGGTAACTACCCAACACGTTATACAAAAAGAAACGTAGTCTAATCAAGCTATGAAGAACTTTAAAAATGAATTACAAGAGAAATTTGATAACTGTTGAGAATTAAGAGATATTAGAAAATAAAATTAGCTTAGTTTAGGAAAGTTTAAAAGTTGAAGCACAAAAAGTAAATAATGACTTTTAAGCACTTAATAAAACAAAATTAAATAATATTAAAAACAAGTTGAAGGAAAATCGAAAAACTCATCTAAGTTTGGAGTGGATATTAAAAAACTTCAGAAAAACACAAAAGAGATTTGTGGAGGTTCAAATGATATATCTACTGAGTTAGAAAACTTTAAAAAGAAAATGAAAGATAAACAAACTAATTCTAAGAAAGAGAATAAAATACATATTGAAGATTTAATCAAGCATCTAAATATAATTGTTTAAGTGTATGATTTAAGTAAAAAGATAAAAAATATACAACCTACTGTTGAAAAAAATATAGCAGTATCTGACCCTATGGTTAGGCATATAGTAGAAAAACAATCTGAATTATATATATTTAATGCAATGAAATGTGAACATGAACCTTTATATTCGTATCAAAACATAACTAATGTCAATCCTTTAGAACAAATTCCAAGTCTATTACTTAGTATTGAACAAACAGAAGGTAAACCTAAATCTATTACTATACTCAAATTTATTTTAATAAAACTTTTTAAAGGAAATTATTATGAAAATTCTTTAAAAGATCTCCATAGTCTAAAATAACTTTTTTTGCATTAAGCAAATTAAATGCAAATTAAACTTGTGTAATGCATTTAAGGACTAGTGGCAATCCTTATTTATAAATCCCCACACTTATGGTGATTATAAGCACCTAATTTTAACAAGTTTTTGAGAAGATGCCAAGATAATGTCCATTACCAACAGGAAAAATTCATAAACAAAGCAAAACTCTCCATACAGTTTGTGTTTTCAATGTCATTCTCATAGTTGTGTAGTTAAGTAGAGATAAAAGGTGGGTGCTGGAGGGTTGCATTAGATGCTAAGATCTAGGTGCAGTGCTCTCAGATACAAAGCTCCTCACTGACGATGGCCACAAGCCAGAAACTAGTCTGTGGATATTGGATGAGTAGGCATTAGATAGGGATTTTATGCACAAGCCTTCTGGCATTCATTGATTATTCTGGTTGGCACAGGGTGGCACTACTGTATGGAGAGTTTTGCTTTGTTTATAAACAATTGTGTGCTAATATAAGAGATAGTGATCATGTGAATTGGAGGAAAAATACATAGTTAATATAGGAAGATATATGCAGTTTTTCAGAAAACAAACTGTAAAACTAAATAATTTAATAGTGTTTCTTTTAACTACATATCAGATAGTACGGGGATATTGTGTCATAGTTTGCAGAGACAAATTGAACGAAAGCTAATAGCCACAGATCGTAATACCATTGACAAAATAGCAGAAATCCTTGACTCATTAAAAACAAGTGAGAGACTTATAAGAGCAGATATATCCCTCCATAAAGAGCAAGTTAAGTATATTCCCTCAAATATTAATGGTCCTTTTCAAAATAAAAATAATTATAAAACTAAAATGCTACAAATAAATAGGCCATGTAATTATAAAAATATCCATTCTAATAAATTAAAAGGAAAGAGCCTATTGTTAGTACAAGTACCTCAGGTAAGTTGCCTGCTGAGGGAGTGAAAACTACTCCAAAATTGTTCATAGCAATAAAACTCATTGATTAAACCAAAAAGGATCTTGTGGGAATGTTCTTCACTTGGAGAGCTATTGCTAATTTTTAGAGGAACAATGTATTGTGGCAAATAAATACTATAGGCTTGGACATTGATTATTTAGAACTTGATCTAATAATTGAAAACTCAGTATAAATAACTGTCCAATAATTAGAAGAAACATTGAAGGTGTTATGTAAAACCTTAATTGACTCTGGCCGTCTAATTTCTATAATATCATGAAGATGTATTTAATAGAATTGTGGATACTAATCAATTAGTTCTGTTGGTAGCTTTAAAACATATGCAAGTGACACTGGCTAATGGAAAAAGAGCTAAGCTCTAACTATGCCTGGAATAATTCATGAAATCATAATTGGCTCTGATTTTACGAATAAATATCAGTATTTAATTAATTTCCAGATAAAAATTTTATTTGTAAAAATGAAATTTGCACATTTAATCATATTTTGTCACAATTTAGTAAATTTATTATGCATCCAACCTTCATCAATAGTCAAATTTAAACGACTGATTTGTTAAATTTAGATTATAAAAATAGATTTCACAAGTTAACGTCTACTTTTAAGACTATTTCTTATAATGTTCATGTGTTATAGAAGGATATGTTCACCGTATCAAATTGAAACATAATGAATTTAAAAGACTGATTTTTTAAATATCGATTATAAAAATAGATTTCACAAGTTAATGTCCACTTTTAAGACTATTTCTTCTAATGTTCATGTGTTATTGAAGGACATGTTCTCCGTGTCAAATTGAAAAATAATGAAGCATTTCAGCATAATAATGTATTCCTTACCAGTACAAAGATGAGATTGTCCAACAAATAGATAAAATGTTGGCATGGAAGAATATTCTGAAAAGTGCATTTATGTTAACCCCATCAATTATGTCTGAAAGAAAAATGTGTTTCCTAGAATTTGCCTGGATGCCTGTATTCTCAATTAGGTGACCATCTCTGAATGACACATAGTGCCACCAATAGATGAACTATTAATTTAATGTAAAAATAAAATCATCTTGGACATTTTTGATTTGATGATCATCTACTGGAAAATCTGAATTTATATGCATCAAAAATATATTGCCATTAAATATGAGGGACAGTCCTATATCTTTGCAAGAATTCCATTTGGTTTGATCAATAGCAGAGCTTGTCTGGTAAGATGCCTGAACAGAATATTATAATATATGTGTATTATATAGTAATCACATCCCATGATATTGAAGAGCACATGGTCCATTTGAAAATGTTTATTTAAGAAATACACTACTCACAATATTAAAATTAATTTAGATAAATGTAAAATAGCAGCCAAAGAAATTAAATTTTTGGGACATTTAGTAGGGAGTCATGATATTAAATCTCATCCTGAGGAAATTGAGGTTATACAAAAATTTCCAAAGCCCCACAATAGAAAGCAACTATGAATATGTTTGGTTCTTTGCAATTTTTATCATAAATTTTATGAGACTTTTGCAAGTGGATATTGTACCTACATATAGATTATTGAAAAAAAGAAGAGATAGATATGGATGAGAAGCATAATAAGAAGTGTGAATGCATCAAAGATGTGTCAACAATAACTTTTTGTTGAATGTAATGCTTTTTATCTTGATTTTAGCAAATTTTTCTTCATTCAAACTGATAGCAGTTGATATGGGATCGGTGTGCTTATGTATCAATTAAATCAGTTACATTAGCCACAGATATTATACTTTTAGAGCTGCCTCTTAGAAGGAGATGAACTCCATTACCCAACCATTGAAAAAGAGGCTTTAATCATAATTTTTGCAATTCAAAAATTTATGCAATTTTTTACTAGAATCTAATATTGTTTATACACGGATTACAAGAGTTTGGAGTTCTTGCACAAAAGTTATCTTAACAATATTGTGCCTATATTTACAGCAGTTTAATTATAAAATTTCAATATGTAGAAGGGAAAATAACATTGTTACAAATATTCTTAGAAGGTACCCTGTGGATACCTCAAATATTCACCCAGACATTCATAATGTAATTATAACTGCTCTTAGTCTCATAGTAAATGATTCGGTTGAGAAGGATCTTGAATTTTTTCCCCATTTTTATCACTATTAAGTAGTCAGTCTGATCTTACTGATGACAATCCATCATTGAGTAAAATTAGATATAGATAATGGATAACCCATGACATACTCACATATGATATCAAAGTGTATGGTGATTGATTATGGAGAGTTATTAATCCTCTTATTTCCAGAACTTTTATAGAAACTATGTTTTGAAAAACATTGAATATATTTCGAGATGTTTTTATTGGTCCATCATGTGCTTATCTGTGATTAATAGATTGAAATAGTGTGGAACTGCTTAAAATCTAAATAAGCAAATAATTTGTATGCAGGAACCTTCATCCTATATTACCAAGCATGTCCAAAGAACTACTGGCTATAGATTGTTATGGTCTATACCATGATTCAATCAATACAATTTTTTATTAGTTGCATATGACATTTTTCAAAATATTTGACCACATAACCTGTAACAATGGCAGATGCTAAATCATCATTAAATGCCTTTCAAATCAACAATACCCATTAGTAAGAAAGTCCAAGTTTATATTGGCAGACCATGCCACAGCAGTCATTTCTAATATCTGGAAAAGATGGCTTGAAAAACAACATATTGAACACATAATAAGTTCTATCGGAAACCCTCAGTGCAATCCTTGTGAAAGGATGATACAAAAACTGGGAAGGCATTTTTGAGTCTATTTAGAAGAAAAAAATAAACAGTGAGTTAATACACTAAAAGAAATGTTGGGCTACATAAACAACATTATAAATGAGTCTACTATTTTTTACCTGTAAGGTTATAGTTTGGACAATGTGAGCCTTTGTTGTTAAAGGCTACCTTACTCCCTATTAGTGAAGAGATTGATTACAAGAATGATATAAAAAGCCATGATTAATTAATAAAGATGGGAAATAAACATGTTCTTCAAGCCAAATATAAGACACACTTTTAAAATTTATGATTTTATACTAGAACATACATCCCAGATTAGTAAACAGCAAATCAATAATCAGACTAAAGAGAATAACTTTTTCCTAAAAAATCCCAGAGGGGATATGAAATGCATATAATGCATGAAGTTTGTTACCTATCCCACAGTTATTGTACAAATTAGCTTTTGACTCGTAAATTATTTATTTCTTAAATGAATTTTAGTAGTGTTTGTGGAGGAATTATTGTAATAATAATTAAATAATGAATTAAACTGTTTTCAATAAAAAATAACCACAATACTGAATGAGAAAATACTAAACTAATATATTTTTTAAAAATGTCATGATGATTATTAATTTTAAAAGAATAAAGATTATTTTATTAATAAATTTTACATTTACACATATTATTATTTTTATTTGAATGATCATGATTTATTTACTTATAAATCCTGAGATAAATAATTAATTGAACATTATATTTATTTCACGAATAAGATAGAGTTAAATTGTTAGCTTTATTTAAGATGCATATTAATGTGTATTAAATTAGTTCTTTACTCAAAGAGATATCTAAAAGAAAGTACGTATTTAAGAGTACAGTAAAGTTATTATTATATATCGATAATAATACTCTCATAAATTTATTTATCTTAAATTTTATGTATTGTTAAATCCTGAAATAGTTTTTATTTGTTTTATATGGAAAATAAAAATGTATTCATTTTAATTTATTTTCATAAGTGCGTCAATCAATCGTAAATGCACTTCTACATAAAAATGCCCGTATCTCAGCCGGTATCTATTGCTGCTACCTGATGGCAAGGTATACGTATATATAAATTTATTAAATCTAAACGAATTGTTAAAATAATGATGATATCATCTTCTTGTAATCATTAACGTTGTGCTGATTTGTCTGAGCAACGTTTTTTGCATATGTATAATTCTGTGACTCCCAAATAATGGAGTATCTAAATTGTATCCCATGAAAAGAGACTTGGATTTCTAACCATCCCTGTTATTAAGTACATAGAACGAGAAGTAGAAAAATAGTCTAATATAATTCAATATTTGAGGCACGTATATACTGTACTTTAATCTTAGAATTGTGGCAAATAAAACTATATATTTTTAGAAGGCCTTACCTTACATTTTTAATCTTCTTTTTTGTAATTTTTAGTATTCAGAATTCTCTTTCTGTCTCAATCACTTAATATTTATCATGTTCGTTATAAATGATCAAGTGAAGCTTAATTTGTAAAGTAAATAGTATTACAATATAAGTAATTTTTTAATTATATATTGATTTCTGTTACAAATCATAATTAGTGCTCTGATATCTCACCACTTCCATGTAATAAAGTAAATTTAGTAGAATATTTAATTTATTCCTAATTATTTATAATAATTTAGAAAGTCAATATATTGTTTTTTTCTAGTGCTAACTAAAAGTTTAATAGATATTAGAAATTTGTGCATCATAACCCTTATTTATTTTTTTACTTATTCTATATCTCTCCTGACTAGGTTTTAGTTTATTTTTTCCATCACTGAAGAGCCTTGGATCTAGGTACATTGCTTCTAGATCTAAAGCTCCTTACTGAAATTAGTCTCAGGATATTTGATATGAAACGATTGGATAAGGTATGTGATGCACAATATACTAGTTTCTATTGGATACAGAGCTTGCACTAAGTGGCACTATTGTATAGAAAAATCTGCTACTATTTTAATTGATTATTTAAACATAGTAAAAGTGATCATGTGATATATGAAGATTTAATACCAATCCTTGCGAAAAAATAATGGTAACTTGGTCAAAAAAACCAAAATATCACAAAATATAGATACTTAACTGGATGCAGATCTGTATAACTGCACAAGTGAATTAACTTGAATTGAGTTCATTATTACATTTTCAGTTTGTGCTAATGGATTTATAGTTAACCTAAAAGATAAAAAGTGGGTGCTAGTAAAGTACATTAGTATCAAAGATCAAGGTGCACTGCTCTCTGATTCAAGGCTCCTCACTGATGAAAGTTATAAGCTAGAAACTAGTCTGGAGATATAGGATATGTAGGCACTGGCAAGAGCTTATGATACACAACCTTTAAGCCTATTAATAATTAAAGCTTCTGCTGGTGGTACTATTGTATGGAAAAATCTGCTAGTGTGTAATAGTTTGTATAAGCATAAAAAGGTCATCATGTAACATTATTACTGTAGTAAAAATGTTTTTCGTCTTATTATTGAACTACTTTTGTTTCTTCTATACAAATATATTATATTATTGAAAATTTTATTCTTTTCTGAAGATGTCTTTTTCATTTTATACAGCTTATTTTGTTATCACCATCATTTTCTTATTATTATTTAACAAAATTTGAAATATTCAATACATCTAAATGAAACATTTCCATTATTTTTTTATTTATTTTTCATTTATATTGTTTTACTTTCAAATACTATGATTTATAGGGTTTAGCTTATAATTACTGCAAATTAAATGTAGAAACTGTTTACATTGAATTTTTGATTTATATTTTACTTTCCAAGATTTTCATTACAAATTATTTTTATCTTCCCATATTGAGTCGATCAAATATATTGTAATCTTGAAATATACACAGTTAGTAAATATTTCTGTTAGATTTCAACTCTGTATTAAGTTTTATCTTTTAATGATTTCCTAATTATAGCATTAAAGTCAGTCTGGTAGAATTTTATTTAGTTTTATCAAAGTACTTTTTTATATCTATATAAAAATTCTTTACTTTTATATCACAATAAAATTCGGTTCTGAGAAAAATTTAAATGATCTACACTTTATATTTTAATAAATTGACTAACTAATCATAGTATTGTGACATAATATATCATATCCTGAATATTTCTTACATTACTTTTCTATATTTATTTATAATAAATCTTATTCTACTTGTAATACCAATGTTAGTAAAAAAAAATAAAAAAACAGTGTCTTTATCAACAGGTACACGTTTTAAATAATTGTCTCTTTCATCTTATTTTCTCATTTATACTTTTTATTAATGATATAACTCATTTACATAATCGTCCTTTATAATAATTGATTTTTCTTTACTGTATTACGATCTCCAATTACAGATATTCTAATAAAATTGCGTCATTTAATAACAGGCTAAATTTAAGTCTCTAAATTTTAACTCTCGCGCATTGATCTGTTACTAATTCTTCCGCCGCCATTAAAGAAATATTTCATTTTGTGTGGAATAATTGTAGATATAAAAGGAGAAAGTGTATTTATTCTCTTACCCATAAACATCTCTCTATTCTGTCTAAAAACTCAAACGAAATTTTATTTAATATGTAGCAAATAATCGAAAGAAAACAACATAGTTTTTATTTGTTTTTAAATCATAGAAATAAAACTCGGAAAACTTACCACATTGAATGAATGATCATTTTGACAAGCAGCTCATCCCTGTTAATATAGAACGTTAATAAACAAACAGAAAAAAGAGATGCAATAACAAAAATCTTTGAAATTGATATTATGATTTGGTATCTGTTTATTTATTTAAAAAAATCAGAGATGAAATAATGTTCATTCTTTAACTACCAACCTTTTTCAGAAAACAAACATTCTTTAAATAGCTAAATAATTTTTTAAAAAGCACAAAAAGCCCAGAAGAGTTTGAGTCTTATTAATTGTCTCTTCTATTACATGGAAAAGAATAAACCGACATTTCCCCAAACTATGTAAATGCTAAGTTGCTAAATTGAAAACAATTCCTGATTTCTTTCATTTTGTTTTCTCCTCTAGAAAAAAAATACTTCATATAATTTTGCCAACTATTAATTAATAGCTAGCTATGTCAATTATAAGACATCTTGCTAGCCAAAAAAAAAAAGAAACACACCAAAGTTTGTTCAAATTGTATCATTAAAAAATATGACTTTAATTGCCTATATATAAACCTTTCAGATAATAGAACGTTAGCCTCGAGGAAATATCGTAATAGTTGTAAACAATAAAATTTATGGATCGATATGTATATATTACTTAAAAATCAAAACCGGTAAACAAATCAGAAATAATAATCAGATTTATATATATATTACTGTATTTGGGTTTATTTATGAACTTATATTAACATAAAAAAACTAAGAGAAAGAGTGATAAAGGTAGTGGTGTTTTTGAATGACGGTATTGGCTAAAAGTTATGATATCACTTTGAACAACCAGAAAAATGAATAATTGATATTTGATTTAATAAAACATGAATTTAAAAGAAAATTGTCAGGAATTAAATAATTTAACTTTGTATTATGAAGTAATTTAAATTATTAAAAAAATAAAAAATACGATGTATCAAAAATTTAGTGATAAGAATGGCCTGCGATAAAATGATTCCATAATCCCAAAACATATGTCCCACATATATTCAAATAGGTAATAAGTCGATTTAAAAACAATGTTATACATATTAATCGCTTGAAATTGTTGTTTATTTGGGTACTAATAATAATAATAATATTTTCACAAACCATTTTCTTCCAGCTTTATACTTTTGTAATAAAAAAGTCTTAAACCTACTTGCGTTTTATTTTACTTGTGTGTGTGCGTGTGTGTGTTGTAGTTACGTTTTTTGAGATGAAAAGTAAATTTTGCATGCAATTCACTATCTTGAACAAAATAAATTTACGTTTTTCAAAGAACATATATTCTTAATTTATGTTTATTATTTTTTGAATCATAGATTAAATGTATTGAAGTTTAATAATGTAAGTAATATTAATATCATAACGGTTTGTAATAAAAATGAATCAAAGAAAATGAAAAAATATATAAAATGTGTAGTAAGCATTTCTATTCTATTCACTTCGAACTAAAAAAAATCTTAAACATAATTTTAATGCATAACATTACTAAAATAAATTAGTAGTAATGTATTATTGATTAAGTGATCAATTTTTAAAAGTATTATTTTACATAAACAATGAGGATTGACAATTCCTCAACAAGCTTTGTGATAAATGCTTAGCTAGAGAAAGCATTTAACATATCTCTCTCAGGATCCATCCCAAACCTCTGACCATGGTTTTGTGCTCTGCCACTCCTCACAGAGGTGCTAGGGTAGGCTCAGACACTAGATATAATATATGGTATGGCTGAAAATCTCTCAGCCCCATATAGCTATTTGAGTTGGATAGTTGTATTTGAAGACATGTAGGTGTCTGAAAATTTCAGATTTTCCACTCAATAGATAACTTTTAGTTAAATGCTGGCTTTGGATTAGTGTTTTTAGATATAGTGTCTGATCCTATCCTAGAACCTCTCTGAGGAGTGCCAGAGCATGAAACCATAGTCAGGTTTTTTTTGGGGGAGAGGGTCCTGACAGAGATATTTTAAATGCTTTCTCTAGCTAAGAATTTATCACAAAGCTTCTTCAGGAATTGGTAATCCTCATTGTTTATAACTTACAAGCTTAAGAATATAGGGTCATGTGAACTATGACTCAATATTATATTGCTAAGACTGCTAATATATGGTATAGCTGAAGATCTCTCAGCCCCATATAGCTATTTGAGTTGGATAGCTGGGTTTGAAGACATGTAGGTGTCTGAAAATTTCAGATTTTCCACTCAATAGATAACTTTTATTTAAATGCTGGCTTTGGGTTAGTGTTTTTTAGATCTAGTGTCTGAGCCTACCCTAGTACCTCTCTGAGGAGTGCCAGAGCACAAAACCATGGTCAGAGGTGGGGGGGGGCTAACAGAAATATTTTAAATGCTTTCTCTAGTTAAGCATTTATCACAAAGAGTGTTGAGGAATTGGCAATCCTCATTGTTTATAACTTACAAGCTTAAGAATATAGGGTAATGCGATCTATGACTCTTATTTTGTTATTTTACATATTTTTAAATTTATAAAGTTTAACATTTTATAAACGTTCTTGGCAATTAATTAAAAGATAATTAAACTGCAACTATTTGAATAAGATTTAATTAAATAACTTTATTAAAGACGTTTTATATATTTGACCTTATAATTGTTTATTAACTAATTTGTTAGCCAATAGTTTGACAGCTTCCCATGTTTCTCTACACGTTGGTATAATTTCCATTTGAGGTAGGAAGAACCCATATTTTCCTTTATCTCTGAGTTCCAATGTGTAAGAATACTTGATTCCAGCTACTCCTTTTGCCCAGTCCCCTGATGATCCAGAAGCATTGTCTACAAATAAATATTATAAAATATAACTACTTGTTAAAATAATAATCATTTAAGAGTTATGATATTTTATAGCTATTATAAATTTTAGAATTAAATTAATATATTTTCCACACATAAAGCATAACACTTATATGTAACACTATACGTATATTGCATTTTACATGTGGGTATTATGCATAATATGTTTTTAATTCTTTATTGGCTTGACTTCTAAATAATCATTATTATCATTTCACGCATTATCAATTCTCTGCAGAATGAAGTTCTCTGAAATTTAACGAATTTCTTTAACTTCTTGCTTCTCTTCTACTCATCGCACCATCAAATTTTCTTATTTTATTAATTCATCTTAAATGTGGTCTCTTTCTAGGTGTTTTACAATCTCTTGGAATGCATTTTATGATTTCATCTGTCTATTTATAATTTCCTTTTCTATAACATGTCCAGCACACTCCATTTCAATTTCTTAATTTTTCATTGATGTCAGTAATATATTTTTGTTCTCTCACAATGTATTTTGTTTTTGATCTCTTCTTGCTATTTTTAACCTGTACATATCCATACATCATAGAGAGGTAAGTTTTTTCCTAAACATTCAAGGCACAGATCCATAAGTAAAAACTGATAAAATACATTTAATGAAAATCATTAATATTAAATTATTTATACAGTTAATTTTAAGTGGTGTCAAAAATATTGTTTATTAAATAGGAACTGAAATTTGATAATATAAATGTATGACAAGAAAACTATCAGATCTGTAGTTGTTGGTTGATAGATTAAAAAACCATTTTATTTCAGCTTATTTAAAATTATTTTATAATTCTCCATTGCCAAATATTACTTTACATTTTGTCTAAGGATAATGTATACTAAAATTAAAATCTTAAACAAAAGTGTAGTGCACATCTGTATTTCACAAGATTAGCATATGCAAATCACTATCATAATGTTAACATTAAAATAAAAGTGATTAAATTGTCAATATTTTTATTAATTTAGAAATTATTCCAAAAAATATCTGAATTAATGAGAAAATCAATTTGCATATAATATACAACCAAAATTTTCAAGAATACATCATTTAAAATCAAAATATCATTAAAGGTTTTTAATTGACTAAGGTTTAATTTTATATGTCGAACTTGCCACTTTTAGGACTGTACTTACTATAAGATTCTACTTCCCACACAGAATTGCATCATTTTTCTATGGCCTTACTATAGATATTTATCAAATGTCAAAATACCCAATATTATTGTTATTTTTTCAACAATAATGAACTAGATAGTATAGTTTCTATGGCAATCTATAATATTCAAATCCTTAATAAAACATTTACTCTAACACTATATTCATTAGTACTTCTTTATGATTAATTTATTAATTATATTAACAAATCTATATAAATAAATTAAGAAAATTTACAATCATTTATTATATATACACACTCCATATTTTTCCTGTTGTCCAATTGGAGAATGAATGTTTGTCTGATGACATTACAACTACTATGTTTATGAGAAGAAAATAATTCTGCCAGCAAATAAAAAATGCTTGGGAAAAATCAGTATGAGTGCTCTGAACTATAGAGATATAGTATATATTTTGCATCAAGCTGCAGAAAAAGCCCCAATCATGCCTTTGTGATTTATCTATCCCTTTATGAATTAGCAATGTTCAATAAAAAAAAGAAATATATTTATATTAAGTCTTAAAAAAATTGTGATAACAACTTATTAAAAAAATTACAAATATTATATTTAATATTAAAAAAATTACAAAAACTGGTGTTTTTGTATTCTGGTCACAACCTCCTGCAGAAATGCAATTCGTAATTTGATGTTAATGAGCTCCATGCTTTTAATGTATGTCAATCCTCTAATATAGTTCAGATGAATAACATAGCAAATAGTAAATAATAAGTTTAGTAATGGAAAGCTAGATCAAACTAAATGTTGGCCCCAAGAGAAAAGCTCTTTTGTGAGGGATATATCAATGCGAAATGGTGTTATGTTGAAGTATTTATATAATTAAACAGGAATAAGTGTGCAATGCTCTACAATGGAATTTTAAATATATATTATATGTCTTAAAAATTAAAAGAAATAATAAGCAAAATAGATAATAATTGGAATTAATTAAAAAATTTAATGTATTTGAAAGAATAAATAATGCTTATTTTATGTAACGATAAAAATATTAATATTGCCAGAATTTACTATAATTCTATAATACTATAATTGTAAAATACTTTTTTAGAATTGAGAGAAACCTTAAATATATTTTACATCATGGATTTTTTTTATATCAGAGCTTGATAAAATACACCAGTACTTTGAACTTCAGACAATACAATAATATTTTTATTAAATTGTGTTTTCCTTTCTCAATAGTAATGTATATACAAGTATTCATTTAGTGTTGACTAAGTACTAATTTAATTGTGTTTGCTTTTCTTATATATAGGCATGGTATTATGTATGTACGCCTTAATGGAGAAAAATGCTTTAAAGTTTGCTCAGTTTATTTACTTGTGAAAATTGTAAAATCATTTGGTAAAGTATTTTTTTGATATTTCAGGAACAATACTTAATTTCAAAATGTTTTTTTGCCAATTTTAATAAGTTCTTTATTAAATGAAGTATTAACAAATCTATTGTTTTATTCATTAATTATTTTTCCTATTTTAAGTTTTAACTGAAATACAAACTAATTATATACCTGTATCAATATATGTTATATATAGGATATATGAGCACAGACTTTCACATAACCCACTACTCACCACTCTATCTAACATCATTGATATACTTGAACACATACATGTAAAAACATAAATAATCACCAATATACATATTTTGTCATTAACATTTTAGATTAAATTGATTAATTATAAATGTCGTGAATTTCTTAATTTAAATTGCTGGCTTATATTGGTTCAAAATAATCCACTGACTTGTTAATTCAAGAAATTTCTGAAATATTTGAGTAGACTAAACAATGAATTTAAGGTATATAAAAACAGCCAAAAATTATATTTTAGTCTGCTGATTCTTCTGATTTTGATGATTCTGTCTGTTCTGATTACATACTGCTGATTCGCCATAGAGACTGCTTAACTACTCAGCACTATGCATATTGTACCAGTTTTTTAATAGTGGTACCAGTGAATTTATCTGTGCATGGTTTGTTTAAAAGTTTGTGTTGCTATAGCACCAGAAAAGAACTCCACTCCCCTGAATAAACCTGTAGCCATTGTATGATCACCCTACCTGCCAACTGACTAGCAAAGTAAATTCAACTACCGACATTTTAGAGACTATCAAATCAATGCCTTTTTTTAACTCATGAAAAAAAAAATAGAAGACCAGAAATAAATTAATATGTCAGACATATGTACACATTTATATATTTTATTCTTACAGAAAGCAATAGCCCTATATCCACTTTATTATGGACTTAGAGTGAAACCTTTACATAAAATATTCCGTAGATATTACCTGTAAACTATTGTTATACATAAGGGAATAATTTAATATTTCTGTTTTTGTCGATTGTACATTTTTTCTTCTATTATCCTTATTACATTATAATTGTTTTTTGTATTATCATTAGTAATGTTTTATTTACAACCCATTGGTGGTTGACAGTTGATAGTTCATTTTAATAGTCTGAATTATTTGTTTTTAAAGTTGTTTTGTTTTCCCCTAGTAAAAATTTAGAATAAAAGTTATTTTAAAGAAAAACCTTAA
Source organism: Epiperipatus broadwayi (assembly GCA_028023455.1). Lineage (NCBI taxonomy): Eukaryota > Metazoa > Onychophora > Udeonychophora > Euonychophora > Peripatidae > Epiperipatus > Epiperipatus broadwayi. The sequence continues at coordinate 1,920,942 of JAQFVV010000146.1, forward strand.
TGCAAGTTTGTTCCTCTTCCATTTTCATGATTTTTGTTAATTTACTAAAAAACCTGTATTTATTTAAAATGAACAGTTATTATAGAATTTGTAAAACACTTTATACAACTTTCAATTAACTATCTAATGGTAATTATGAACTAATTCTTTAAAGAGAATTATATTGGATAGAATGATTTGCATGCAGTAATAAAGTTAAAAATAAATTAGAATAAATAATATGTACTTTTAATGGTAATGAAAGAATTTACCTAGAGTGATTGATGTTTTATATATATAATACTAAAATGAATAGTGATTAAGAAATTCTTCCATATATTAAAGGGTGTGTATGTTTGATAATGAGCTTCAAGATTAAGAAATTTAAAAGACTGAATTATTTGCTTTTATAAAGAATATCAAAGAAAAATATTAATTATGATATTTTAATAAACTAGAACCAATAGATACAAATATAACTGACTCATAAAATAGATAAGAAAAGATGAACTGATAAAAGTTAAAAGTTACTATGGATAATGGAAAAGCTAGTTATACCATTTGCTTCTCATGGACAATGAATATTAAAGACTAATATTTAATATCTGAAGGAATACTTTCAAAATAATTCAATGTTTAAGTTTTAAGTGCACTAAAGTTAATTTAAGGATCTTATTAATTATGGATTTTATTTTCATTTTAAAATGTTGTATTTTAAACAATGTGTTATCACATGAGAGGAGAGAGAAACAATGACAAAAGAAGAAGTTGAAACCACTGACTACCATCATGGTCATATCTAAGGAGTGTTTTGGAAAGTTACTTGAAAAAAATGATTAAAAAAGTTTTCAATCTAAGTTTTTATTATTATTAATGATATGTATTTATAAGATGTATTTTTAGGATAAGAACGAAACTAGTTAAATAATTTACATGATTATTAATATTTTAAAATTAATCATTTTAAGATATCATTAGATTTTAAAATTTTAAATTAAAAGTATGTTATGCTTATTTATAAAATTGGTTTATAGAAATACCAAAGAGTTGAAAGTCGGTAATGGATAATTTTAATAGTATGATTTTATGTACTTTAATATGCATTACGAGTAATGGTTTATTTATTTAAAAAGTGGTCTATATTGAATTATGAATTTATTGTAATAGAATATAATTGTGGTACAGAATGAATAATAATTATGTGTCAAAAAGGTATATTGATAAGGGAAATATTAATATATAAGAACAATATAATATTCTAAATGAAATGTGATATAGAATATATGCAATATTTAATGATATTAAACTTTGATCTCAAATATTATAATGTATTAAGAGTACACTGAAACAGAAAGATTTGTTTTGCAGATCTTCGTTTCAACTTTTCTCAACTTTCTCCTACCCACACATCTTAGTTTAAACCCTAATTTATTGTAGTGTGTACCATGCTTATATGCTGAAATCCTGCCTAATTTAGATCACGAGTGTATATATATATAATAACCCCAGCATAAAAAATTTATAAATTGGAGTAGGTAAACATATACACATTCATCTTAAAAAGTAGGTCATTTAAGTCATATTTACATACATACTGCAATAATATATTTAAAACTTAAGTAAAAATAATATTTTGTTATTTGTAATTGTTTTGTTTAAATCTATTTATTTAAAACTATTATGTTCTTAATATTTGTTTTCATGTAGTTTAAAATAATATTAATATTCTGATTTTGTTATTTTAGATTTTAAAATGGGAAAAAAAATCACACCATAAATTTTATGCATAAAGTAAATAAGGGTTGGGAAAAAATAGTCCTAATTAATTCTATTTCTAAAATGCATTAGTGGCTTAAATATTTCACCATCTAGATAAACAACAGATGTTCACTCTAGTATTTTTTAATTAAAATTAGTTTTAAAACAAAATTAAAGTTTTAATTGGAATATCTTAAAAGTAAGCAACAATAGTACAAATTTATTATAACATCCTGTTGTATTCTTTTAGATATTCGGATAAGATAATTAACAGCATTTATTTTATAGGAAATCTATTTTTGGTAATGCATTGGGTTCTACAAGTTTGATTGATCCTCATCACATGATGGCACTATTACTATTGCAAAACAAATAGATATAACTTTACTGGGTTATTTAAAAGAAAAGTAGAATTTTTTTTTAATTTTTTTTTTTTTATTTTTATATTTTTTAATGTTTTTTTTTTTTTTCAAAATAAGTCTATAACTGTTTTTATTTTACTGGGTTTATTTATTCGTTTGATTTGTAAATTACGACATAAATTTTTCAATGTAATATATATGTATTTTTTTATTGACATTATTGTTGTCTTGTTATTTAAAAAAAATATTTTAAAATCAATAAACAATAGTGTTAAAAGATTTTCGATCTGCACATCAATTTATAATGATAGGCCAGAAGATTGCTATGGCAATGCAGGGATAATTGTCATTATTATTAATTATTGACTTAATAAAAAAACAGAAAAAGAAAAAAATCATAGCTTTATTTTTTTGAACTACAAATTCTTTTTGGGATGTTAATCTAATAATTACTGGATCAATATTTAACCCTAACATGCCAGCTAATTATACTTTATTATCCAAGAGGCAAATCTGCCTCTCCTTTGCCTGACTTATTATACCATTGGAATCTAGTAGGATATGTAACTTGAAATTAAACCTGCATTCATAAATAGATGTCAGAAAAGAGCTATTTGTATATTTTGTTTTAACTTCAAATTTTTTTCATGATCCAAAGTAATAGTTAAATTAAATTATTTATATAAGTGAATATCAAGATTATGATTGGAATCAATTTTTCTAATAATAAGAAAAAATCTATCAATTCATTAATATGTATACATATTTTAAAATTATTTCAATCTACACTGGAACAGATAAGATAAAAAAAAAACACCTGAAATAATTCATGGATTGTAAAGTGAATAGACATTGAAAGAAGTTAAATGGTAATTAAAATTTATCTTTTTTTTATTATTATTATTATTATTATTATTATTATTATTATTATTATTATTATTATTATTATTATTATTATTATTATTATTATTATTATTATTATTATTATTATTATTATTATTATTATTATTATTATTATTATTATTATTATTATTATTATTATTATTATTATTATTATTATTATTATTATTATTATTATTATTATTATTATTATTATTATTATTATTATTATTATTATTATTATTACTACTACTACTACTACTACTACTACTACTACTACTACTACTACTACTACTACTACTACTACTACTATTATTATTATTATTATTACTACTATTACTATTATTATTATTATTATTATTATTATTATTATTATTTGTTAATTAGAGAAGATATTAGTTAGTATTAAAGTTTATCGGCTTAGAAACGAAAGCTACAATCAATACTAGACTGGGTCAACATATTTACACATTTAACAGAGCTCAGAAAAACAGCAACACGTCCTCTGTATTCTTGGAGCATGCTAAACAATCTGGACACAACTTCACACCTGCCAATCCCATAATATTGTGCTCAGAATCAAATGATCACAAAAGAAAAATAAAGGAGGCATTTTACATCAATGGAAACATCCATGCCATTAATAGAAAGGATACTTGCTTTGAGATCTCGAAGAAATGGGCTATGTAATACTAGCTTATTTGAATATTTGTATTTGCATATTTTATTATACATTTTATGAAGGCTATGAATATGAGGCATGGATCCTCGAAAACATTAAGCCGATAAACATTAATACTAATTAATATCTTCTCTTATTAACAATTATATATTTTACATATAGTGAGAAGTAAAGCTATATTTATTATTATTATTATTATTATTATTATTATTATTATTATTATTATTATTATTATTATTATTATTATTATTATTATTATTATTATTATTATTATTATTATTATTATTACTACTACTATTATTATTATTATTATTATTATTATTATTATTATTATTATACATGGTATTATTGGAGAATTTGGATTAGTTAATCATGGTGTTCCACAAGGTTCTGTACTTGGCCCTATACTGTTTTTAATTTATATAAATGACATTTTTAATTTATCTTTGAATTCAAAGATTTATGGGTTTGCTGATGATATTGCTTTGTCTTGTGATGCTGTTTCATATAGTATTCTGGAGCAATTGATTAATAAAGATCTAGAATTAATAAGTAACTGGCTTATGATAAATTATTTAACGGTTAATAGTAATAAAACCAAAGGTATTCTGTTCTCTTATAAACACTGCACACATTCAATTAGTATTAGGATTTGTAATCAGTATAATATTCATTCAAAAAGTATTTGTACATGTTGTAACATTAGTTTTGTTGATAATTATTGCTATTTAGGCATTTATATTGATTCAAGGTTATCTTGGTCTAAACACATTGTCTACTTATGTTCTCGATTACGTAAAATTAATTATTTATTTTATTATCTGGTTAAATTCATACCTAGATCTACTTTGATGACTATATATTTTGCTTGTTATCAGAGTATATTATGTTACAATATTTCCATTTGGGGTGGCTCTACTGATTACTCACTATCTCAATTACATACTTTGCAAAATTATACAATGCGTATTATTTTTGGTAGACATAGATTGACCTCTGTGAGAGATATATATGTCAATTCTGGTGTGTTGTCTGTTTCTAAACTATATAAGTTTAGAATTATCATTGATATATATCGTTGTCACTTTTTACTGTGTCGTAAAGTATCAATTATAAATACCCGCTTGGCTAACAAATTTCAACTGGTGGTTCCAGATTTTTCTTTAGAAAGCAGTTGCAGGCAATTTAGTTAAAATGGACTCAGGCTCTTTAATTCTTTTATTACTGACTGTTCAATTGATGTTAATAATTTATCTTTTTATATTTTTAAAAATTATTTAAAATTTTGGTTATTGTCTCATGTGTAATATATTGATTAATTAATGTGTATGTATATATTTTTTGTTTAATATGTATGTATATATATATATATATATATATATATATAATACATATAAATATATATATATATATATATATATATATATATATATATTTGCTTGTATTTATTCTTATATTATTTGTTTTTGGTTTACTTGTTTTAGTATTTATAGTATAGTAATGTATTTTATTATTATTGTTGTTATTTTTGTTGGTGTTTTTGTTTTTGATTTGTAATTAATAATTTAAGAAAACTCCTAGCACAAGTTTATCTTGTTTGGAGTATTTCTCCTTTATATATATATGTGTGTGTATTGTTTGATTAATAATAAATAAATAAATAAATAAATAAATTATTATTATTATTATTATTATTATTATTATTATTATTATTATTAATATTATTATTATTATTATTATTATTATTATTATTATTATTATTATTATTATTATTATTATTATTATTATTATTTGTAATACTTAAAATATTTCTTTATTAAAGTGTATACAATTGTGATATTTTAAAACTAATCTATAAGTTTCTTTTAAATATTAAAATCTTAATGATAATGAAAGTCAGTTTTTTTTAATATATATATATTTGTTTATTTTTTCTTAAGAGTATATATATATATTGTTAAATGCCAAAGTAAAATAACGATTATAGTAATATATACATATATATATATATATATATATATATATGTATTTTTAATATAATATTTGATAAATGTTTTACATACATATATATTAAGTAATAGATGTTATGCATTAATTTAGATTAGAAAGCAATAAATTATAATTTGTTTTCATACGAATTGTATAAATATATAAATTTTTATAGAATCATATTTACAAATCACAACATTATTTAATAGTTATTTTAACTTTTCACTTATTTTAATTGTACTAATACTAGATGTATTTTGGAAGGATTGGATTAATTTATAGTATTAAATATAGAAGTGATATATGGTAATGTCCCACATTTGTATTTAAAGGTTGTCTTAATATATGTATGTTTTGCTTATACATAAGGGCTCATATGAGATAATATTTTTTTTATATATTGTGCTACGTTTAATAAACCCTAAGTTGATAAAGTTGTGAAATAATGGTTGAACTTTCCAGGCTAGGATAAGCCTTAAATTAATGAGAAAACTCAAATAATTGCTGCCTTAATTTAATAAGAAACCAGGTAGTTGATATACCTAATATACAAGAAGTTCAAGTAGTGGATGTTCCTCATAAAAGACATAGTTTAGAATAAAGTGAATAAATCCTTATAGCATAGTGGGAAGAAGCTCTTGATATCATTTACTATAGCATTTTGTTTGTTGATCCAACCTTAGATAAATACATCTATAATTGAAATTATTAATGTAACCAGATATCTACAATTTATTTCTTTGTTTATGGATTTCATTTAATAACAGCTTTATATAATTCCTATGTAAATATAAAAGGCAATTTATCTGTATTATCGGTAAATATTGTATTTGATTTATATAAAAAATATAACATTTGAAAAACAAAACAGTTTGTTTCCCATACATATATATATATATATATATAATCAAAATCTTTGAATAAAGTTTATATCATTTGTTTATAAAAAATGACTTTGAGTTTTCATTTGAAATTTATTGATATTTGTCTTTTCTCTTTTTAATACATCAGTTGTTGATTGTTTGACAAGTTCCTCCATTCTAAATAATAATCATTTGTTAGTTGATAATTTTCACAAGTCATTAGTAATGAAAATATTAAATTATATGTAGTCTTATTTGTGAATATATATTTTGGATTTAATAAAGTTCCTTTGTTCCAATTTATGTTTAGTAAGTAATCAAATTGTTAGCTAAGTTAACCCTGAGAATTAATCAGTAACATGCTTAGTCAATGCTCTGTGGTATTTATGTTTATTTTGTATAGCTAGCCAAAATAATAATTAAAGTATATTCAGTCATGAGTAATATATATATATATTTTATAGTATAGGACATGTATTATCTGTAACTTTATAAATTAATAATTTATTCAAGTAAAGTTAGACATCATAACTTAATTTATTGTAACTCATACTCAATGCCTAGAGTTAGTATATTTTATTTTTGAGGCAATTTCTCTTCTCTTTATATGTATATGCCATACTATTACAATTGGCACTACTAGCTAGGACAATTGTATTTTCTATTACATTTTGATTATGATTAAGGTAAGTGTATCTTTTTATATGTAGTTAAGGTATACTACTGTATTATATTAATTTCATCCTTTCATATGTAGTATTATACATTCTATTATAATTGGCAACAAGTTGTCCATTACAATTGCCATCCAATGTTTTGGACATTCTTTTCTCATTAGATATAAATGATGTGCTATATTGTTTTCTATTACAATTGGCATGCCATTGTTTGGGCTTGGTTAACTGATGATTATTGATGTAGAGTTTTCTATTCAAATTGGTGCTCAACATGGGGCCCAATTAATTGATGATTTTTGGTGATAGGCATACTATTATAATTGGCATGCCATCATAAGGGCTCAGTTGAATGATGATTGTTGGTGACAAGTACTATTATATTTTGATGTCTAATGTTTAAAATAATTGCATCTTATCCAATGAAGATAATGTATTTCATTACATTTTGATGCAACCAACTTAAGGCCCAAAAGTAAACAATTTGTGATACAGAACTCTATATTAGTCTATATATATATTTGGCTTATTAAGTCCATAGTGTCAATTGGCATTTTCCATAAATCAAAAGGTCATAATTTCATGGAATTAAAATTTGGATCATTGAATAGCTATAATTATAATTAAAATCAGGGAGTTCATATTTTACTTGGATGGTTAATGGTGTTTTAGGATAATGGCAAAGGATGGTATGCCTTGGGTGATAATAGTTATCATATAGGAATATATATTGGAATTAGATAAATATGGATAATGCAAATGAAGTACCAAGTGGTGCTTATCTTAGTGGGCAAGACTTCATGAAGGTAATTGATAAATACATAACTGAAATAAAAGCTGGTGCTTATGAAAGAGAGACTAGGTTAACAGCTGTATTGAAAGCTACTTCCTAAGAATTGAGAGCTGATTTAAAAGCCAATTCTGAAAAATTGGAAGCTAATTCAAAAGAATATCTGAATTAAAAGCTGAAATAAAAGCTAATACTGATGAGTTGGAAGCTTATTCTGATAAGATTAGTGTAGAATTAAAGACAATGGTAGATAGTAGGTCTACAGAATTAGAGACCAAGTTTATAGAAGAGTTAAAAACTTTATAGAGAAGAATCTAAGATTGAAGCTATTTCACTGAAAGCAATGTTTGATGAGTTTAGTGATGAGATGAGGAAAGAGACTTGAGAGATAAGGGCTAAATTTGAAGAGTCCAGAGAAGAGTGTAGAGTTATAAAAGATAATTGTTAATGATAATAAAGTTTTACAGAGTGAATTCCAAACATTGAAAACAGAAACTAAATTTTCACTCAAAAATGTGTATGCAGTTATAAAGTCAGAAGTTTCAGTTGCTGTGAATTCACAATAAGATAAATTTATTCAATTAAATAAAAAATATTGTGACCAGATAATTTAATTGACTGGTAGTAAATGGATCCAAGATCTCAATGAGAAAAAAGAAACAATAAATAATGTTGTCTTGAGTCATTATTAAGAAAAGAATACTAAGATGGAAGGGGTTCAGGAAAATCTGAAATTCCACAAAATTGAAACTAGTGAAGAGACAGAGATAAAGAAGGATGTCATGAGTATTTGTGTTCAAGTTGAAGAAATGAAATCAGTCATGTTAATAAACAGTGAACATATAATAAATTTTCAGAAACAATTGGAAGGGTATCTGTTAAATATAGATCAAAATAAAGCTAAAAATGATGCTGCAGATAGGAGATGTTCTAAGGACATGAGGATTGTGGGAAGTTTGCCAACTGAAAATTGTTCTCAACAAGGTGCTAATCTAATCAATAAATGAAGCAATGATTACCAACTCTACAGGATTTCAAGATGTGCCATTACAAGTAACCAGTGGTTATTGTACTAACCATGATACCTCCCGATTTAGTAATGTGAAAGTTTTCAAAGAGGAATATAATGAGAACCCCATGGAATATTTAAGCACATTGGAGGAATTATTTACCCTCAATGCCGTCTTATCTGTATCAGCTAAGGAATGGTGGTGATCTTTATTCAAAAGGCCTCAAACCTACAGTGATACCACCAAGCTATTATGAGTAATTTTTGGAATAAGGTCAAACAGAATTGTATACATCATCATCTTTATCATGAGAAATATACTTCTCACAAAGAAAGCTATACTCAGTTTCTTAGGCAGCAAGTTGTAAAATTCAAAACTTTGACAGAATTTACACTCTCAGAGATGCAAATTGTAAGAATTTTGAACTAAAATCTGTCTCATCACATTGATCAGGTATTGGTGGCAACTGATAGACACACAGTAGAAGAGGTATCCAACATTTTAGGAACATTAGAAGCTGGGGAGAATGCTTATGATGCTCCATCTAAGATCAATAGGGACAACTCTAATTTCTCTGTGGCAAGCCTAATTTGATACCCTGAGGAGCCAATTTGTAGGTCACCCTCAAGAAGCTGCACAGAATCATAGTCGGTCTAGAAGACAGAATCCATATAAAGATCACAGGAGTTATGTCAGGAATCAGGAATATGGTAGCACTGCTAATCCCCAACCTGGTTATCCATATGGTGGTGCCAACACCAGAGTTAAGAATCTAGGGGCTGGAATTGCAGGACATCCATCAAACTGAATAGGACCTCATGGCAATGTTCCTCACTGTAGGGATCGATGACCAATATGGAGAGGGACAATTTAATTTAGCCTGTGAACTCAAAGGCTTTGGATGATAATTCTGAGATAGTGAATAATCAAGATGAAAAATGTAGTGATAAATCTTCTATAGATAAAAGTCAAACTTGTTTGATTGGTATTTATGAAACAAATAGCCTTTGTATAGAAATAGGTAATTTAGAAGTTCAGTGGTATTATTTCTATGAAATACATAATGATCAGTGTATAAACTCTGATGATAGAGAAAGACTTGTGTTTAATGAAAACAAAAGATTATTTCCTGAAAATAAGTTTTGTGAGAAAAGTATGGAAAAAAAATTTTCTGAAGAATGTGTCATGATAGGTCAAAAATATTTTGAAAAGGTTGTTTTTGTACAACAGTTTTAAAAGTAATAATCAAAGTTTTGATAAGCAATTATTTAATATGAATCTTTGTAGGAGGTTTACGAAATATATGTACACATATAACATGGATGCAAGGCATTATTACTATTGAAATAAACCACTTGAAAAGCAAAACTTAATACATAAATATCTACTTTTCAATCAATAACCAATGATGGTGGACCTCATATAAAGTTTTTGATATATAATAACGTGAGTGTTGAATTCAAGTTATTTTGTCTAGATATGACAAATTATATTAATTATGAGACCTTGTCTTATAAAGAACAGTGTTGTGGTACTTTTGTGTGGTATCAAGAAAGTACATTTTTAGATTGATTAGAGAATAAATATTTGAATGAAAATTTATACCATTGTTGCAATAGAAATGACTTATTTTATAAGTATCCTGGCAGAACAAAGATGGTGAAAAATATAGACTTGAAGTTTGAGAGAAACAGGAAGGTAGAGACACTGCTTATGGTCATTTTATTTGTTATTTGGAGTCAGTATTTTTAAATTTTTAAGAGTAAGATCTAATATTTATAATTTACTTAGAGAGTAAAATATTATTGACTCAATTTACAAATATCCATTTAGGACAAAATGTGAAGTCATATGCTTTGCTTAAATACTTTTATTCTCTGCCAAAGATCTTTGCCCATCCAATATTTTATGTTATCAGAAAATTGTGTTATGATATTGTAAATTATATATATATATAGTTATAGAGATTTTTTATAATTATATGTTTCTACCCTGTAGGTATAGTTGTTCATATGCAAAGACATTTTTATTAGTAGGGGAGTAATATAAGAGAATGGAAAATCCATCCTTACTTTTTGAAGTGCCAGTGTGGTTTAAAAAATCTCTTTAATTTAGTTTTTACATAAGGATTTGTAAATAGGTTGTAATGTTATTATTATTAGTTGTTTTATTGGGTACTCATCTTATAGCTAAAGACACCATTCTATGGCACTGTTTTCATGCTAAAAGTAATAAAAGTGCTGTTTCCACAGCTGACACATTCAAACCCACATTTTCTATAATACAACTTTTTTGTTGTGCTACAGAATGCAGGCCGCTATGTCGCATCGCAGCACAGCATGTATGTTGCATGGAAGCAAATATATTTCCCAAATTTGCACAGTTTATAAAACAGTTACAACTTGATGAAAGAGTCTGTATTTCACCCATATGGAAATGTAGTTTTATTTGGTTTTTTTTAATTTTAAAGGATTAAAATATTCAGATTTTGTAAAGTAATAATTCTAAGACTTTCTAAAACATACTGTATTTAAGTTTTAATTGTGAAAATGTTAAAGATCTATGTTTTTAGTGAGTTGCAATTCTGTAATGTGTCAAGTAATGTACTATTCATAACATTCCAAGAGATAAACAATATGGCACAGGAAATCACACATATTGTTAGATTCGGTGATTTACCAACAACAGAATATAATGCTGTTTCCTATTTTCAAGCTTTATGACTTATATATTACTAAACCTAACCCTAAAACTAACCCTAAAACTAACCTTAAAACTAACCCTAAACCTAACCCTAAAACTAACCCTAAACTTAACCCTAAAACTAACCCTAAAACTAACCCTAAACATAACGCTAAAACTAACACTAAAACTAACACTAACAACTGTTATTTTTATTTGAATTAAAAAATAGTCGTAATATATGTTTATCTGTTAATAAAAAAAATGTAAAATGAAGACTAAGAAAATAAAAAATAGACTAAGAAATTTTAATTTTTATTACGATTATTATTTTTTAAACAACGACAAAAAAAATGTCGTAACACAAGTAAAAAAATATCCAATAGAAAATTGATAAAAAAAGCCATAACCCAAGTAAAAAAATATGCGATAGAAAATTGATAAAAAAAAGCCATAATACAAGTAAAAAAAATATATGATAGAAAATTTATTTTTCTAATAAAGAAACATAAAAAAGACGTATCAAATAGTAATTTGTTTATTTCATTTTACATTTATTATTATCATTTAAATTGTATATGTTAATAAAAAATAATATTTAAAAAAGACAATTTTGTTTTGTTTTTATTTTCCATTACAAAAAAGAACAGAAAAATTAAAATCAACAGCCCATGAATGTTCATATTTTATAGTTTTAGCGTGAAAATGACACCATCCAACGGCATCTTTAGCTATAAGACAAGCACCTTTTATTGTTATTTAGTTCAGGTTTATTTATTTATTGTGATATATGTTTTGTTTTGTGATGATGAGATTTTAATAGCAATAAATATATATAAATTCATGAGTGTGTGTATAGAGAAATAATTATTAATAGTAGCATTTAAATTGCTAGTTACAATTATATTGTACTTTTATTTTTTATTTTTTTGAAAATTATAAAAAATTCAATAATATTATTCTGGTTGTTTATTTATTCATTCAATTTGTAAATTATGACATAAACATAGACATTAGTTAGCAAATCTAATGAGGTATTTTGATATAGAGTTTCTTGCTTTTCCCTGACCACTGGCACTGGCAAGAAACTATGTTATCAGAAGCATCGGATGCATTGTCACATATTGAATTTTATGTCTAGTGTCTAAATTTTGCAGTGTCTTAGAAAGATAGATGAATCTGACCATTACAACCCTATGATGATTGTCATAAGAATAAGTGTTATTTGTTTTAGCAAATGATCATTATAATTATAGATGTATAAAGAATAGGAAGATAAAAATTTTATACATAGATTGAAAATATAATATATTATGTGATGCTAAATCTTTATAGGTGTAGAAAGAGATAAGTTTAAAATGTCAGGATAGTGCAGTATCATCTGAAGAACTAATGTGATATGTAATGACTTTAATCCAAAGGCACCCATATTATCTTAGTGAAATAAGTGAGAATTTTATAAGATATAATCATCCTAATTGGTAGGTGCTTCAGAGGAAAGTCAGGATTTTACTGGTAGAATCATTGAAATAATTATAAGTATTCCAAAGTTATAATTGTGAAGGAAGAAATTTGAGTTACCTATATTTGTATAATATAAGATTGTTTATTAAATTAGTTTCTTATCCAAAATAGTATCTTTGATATTGGATTATATAGTTAAGCATCCTTTATGTAAGTAATTTGCCTAGGAGTTTATAGTTTGTTCTTCCTGCTGTTAGTTCTGATAATTCAAAGAAAAAGAAAGGACCATATACAAAACAAGTACAATTAGATTTTATAAAAGAGAAGAATACATTATTGTCAGAATGATAGTATGAAATTAACGATAATGAAGATTGTGAAAGAATTATGTGTGATAAGTGTAAGAAATGAATGTATAATATTTTTAAAAGATAAATATTTTTGATTCAATTGTTTATTCAAAGTATCTTGTTTATATTGAAGAAATAATATAAAGGTATAAAAAGTCATATAATAAATATATTGATATAATGATTATAATACCATAATACATGGTACTTAAATACATTTAAGAAAGTATGCAGTAACTGATAACTAAGGCATATTTGATGTAATAATATAATTGCTCAACATTATGAAGATATCTAATGGTAATTAAATTTGTAATATGAATAGCAATATTAATCATATTAAATAATTTTATTTAATTTCTTAAATGATATTAATCTAATGGTAACCCAGGAAAGGATGCTTGTATTTTTTTTTGTTATTCTGATGTATAAATGTAAATATATTAATCAAAATAATGTAAGTTGTAAAAATAGTTTATTTTATAATGTATAATCAAAATATTGTTAGAAATACTTCATTGTTGTAAATAAATATATGTTTTTAATTTGGACTAAGCATTTAGTGTTGTTTTCTTTATGGGATCATAGATATCACAATGTCATAAATTTAAGCACATGGCTCAGCAGCGTTCTCATATAAAATTTATTTATTGGGTGTTTTGTTAAGAGAGTTGAAGTAAATAATTTAAACTTAATAAATCAAGGATCTGTCCATTTTAACATATAATTTATTAAAAATAATATTAATTTTACTTATTAATTTATTTAATATTTAAGTACCTAAATAAATATTTGAAATTTTAATCTAAAGAATTATTTTATATTTAGAACATTATGGAAATTAATCTTGTTTAACATTCACATATGTGCTTTAAACTTGGTTTAAAATTTAATAGAACTATAAGATCATAAAAGTGTCATAAAGTTTATTCAAATGATTAAATTGTAACTACTATATTATTTAAGCTATATTAAATTAATAAAATAATTTCTGATGTTTGTTTGGAAAGATAAACAAATAATGGGCTAAGGCTAAAGAGAATTAATGTTTTATAAAATTGAATAATATAATATTGTAATGAATAGTAATAATGGTTTTGAGTACCAGACAATGATTATTCTACTTAATGGTTATTATTTGTAGTAGTAGAAGGTTAGGAAAAAACGTTTTTCATAAATTATTATTCTATGGTAGTTTAATAATTCATGTATTAGAATTCATTTAGCATTAAAGTTATAATAATTATTAAATAGTTGTTGAGATCAGTATTTGTAAGTAAGAATGTGAAGATGATGATGATGATGATGATGATGATGATGATGATGATGATGATGATGATGATTATTATTATTATTATTATTATTATTATTATTATTATTATTATTTAGATAATTGAATTTCAGTAAAACTATTCAATTGTCAAACTGTTAACCATTATAATGCTTACTGAAGTATTAATCATTATCCCTGAGATGTTAATAGGTTAGCTCAGTAATCAATTAGATTAATTTAATTTGTGTCTTCTCGATTTATTATATTTATAGTTTATTATAAGTACAATAGAAATAGAAATAGTCTTGATAATTATTTACTATGAAATTATTATGTTAGTCATTGTTTATTATAGAGATTTTACTAATGATTATAGTATGATAATAGCTGAAGAATTTCTATAATATCAATGCCATTATGAAATATATTTTATACACTTTGCAATGTTAAAGCTTATATGTTTGTTACCATTCCTATAGGCTATCTTAGGTTTAAGGGATAAAGTCTCAGTCAGGATGTGCATTGTTATTACTAATAGATTAGAGTCTCATCACTATCAATAAGTAATAGTAATTTGTGAGATAGGTTGTTCTTTAGGAAGGCCACAATAGTAAGTTTTTCGATCAATAATGGTATTTTTTATTTTAGGAAAGTTACAATATATATATATACACCTGGGTCTTGTTTTGTGTGGATTATTTTAATGTGATTTTGAAGTTATGTGATTCATATTTCTTCTTAACATCTTTCATATTTCACTATATTTATTAGATATCAAGAAATTTAAATTATTAATAACTTATTTTCACTTGAAATACTTTTTTTTTTCAAAAATATAACATTATATTAGCAGCTAAGAATATGACCTGAAAATGTATGTAGAATATTAGCTTCTATGTAAATAACCTACTTATCATCATCATCATCATCAACCATTATCAATCCACTGCAGGATGAAGGCCTCTCCAAGTTTAATCCATCTTCTCCGATCTTTAACTGCTCTTCTCCACAACACCCCTGCACATTTTCTTATTTCATCCATCCATCTCACATGTGGTCTCTTTCTGGATCTTTTACAATCTCTTGGAATCCAGTTTAAAATTTAAATTGTCCATCTATTATCATCTCTTCTAGCAATATATCCAGCCCAACTCCATTTCAATCTTTTAATTTTTTTAATAAGGTCAGTAACATCTGTTTGTTGTCTTACCCATACATTGCGTTTTCGATCTCTTCTTGTTACTCCCAACATACATCTCTCCATACTCCTACTTATACTAATGAGTAAATAATAATAATAGATTTATACTTACATATAAAAATATCACAATAAATATTCAAAAAATTTAAATTTTTAAAACATATTTTGTTATATATAACAGAAATCTTTTAGATTTTTAAAATAAAAAACCAAGATATTATAAACAGAAAATAATCTTTCTAATGATAAATGTATAATATTTTGTTTTGATTGCGATCTAATTTTTTAATATAGAAACAGAAAACCTTAACACAGCACAAGACTGAAAGTGGTGCTAGTTGTACATCACATCACAAATAAAAATAAAGTGGTTAACAGGTTTCTCTGGTCATAATTGCTGAGAGTTCTTGACTTCATTTAAGTAGAAGCTACAATACATCACATCAAATCTGATTTCTTACCAGTTTACAAATGAACGCTAGTGGTAATGATTAAAATATGTATGAAAAATGTAAAATTAAATATTGTAGTTAATAAAAAAAGTAAAAAAAGTTTGTCTTGTATTAATTTTTTTTCAAATATTTGAAATTTTTTAATAGTCATACTTTATTTGCTTATTTTTTTAATGCAAATTTTAAAGTAATTTTTCCTTGTTGCTTTGCTTTTATGTGAATTCTAAAAATTACAGCCTATCCTCCATTTTTCAAGGTAAGTTAAGTCTATTTCTATGCATTTTTTTTAATGCTGGTTTTCTGTGGAACCTATCTACTGCATAAAATGAGACCCAGGTGTATATATACTAATTCATTTAAGAAATACACAATGATCTTTGAAAAGATATTATGGCATGTGTTTTACTTATTAGATCTAGTTATATGTTTATATAAATATTTGGTTTAAATGTGTGTGCTCATACATATCATTTATAAATAAAATTAACCAATAAGAAAATTAGATAAATAAAAAATAAAATCTTAAATTTTTTTTTCTAAAAATGTAACATATTTTATATAACATTTCTGTTTGTTTCATTATTTAATCCAAGTTTGAAAAGTAATAGCATTAAAGGCTAAATAAACTATTTGTATAAAAATAAATAATTTATGTATATTTATAAAACAATGATAATATTCAAAGTGTTC
Source organism: Epiperipatus broadwayi (assembly GCA_028023455.1). Lineage (NCBI taxonomy): Eukaryota > Metazoa > Onychophora > Udeonychophora > Euonychophora > Peripatidae > Epiperipatus > Epiperipatus broadwayi. Next base: position 1,938,040 of record JAQFVV010000146.1, read on the forward strand.
ACTATTCTTTTATGGTATAAAAGTATTAAAAAACAAAATTAAACAGATTTAGTCATATAATTTTTTATTATATTTATTTATTAGTAATGATATCGATATATTTTTTCCAGTTAAATAATACATTGTCTTTTGCATCATTCTTAGTTATATAAAATAAGAATTTTAATAACACAGACACTATTAAATCAATATATATTTGTATATTATTTTTTAAACTATTATTTTATTGATTAAAATTGAATCATATTATTATTTTAATTCATGATATATTATATGGTAATATTAATTTGATAGTTTTTACCTAATTACATTTTGCAATAGATATTTTAAGTTATACAGTTAGCTAAGTATAAACTAACATCCATCATCATCTTCATCATCAACCATCATCAATAAACTGTAGGATGAAGGTCTCTCCAAGTTTAATCCATCTGCTCTGATTTTTAGTGTCTCTTCTTCACATCAATCTTGCACACTCTATTATTTCATCCATTCATCTCACATGTGGTTACTTTTTGGATCTTTTATAATCTCTTGGAATCCAGTTTAAAAGTTCAGATCTCCATCTATTATCATCTTTTCTAGCAATATGTCCACTCCAACTCCACTTCAGTTTTTTAATTTTTTTAATGAGGTCAGTAACACCTATTTGTTCTCTTACTCATATATTGCATTTTCAATCTCTTTTTGTTACTCCCATAATGCATCTCTCCATACTTCTTCGAATTGTCTGAAGTCTCTATATTGCTCTTCTATTAAATGTCCAAGTCTCAAATTTAAAAGTAAGAACTGGTAAAACACATTTATTAAATATACCTTCCTTTTCAAACACATGGGCATATTTCCTTTTGGTATGAAGTTATTTCTATCAAAAGCACTCCAACCAAGTTTAATTCTATGATTAATTTCGTCCATTGTTTCCATCTGTATTAATAATCTGACCAAGGTGTTTGTAATTGTTAACTTCTTCTAACTCATCATAATCAATCTTTATTTTCCTAATTTGAGAAAATACATTAAACATTACTTTAAATTTTTTAACATTTATCTTTAGACCTACTCTCATCTGATAACTCCTGCAACATTTCCTGCAGCTCTAAAGCATTATTTGCAAAAATAACTGCATCATCTACAAAATCTAAATGACTTAAATAATCTCCATGCAATTTGACTCCTTTAACTTCACATTTCAATGCACAGAATACTTTTTTACAGCACTGCTGTAAAAAGTTTTGGAGATATAGAGTTACCCTGTCTTACATCCTCCTCAATTTTGACTTTCCTAGTATAATTATGTAATCTACTAAGTACTGTTGTATTTTTGTAAATATTCTTTAAAATAAGACAATATCCTGGATCTATACCATGATGATCCAATGCTTTAATCACTGAAGAAATGTTTATAGAATCAAGTGCCTTTTCATAATCTACAAATAGAAAGTGTAATGGCAAATCATATTCATTTGTTCTTTCTATAACTTCTCTCAATACCTGGATATGATCTATTGTACTAAAACCACTTTAAATCCAGCTTGTTGTCTTGGTTAGTGGAAAACCAATGTTCTCTGTAGACGAGTTGCAATTTATCTTGGTAAAAATTTTGTATAAAACTGATAAAAGGCTGATAGGTCTGTAATTTCTAATATCTTCTTTATCACCTTTTTTAAAATATTAATATTAATACTTTATTCTTCTAATCATCTGGTACATCATTATCATTTATTGTTATATAACTTTGCTAAAAAAATATTTTGTTCACCTGCTTCTTTTAATATGTCAATTATAATTCCATCAATACTTGGAGCTTGCCTTTCTTCATAAATTTAATTGCATGTCTCACTATTTCATTTAAAATTCTGGACAATTCGGAAGCTATAATAGATATAGGAGGTACTTGTTCTTTATTACTATATAATTCTTGATAGAACTGTCTTCAACCCATTTCATGATGTTATCTCTCTTTTTATTAATAATTCCATCGTTTTATTGCGGATATAAATTTTCTACCAATACCAAAATGTTGTTTTACACTCATGAGACTTTTATTCTCTTCTACAGCTTTCCTTGCTAGTTCACAGTTGTCAATTCTTATATCATTTTCGACTCTTTTCAGCACCATTTTACAAAATTCGAGAGATTCAATCCTTTTTAATGCATCCTTTTTGTATATCTTCATATTCCTTTTTTTCTTCATAAATTCTCTAGTCTCAGTAGAAATTGTATTGGTGAATTGCTGCCTTTTTTCAACAACCTATTTTTGTTGCAGTTTTTTAAAGTGTACAAGTTATTTTCATATTAATTTCATTCAAATGTGAATCATGTTTAAAATCTACTAATACTTAAAATCGATTTGTAAGTTCTAATTTAAATTCATTAGAATGTTTCTCAAGATTATGAAAATCAACTCTAAATATTGTTTTTCTTAATAATTTTTGTCTCTCTAGTTTTCCACTAATGTGTATCTTACATTTTACTAATCGATGATCATTTTCTGTTTTAAATTTATTAAAAACAGTACAGAGCTTGAAATAAGTTTTTTCTGTTAGTCAAAATATAATCCAATTCTGCCTGTACCTTCATTTGTATGCTTCCATGTCCATTTCCTTTTAATATTTTTCTCAAAAAGAATTCATAATACTGTATAAAGTTTTTCTTTTTCTGCAAACTCCATAAGTCTATATCTTCTCACATTTCTATTACCATAACCAAAATTACCTACAGTATTTTCATCTTTCATTTGTTTACCCATTCTGGCATTAAAATCTCCTATAACAACTTTAAAAGTTGTTTACTCTGATCAAAAGCCTTTTCTACATCTGTATAAAAATCTTCTACTACTTTATCATTATGACAACTTGTTGGAGCATAAATCTGAATTATCTGCATTTGGTATCTTTTAAATAAGTTGTATAACTAATCTTGCCATTCTGTCCGATACACCATCAATCTCCACAATGTTATACTTCCAATTTTTATTTATAATGAATCCTACTCATTTGTAATTTCAATATTTGTTCCTTTATAGTAGAGTACATGTCCACTTTTTAAAACAATTGTCTCTTCACCTTTTCTTCTAACTTCACAAAGTCCACTAATGTCCCATTTAATATAAGACAGTTCTAATTCTTGCAATCTTCCTTCACTTGAAAGTGATCTAAAGTTGTAAGTACCTAAAAAGTCATCATCAAATGGCAACCTGGATTCACAATCAAGGGATTCATATACCCTCAGCCTTTGGTCACCCACCACTACCTTAGTTGTTGACTTTAAAGTCTCTTGAGAATAAGGGCCATGATTTATTTTTCTCTGTCATGATTGCATTTGTCTATTGGAAAAATATTTATCATTTACACATACTTTCATTTTGCCTTATCAGGCAACTGAGAAGAAAGTCCATGGTGTTTCTTGATCTTAAATTTAGAGGCAAAAAGCCAATAAAATCACTACACTGGCTAATGCATGTTGGTGAGCAGCCCATCCATGTTCATATGTTATTAGAATAATCACATAGTAATAACAGCTTCAATGACAAAAATATATGAAATAGATAATAGGAATTTTCCCTTTTTGGTTCCTTTAAGGCCTCCAAGAGAAATCAAAGGGTCTCCTTCATTTAATAAAAAACTATTTTCTGCAGCCAAACATCTATATATCTTAATAATTTTTTTTTTATCAATGTTCTTTTTTATATTTTATTAATTACATTAGTTAAGCTAACATCTGAATAAACATTTATTGGTTGTTTGAATTTATCAACCAGCAGACAATTTATTTTGTGTTTTATAATTTGTATACTTTGACTAGTAATTTTATATGTTTCATGTTATATTTTAAAAATAAATTATACTCAGAATTTAAATGACATAAGTTATTTATTTACTTTCTGTTAATTAAGCTCATTTATAACAATATAGATTTTGGTGTCCTAATGTAATAACCTATTTATTAAATTAATCATATTTATACAGATTTTGCAGTATATAATAATGGTATAAGTACATTAGATACCAGGAGACACTTGATGGCACTGTTTATATTCAAAAACATATTAATATAATTTTCACCGTCGGATGGTTTTTTTTTTTCAAATTTATGTTATTATTATAATAGTAAATTAAACCTTTGTTCTAAAGTAAAAAATCCAAAGAAACCAGTTTTATTTTTTTAATCCAAATTTATGTTATGTTTATTATACAAACTTTAAAAAAAAAAAAAACAATACCTTTCATTAAAAAAATAATCATCTGCCTTATTTTATGCCAATCAAAAGTAAAAAACAAAACCAAATCTTTTTCTTTTTATTTCCAAATTTATTTTGGTGTAAACGAAATTATAAAAAAAAATTGTTTCCCAAATTTACATTATTATTCTAATATTTAAAACAAACCAACTCCTTCCTTAATAAATTAATCAGCCTACTTTTTTAAGCTGATTAAAAGTAAAAAACAAAACAAAACTCTTCTTTTTATTTCCAAATTTACATTATTATAAAGAAAATTAAAAAACAAACCAAAAAAATTTAATTGTAAAAGTAATCAGATGACCGATTTTGTATTTTATCAGCAGAATTTGTTTGTAAATATGTCATACAAGTGAACAAGAACCTGAAATTTCATATGAATATGCCACATCGTCCTTTGCCAAAGCCTTTTAAAATTCCTACCAGATTCCCAAATGCTCGTTGACAGGGTGATAATTATCAATATGCAATACTACTACAGTTGGTGTGTGAGACAATGATTTTGAAAACACATCTCAAGAGTTCTGACAAATTGAACAACAGATATCCTCATATCAAATGGTAGCAAACTGTCATTAATGAACATAGGCATAAATCCATGTACACACATAACTATGCATACCAATTCCTGTGTGTTTGCGTAGAATAAAACACCATCACGGTGGACCAAATTACAAATGTAGTGTTGTGTAAATGGCATACTTCTGTGTTTTAGCACAGAAAGAGATCCATCAAACATCTCCCAGTATCTCAATGTACTAGAACGTAATAATTTTTATTCATTTAAGCCATTATAGATTTCGATTCCAGGCATGGCGGACAATTAAAAAGTATGTATATAATAGTTTGTATTGGAACAAATTTTAGTTAGACTAAATCTGTGCGCTGCTTTTTTTTTTAAATAATTTAAATATTTTATATTTTTGTTCGTTATAAAATAAACAAGGCCATCTCTTTTGAACAAGATAATAAACAAATCCTTATTAATAAAATTTAAATATTTAATACCAATATTATTTTAGTTATTTTAGTGTATATTTGTTTTTGATTATCTTGCAACATTGATTATTCATAATTTGAAATATTTTGTTTTTATTAATTAATTAAATAAAATTTTATTATAATTTGGTTTCTCTACGGTATTTTTGGTAGAACGCCATCTGTTGACATAAATACAAGCGTTAGCAAGTTTTTAACTTGTTTTTTTTGTTTTTCATATATATATAGTATATGTATGTAATTGATTAAAAATACAAAATGTTAGGGAAACTCATGCTTGCTCTGAGATTTAAGATTAAGCAGTAAACAGATGGTTAATTCAATATATTATGATATTCGTGTTTTTTTCTAGTATCTCACTAAATGGCGCTCTTAATATGTTTAAATATCAACCTATAAAAATAAATTAACTGTATATATGGTATTACTCTATATATGTGACAGATATAAGAAATAGGAAAGGGAAATTAAGTCTATCTTAAAAAATAGCAAGTATATATGTCAAAATATATGATAGTATATTTTAGTTCACATTCTCAGAAAGTTACACCTGGATCTCTTTTTACGCGGACTTATTTAACACGATTTTGAAATTACGCGATTTGTGTTTCACCGGAAGTGTGTTAAATAAGTCCGCGTAAAAAGAGATCCAGGTGTATGAACTTCGATAATGCGCTATTACTTTAAATAATAAATTTCGAGCACTTACGTTATATTGAAAGTAATAGCACACTATTGGAATTCGACTTTCACCTTAGTAATTTCAATATTTTCAGTGCTTTATATAATAGTAAGATTTTATGCAATAATGAAATTAAAATCATAATTTCTACATTTTATGTATACACACATTAAATTTTACAAGATTATAATATAAATTTGTTCAAACATTGTATGTGTTAATTTTGCATTTTAAATCACATTTTGTTTTTGCTTTTTAAAAAAGAACGTAATCAATTATTAATCATTTAGTGTCCACAAGTTTATTTTTAAAAGGTCAGTAATAGCAGTGGGCACAATTAAATATGATTTTTAATTGTAATTAACAATTTAAAAATTACTTATGGGTGACTTGAAATTAATGTGATGTAAAACGAAATTTGATTTTTAAACGGAATTGAAAATTAAAGACAAAAATAAGAATTTAATTTTTAGTTGTTAGTTTCATAAACAATTAATAAAATCATCGTCTCAAAGACTAATTACTAATTATGTTGTCACCAGAAAACCACTGTTACAACATGAGTGTGAAGTTGGCACTAGTTGTTTGCAAATGAACGTGTTTGTAAATTATGCATAAAAATATATTATTTTGAATAAAATTAAATATTAAAGTTTAAAAAAGTTTGTCTTGTATCAATTTTTTTCAAATTTGAAATTTTTTATTAGTCATATTTTATTTCCTTATTTTTATTTTTTTGCGCGAATTTTAAAGTAATTTTACATTGGTGCTTTGAATTTTACGTGAATTATGAAAAATCACAGACCACATCCCCCCTTTTTCAATGTAAGTTACATCTATTTTTGCACGATTTCGTTTGCGTGTGTTTTCTGAGGAACCTATCTATCGCGTACCCAGGTGTATATTGTTTTTCTTCAAACGAGGTTTGATAATAACATTCAATAAAATGATACTATATTTTACATATAACAGTATGTGACCCTTAATATATGGGTGTATAGAGTCATCATGTCATGTTTTGTATCTTATATGTGATATAATGGTATCATTATTACATAACCTCACCACTAAACTATGTAATATACCACTATAGCAAGTATTAATATTATTGCGGTTTAAATGTACTTTTGTATTTTTTATAACTTCTAGCGCAATTATTTATTTATTTATTTATTAGAATTTTTATTATTTTTTGTTTTTAATTATGAATTTATTTAAACGCACATTGATTCCCTTCTTTTCTTCTAAAGCGTAAGCTTTATCTAAAGCATAAGCTTATGGTTAAGACCTGTAGAGGTCCCTACCTTCACAATTTCATGCGCACACTCTTGACATTTTACAGCCTTAGTAAATATTATTTTTGTTTTTATGTTTTAATAAAAATTGCTATTTACTGATTTTAAATAATATAACAAAATATTTTATCTTTCCTACATATTTTAATATGTCATAGTTATATATTGAAAATATAAACGGAGAACTGCAGTGAAGCCTTAGTAAATAGTTTAATTAAAAATCAACTAAAAAAACTGCAATAAGAAGATAAAAAATTAAAAAAAGATGTATAATTATATTACATTTTTTTAAACTGTATACTTATTAATTTATATTTAAATACAAAGTTTAAATATTTCTAGGACAAATAAATAAATTCATCCATTTAAACCAATGCTATATGATTATATACAGATAGATAAAATGATACACACACAAGTAAATACTCAAACAGCATATATATATATAATCTTACATAATAATTCACCAGGTGCTCCAATTTGATATTTTGTACCATACAACGAAGTCAATGCAGAAACAGATTCATTTGCTACCTGCAACTAAAAATAAAGTATAGCAATATTAGTTTTATATATGACTGGTTGGTATCTAAATATATATATATGAAAAACAAAACAAGTTTTATATACGTAAAAACCTGCTATCGCTTGTATTAATGATCAATAGATGGAGCTTTACCAAGACCTCCAAACAAGCGTATTTGTTTACATAAACGTCAGAGTCAATATTCATTGTCTCTTTCATTTTGCTCCATCCTCAGATCAGCTGATTTGCTCTCATCAGTGAAGGGATAGGAGTTAGAAATTAGACCTAAATATTAACTCCAAGCGTTTATGCAAAACGTTTCTATCAGTTTACAAGCATGAATTTTTTAGACACCTAAATGTCTTCAAACTCAGCCTATCAAACTAGATAGCTATATGGGTCTGATATCAGTTCAGTTTCTCCACATAGTCAAAGCTTTTTCAATCTATATCATTGCAAGAAAACTTTAAAGGTACATTTATGAAAAACAAAACAAGTTTTATATACGTAAAAACCTGCTATCGCTTGTATTAATGATCAATAGATGGAGCTTTACCAAGACCTCCAATTAAATACTGCTTAACACTATACTAGTGATTATAAATTAAACAGATATTCATGCAACATTACAATACTCACTAAAAAATTTACAAAATGTTTTCACGTCCATAATCTTGATAAATAGACCTTTTTAGATGAAGCCCAACTACACATACCAAACAAAATAGCCTTCCCACTATTTGCTTCAAAAATCATACATTTCTATAACATCAAAGGATATCTTCGTGACATTGATGGTTTTTGATTCATAATATTTTATGATCAAAGTTATCTTTGAAGAAAAAATTAAATTGGAAAGGAGATTAAAAAACTTTGATAATAAAATATTTTGATCTGAGGCCATCAATCTCATAAAACCATTCTTGATATATAAAAAAAAAATTTTGAAGTGACTTTTGGAAAAGCTATTTTGTTTTGAATATATATGTGGTATTTTTAGGGAATTTCATTTGAAAAAGTATATTTGTGAATAGATGAAACTATGAATGTGGAAGAATTTTAGTAAAATTTATTTTTTTGTCTAATGTTGTAATGTTATAAGAATTATATATATAAAATATACAAATAAAATGTCCGTTAATTAAAACAAAATTGTAATTATAATAAATATAATAAATTTAATGGTAATAAATTATTATAAATAATGCATAAATCTGTAGAAGTACTTTTGGTTAATTTCTTAAACCTGCTTCAAGCAGTTGAGGCAGGTTTAAGAAATTAACCAAAAGTACTTCTGCAGATTTATGGATTATTTATAATAGTTTATTACAGTTAAATTTATTCTTATATATATAAAAGAATAAATTTTTATTTAAAAAAAACTAAAGAAGTTTGTAGATCTTGTTTGTTTTTTTCTTTTGCTTGATAAATGGATAATGGGAGATCTTGAAAACATAAGTTTAAATTGATAACCATGGCAACCTAAAGCTTTTTTAAATACTATTCTTTAATGCTAATTTTAGCTTCAAAATACTAAATTCGTTATAGTCAAACTCAAAAAAAACATATAGGTAAATAAATAAATTTTGGAAACAATTTAGTATGATATAAAAGTTTACTTAAATAGGATCAATATTATTTTAAATATTTTGATTTCTATTACTGCAGTCACCATAGTAACATTATTACATATAATTCAATAATTTATGTCATGTATATTTGTTTATAAATTTATTATTATTATTATTATTATTATTATTATTATTATTATTATTATTATTATTATTATTATTATTATTATTATTATTATTATTATTATTATTATTATTATTATTATTATTATTATTATTATTATTATTATTATTATTATTATTAAAATATATATGTAAATTATTTTTATTTATAAAATGAATAAAGGTTGTAATATCAATTCTGTATTTTGGTTTAAAATTATTAGGAAAAATGATATCGAATTTAGATTTCATTTCCATGTATCCATTTTTCTCCAAACTTACATCATACTTGAATACCAATTTCGCCATTGAGCTTTATTTGAGTAAAATCCAATAGTTGTTATGACATCCATAACATCAGAAAGAGATAATATAAATAACCCAAAAAGGCTGTAAGAGAGCTCTCTCATTTTTTTGTCATTGCCAAGAACAGACATGCTTCTATGTTCTTTTAAATAAAAATTTCTTCAATAATTTTTTTTAAACTGTTAAGCTATAAAAATTCATTTATTTGAATGGCAGTTTGTGAAAAAGTTCCAAAGAAGGTGGCAACAAAATGTGAGAAGGGAAACCTATTAAAAAATGTGTTATATGAAATCGGCTATTTTTAAAACAAAGAGATTTGAGGTTTAAAAATCAGAGACTACCATTGCATTGGATGAATACCATTTTACAAGCTAAGAAAACATTCAGGATCAACTGGATTAATTTATATCATAAAAAGGCTAGCTAAATTGCACTCTCCTCTTTGGAAAGGAAAATGAAGAAAAATAACTGTTTTTAAAATTCATGGGATTATTCTATCTGAATATTATTGCCAATGAAATTAAACATATAAAATTCGACTTATCTTTTCTTTGAAATAAATTCATCTCTACATCATAAGACTGAGGATAAATAAATTGCGATGAACCAATGGATAATGAAAGTGGACAGACTTTTACTTTGGGTATGATTTATTTTATTATGCATATGTGTGAATACTTTTATATAGTCTTCAAGAGAATAATTTACATTTTATTTTATATTATAGATAGCGTACATTAGATTTAATAAGGTTTACAAAATGAAGGACTCAGAGAGATTTATTTACAGATTATTTAAACTCTTGTGCTAATGTGACCGATGTTTTGTTTTATATTCAGTTTGAATTTTGTATGTTTTAAATTTTAATTTGAAATATCGGACAGAAAAAAAGTTTAAATATAAAGTTTATTTTACGTTGGTTTAATTATTATGTTAATGATCAAGTAGAAATCCATTTGTTTGGTATCTGCTATCTAGAAAATTTTTCATTAAGATATTCAAAAACCCGGCATTCATTCATTTTTTTGTATAGTGTCAATATTGTTTTCGCAAAATATTTTAGAATTACCCATAGAAATTTTATCATTTTTTAAATTAATTCAATCAATCAGAAATATAGATTAATTTCCTGTTGTATTTTGTTGTTAATCTTACCGATTTTCTTTTATATAATGCAATAAATTAAGTTGATTTAAATGCCAAGACTCCTTTAATTTTTTTTTATTTGGATTGTGTAAGATGATTTTTGCTACTTAAAATTCATTTCAAGGTTCAAACTCAGCTTGGTAAGTGAAGTAAAATATAAGATATGGAATGTTTTGCATATTAGCATTTTTTTTATTTTATTCCCATATAAATTTTATATTTATCTCTGCATTCAAATATTATATATTATATTTTATTTTAGTTAATATTACAAGTAATATCATTAGCATAGAGTCGATCATTTCTATGTTTGTCTGAACCCGTCATAAAAATCGAAAATTTGGTTTAGAATAACTTATCTTAAATATTTTTAAAACTTCTCTAAAAATGAAGAGTACAAATTTCATTGAATAGTTTAAGTGAATATTATCTTTGAATTGGAATCCATGTCAATTATAATAATATGATTTAATTATTATCAACCAATTTCATATTCATTTATTTGATGGTTTAAATAAATAATATTAATAATTATAGGTTAATAAACATCCAATGGAAACTTAATATATCGTTTATATAATGTGATTGGACATTGTAGAGTTAGAAATTAGCTAATAGATTGTTGATAATAAATTCTTGTGGTGGGTTCTATTTTAACATATAAACGAAGCAATAATTAAATATCGCTTTATTAGAAGATATGAATGAATTATTTATACATTACGTTATAGCTTCTTATTAAACTAGACATAGATTAATTTGTTTAAACATTTAAAGGAGTGCATAAGTTTTCAAGGTATTTTTCAACAGGATATAAAAACTTACTGATTTCAATAGAATAGAATATTGTTAATTAAATATTAAAGTAGAAATAATTATGTATCGCTTTATTGAAAGATAAGAATAAATGTCTGTGCCTTGTATTTAGCGTTTAATTAAAACTAGATATACATTTGAGTCAAACATTATTTTATTTTAACCTTTAAAATAGTGGCTATACTGTAAAACGTTTTGTAAAATAGCAATTATAGTTATTTAAAAGCTCATCCGTTTAGATAAAATGCAGTATCATTAAATATTAAAGTAGATTTAAATTATTACAATAACAATAGATTAATAAAGTATATTGGAATCTGCTTTAGTTATTGATTTGATTTACATTAAATTGTTAATAAATCAAATTTTAAGCGTAAACAGATAATATTGTAATAACGTGAAAGCTAAACACTTTCAAACAGATACGCTTTAAACATGCTTACATGAAAGCCAATCAGATGGAATAATTCAATCATGTGGGACTCTCAATTCTAAAACACAAGCCAGAACTATTAGAAAAAGATGGGAACCCATCTCAATCTATGCCTCAATTTTATTTAAATAAGCCAGACTCAAGCATTTTGAACTAAGAGTGTGAAGCTAAATACCTTCACATTTAATCCACTAAATATTATATATATAAATTAACAACGCGAAATCGTCTGATTTACAACGAAGCAATATTTTTAAATCTAATGAAATGATATTAAGAAATGTAAATAAATCAAATTTTAAGCGTAAACAGATAATATTGTAATAACGTGAAAGCTAAACACTTTCAAACAGATACGCTTTAAACATGCTTACATGAAAGCCAATCAGATGGAATAATTCAATCATGTGGGACTCTCAATTCTAAAACACAAGCCAGAACTATTAGAAAAAGATGGGAACCCATCTCAATCTATGCCTCAATTTCATTTAAATAAGCCAGACTCAAGCATTTTGAACTAAGAGTGTGAAGCTAAATACCTTCACATTTAATCCACTAAATATTATATATATAAATTAACAACGCGAAATCGTCTGATTTACAACGAAGCAATATTTTTAAATCTAATGAAATGATATTAAGAAATGTAAATAAATCAAATTTTAAGCGTAAACAGATAATATTGTAATAACGTGAAAGCTAAACACTTTCAAACAGATACGCTTTAAACATGCTTACATGAAAGCCAATCAGATGGAATAATTCAAACATGTGGGACTCTCAATTCTAAAACACAAGCGAGAACTATTAGAAAAAGATGGGAACCCATCTCAATCTATGCCTCAATTTTATTTAAATAAGCCAGACTCAAGCATTTTGAACTAAGAGTGTGAAGCTAAATACCTTCACATTTAATCCACTAAATATTATATATATAAATTAACAACGCGAAATCGTCTGATTTACAACGAAGCAATATTTTTAAATCTAATGAAATGATATTAAGAAATGTAAATAAATCAAATTTTAAGCGTAAACAGATAATATTGTAATAACGTGAAAGCTAAACACTTTCAAACAGATACGCTTTAAACATGCTTACATGAAAGCCAATCAGATGGAATAATTCAATCATGTGGGACTCTCAATTCTAAAACACAAGCCAGAACTATTAGAAAAAGATGGGAACCCATCTCAATCTATGCCTCAATTTTATTTAAATAAGCCAGACTCAAGCATTTTGAACTAAGAGTGTGAAGCTAAATACCTTCACATTTAATCCACTAAATATTATATATAAATTAACAACGCGAAATCGTCTGATTTACAACGAAGCAATATTTTTAAATCTAATGAAATGATATTAATAAATGTAAATAAATCAAATTTTAAGCGTAAACAGATAATATTGTAATAACGTGAAAGCTAAACACTTTCAAACAGATACGCTTTAATCATGCTTACATGAAAGCCAATCAGATGGAATAATTCAATCATGTGGGACTCTCAATTCTAAAACACAAGCCAGAACTATTAGAAAAAGATGGGAACCCATCTCAATCTATGCCTCAATTTTATTTAAATAAGCCAGACTCAAGCATTTTGAACTAAGAGTGTGAAGCTAAATACCTTCACATTTAATCCACTAAATATTATATATATAAATTAACAACGCGAAATCGTCTGATTTACAACGAAGCAATATTTTTAAATCTAATGAAATGATATTAAGAAATGTAAATAAATCAAATTTTAAGCGTAAACAGATAATATTGTAATAACGTGAAAGCTAAACACTTTCAAACAGATACGCTTTAAACATGCTTACATGAAAGCCAATCAGATGGAATAATTCAATCATGTGGGACTCTCAATTCTAAAACACAAGCCAGAACTATTAGAAAAAGATGGGAACCCATCTCAATCTATGCCTCAATTTTATTTAAATAAGCCAGACTCAAGCATTTTGAACTAAGAGTGTGAAGCTAAATACCTTCACATTTAATCCACTAAATATTATATATATAAATTAACAACGCGAAATCGTCTGATTTACAACGAAGCAATATTTTTAAATCTAATGAAATGATATTAATAAATGTAAATAAATCAAATTTTAAGCGTAAACAGATAATATTGTAATAACGTGAAAGCTAAACACTTTCAAACAGATACGCTTTAAACATGCTTACATGAATTATTCCATCTGATTGGCTTTCATGTAAGCATGTTTAAAGCGTATCTGTTTGAAAGTGTTTAGCTTTCACGTTATTACAATATTATCTGTTTACGCTTAAAATTTGATTTATTTACATTTCTTAATATCATTTCATTAGATTTAAAAATATTGCTTCGTTGTAAATCAGACGATTTCGCGTTGTTAATTTATATATATAATATTTAGTGGATTAAATGTGAAGGTATTTAGCTTCACACTCTTAGTTCAAAATGCTTGAGTCTGGCTTATTTAAATAAAATTGAGGCATAGATTGAGATGGGTTCCCATCTTTTTCTAATAGTTCTGGCTTGTGTTTTAGAATTGAGAGTCCCACATGATTGAATTATTCCATCTGATTGGCTTTCATGTAAGCATGTTTAAAGCGTATCTGTTTGAAAGTATTAAATTGTTAAGCAAATAATTAGCTAAATCATATTATTGTTTAGGGCAATGATATACGATTTCACTGCTCATTGCAGTTTACTTTGTAATTGTGATAGATTTGTTGATGTCTGGAGCAGATAAACTCATTATCCTTTTGTTTTACATATAAAACAAATTAGACGTTAATAGAGATTATTAGTGCTTTATAATGACTTATTGCATAATGGCGACCGATTGAGCTAGACTAGATTAGATTAAATTAGATTTTTTTATTATTTTTGATCAGATCAGATTGATCATCCTATCCATCACCAGCATTGACAGATTTTATCAGTTACAATATATATATATATAATGTAAGAGACCAGCAGGATCATATTATTGATATGTCATTTAATGTCCAATGATTGGCTCTACCATACATCATGAGACAGTATTAACATATGATTCGATCATGTAACTGGAAAGCATATATAACTGAACGATGTATTTCTTCAAAAGGAATATGCCTCCTTATGGTCATTAATATAACTAATTTAATAAATATAATCTTAAGACTATTATCAGTTTAATATAAGGAAATTCAATTTAATATGCCTTCTTCCATTTACTCTTTCACGTTATTCAAATTCAGGATGAATATTCATGAGCAATACTTCAAAATATGATTGTGTCATGCTTGTATGCAAATTATATATATATATATATATAAGAAAAACGTTTGCTATTAACTGAAAGGAGACTCTTTGATTCCTCTTGGAGGCATTAAAGGAGTTGAGCAGGGCAAATTTCTAATGTCCACTCTATAAGTTTTTGCTGTTGCAGCTGTTATTATTATGTGATTATTCATATAGTTTATGAACACGGATGGGCTACTTACCAACATGCCCTACCCAGCATTGTGAGTTTATTGGCTTTTTACATCTGACTTTAAGATCAAGAACCACCATGATCTTTCTTCTCAGTTGCCTGATAAGGCAGAATGAATGTATATGTAAATGATAAATATTTTTCCAATAGATATATACAACCATGACAGGCAAAAATAAATCATAGCTCTCCAGAAGGCTGTAAAAAGGCAACAGTTGGTGGCTAAATTGTGGAGGGCGCTAAGAATCCCCTGATTGTAAACCCAGGCTGCTATTTGATGATGATATTTTATTTAGGTCCTTACAATAGTAGATCTACTTTCAAGTGAAGGAATATTGCAAGAATTAGAAGAAGAACTGTCTTATATTAAATGGGACATTATTGGACTTTGTGAAGTTAGAAGAAAAAGTGAAAAGACAATTGATTCAAAAAGTGGACATGTATTCTGCTATGAAGGCACAAATATTGAAAATACAAGTGGAGTAGGATTAATTAAAAATAAAAAGTGGAAAAACAATATTGTAGAGATTGATGGTGTATCAGACAGAGTGGCAAGATTACTTATACAACTTAATAGGAGATACAAAATACAGATGATTTAAGTTTATGCCCCAACAAGTTGTCATAGTGATGGAATAGTAGATTTTTATAGAGATGTACAAAAGACTTTTAATCAGAGTAAACAACATTTAAAATTGTCATGAGAGATTTTAATGCTAAAATTGGTAAACAAATAAAAGATGAAAGTAATTTTGGCTATGCTAATAGAAATAAGAAAGATCATAGACTTGTTGAGTTTGCAGAAAAAGAAAAACTTTATATTATGAATTATTTTATTGAGAAAAATGTTAAAAGGCAATGGACATGGAAGATTCCAAATCAAGATAAATAAGAATTGGATTATATTTTGACTAACATAAAATACATATTTCAAGATTGTAATGTTCTTAATAAATTTAATACAGGAAGGAATCGTCAAAACGTGTTAATGCTAAACTAGAGACATAAAAATTATTAAGAAAAACAATATTTACAGTTGATATTCTTAATCTTCAGAAACATTCTATTGAATTTAAATTAGAAGTAATAAATCGGTTTCAATTATTAGTAGATTTTGAACATGATTCAGATTTGAAAGAAAGTAATAAGAAAATAACTGATACACTTTTAAAAACTGCAACAAATATATCTGGTAGAAAAAACAGCAATTGACCAATCAAATTTCTACTGAGACTAGAAAATTGATGTAGAAAATAAGGAATATGAAGATATACAAAAATGATGCATTAAAGAGGATTGAATACATAGAATTCTGTAAAATGGTGCGAAAAAGAGTTAAAAAATGATATAAGAAAGTATAACTGTGAATTAGCAAGGAAAGCTGTAAAAGAAAATAAAAGTCTCAAGAGTGTAAAATAACATTTTGGTATTGGTAGGAAATGTATATCTACAATAAGAAAAAAAGATGGAACTATTACTAAAAGCAGAGATGTCTTCATAAAATGAGTAAAAGTCTTCTATTAAGAATTATATAGTAATTAATAAAGAACAAGTACCTCATATATCTGTTATATCTTCTGAATTTCCCAGAATTTTACATGAAGAAGTGAGACATGCAATTAAATTTATGAAGAAAGGAAAGGTGCCAGGTAATGATGGAATTATAATTGATATATTAAAAAAAGCAGATGCAGAAATAGAAAAAAAATTAGGAAAGTTATATAACAAATGTCTAAATGATAAAGATGTACCAGATTATTGGAAGAATGTGGTATTAATATTAATATTTAAAAAGGTGATAAAGAAGATATTAGAATTTGCAGATCTATTAGCCTTTTATCAGTTTTATACAAAATTTTTACCAAGATAATTACAACTCGTCTACAGAGAACATTGGATTTCCACCAACCAAGAGAACAAGCTGGATTTAAAAGTGGTTTTAATACAGTAGATAATATCCAGGTATTGAGAGAAGTTATAGACAGGATAAATGAATATGAGTTGCCATTATGCTTAGGATTTGTAGATAATGAAAAGGCATTTGATTCTATAAACATTTCTTCAGTGATTAAAGCATTGGATCATCAAAGTATAAATCCTTGATATTGTCATATTTTAAAAAAATATTTATAAAAATGCAACAGCAACAATAAAGTTATATAATGATACTAGGAAAGTCAACATTGAGAAGGTTGTAAGACAGGGTGACTCCATATCTCAAATACTTTTTACAGCAGTATTGCTGCAAAGTATTTTGTGGATTAAAGTGGGAATATAAAGGAGTGAAAGTAATAGATATTATTTAAGTCATTTTGATTTTGAAGATAATGTGGTTGTTTTTGAAAATAATGCTGTAAAGCTGCAGGAAATGTTAGAGGAGTTATCAAATGAAAGTAGGACTAAAGATAAATGTTAAAAAGACTAATGTAATGTTCAATGGATTTTCTCAAAATATGAAAATAAAGATTGATTATGATAAATTAGAAGAAGTTAACAGCTACATATATCTTGGTCAGATTATTAATACAGATGGAAGCATAATGAATGAAATTAGTCATAGGTTTACACTTGGTTGGAGTGTTTTTGATAGAAATAACTTGATATTAAAAGAAAGCATGCATGTGTTTGAAAAAAAAGATTTTTAATGAATGTGTTGTACCAGTTTTTAATTATAGATCTGATATTTCGACACTTAATAGAAGAGCAATATGGAGACTTCTGACCACTCAAAGAAGTATGGAGAGATGCATAATGTGAGTAACAAAAAGAGATCGAAAATGCAATATATGGATAAGAAAACAACAAGATGTTATTGACCTCATTGAAAAAATTAAAGGACTGTAATTGGTTTGGACGTATTGCTAAAAGAAATGATAATGGACTATTGAAATCTTAAACTGGATTCCAAGAGATTGTAAAGACTCAGAAACAGACCACATGTGAGATGGATGGATGAAATATGTAAATGGGCAAATGTGATATGGAGGAGAAAAGCTAAAGATCAGAGAAGATGGTTTAAACTTGGAGAGATCTTAATCATGCAGTGGATTGATATGCTTGATGATGATGATGATGTAATGTTATAAATGACTAAGCAGATATATAGCAACAACTTTACTTATTATAATAATAATTTAATAAAGTTATTCACAATTTTACAGATTTTGTTCATAATTATAATTTAACATTGCATGTGAGATGTACAATTATTAACTGAAGAATGAATATGCATTTTATCCTGTTTTATCCTTATGAAGGATAATCACTCGTTACCCAAACTTATTAATTTAAACTTTATAACACAAAAGGATATTAAAATCTTCATCCAAATTATATTTTACTCTACCTAATGTTCCTATTCTTATCTTTCTCTTGTTTTTACTTAAGGTGAGTTTATCCACATATTTGTAAGGATTCCTCTATGTGTTGAAAATCATTTCCTAATGGTCCGATAATATGATCACCAAGAATAGTCATTCAAGGATTTTATTCATATATCCGAAATAACAATTATTTAATAAATAAGTTAGTTATAAAGCACTCCTCATAGAGGACCTTTTTGAGGAGTGCCATAGCACAAAACCATGGTCAGAGGTTGGGGGGTCCTGACAGAGATATTTTAAATGCTGGCTCTGGCTAAGCATTTATCATAAAGCTTGTTGAGGAATTGGCAATCCTCATTGATTATATCTTATGAGCTTAAAAAAATTTTGACTATTTAATATTTCACATTGTAATTGTCATAGTATATATATATATATATATATATATTGAAACGGAAATCTCCAATCCCTTTCCGTTTCACCATCAACCTAATGACCTACTCGTCTGAACTAGTTTCGAACCTATTTTAAATGTAAAAATGTAATATATAAGTCGAGCGGGAAAACTTTGCTACAATGGCCGCTTGAATGGCATCATCCATTTACATACGAAAACACGCTATAATTAGACAGGTTTGATAAAATTATAGCGGAGAAATGCTCATAATTTATTATAAAATGTTTTATTAATTTTCAGTCAATTCTTAATTATATTCGCTATAATATTCGTATGTGGATGGATAATTTAAACCTTGGAATAACGGCAAAATGATTCATATATATTTAAGTTTAAATAAAAGTAATGTAAATGTTTTCTTTAATTTATTTAACGGTTTTCTGATTTAATGTTTTACATATATAGTTGAAACAAGTATTTTCTTTAAATTTGCTTTTTTTTTAATAAACAAATATGTTAAAAGTTATTTAGTTTTATAAAATAAGAATTATCTGTTCGCAATTAAAAATGAGAATTTTTGTAAACAAGATATCAATTAGTGACACACCCGGGTAAAAAAGTAAAATCTGTTTTCTGATTGATTTTTGTTTGCAACAAAAGACTTTTTCATTAAATCAGAATACCGTTCCTTCTGCTAAGTAATAACACCTGAAAAGGAATTTAATTAATGAAAATGAATCAAATTATATAGTTTATATATTTTGATACATTTTTTTAAGGAAATTAAATATAACACCTCGGAGATTTTATCAGTTGTTGTAGAAATTGAATTATATTATTTTGCTTTAATTAAAAGTCAATTGGTCCCGAGGCTTACGAAATTCCAGAAAGGTGTTAAAGTTTAGTAGAAGGATATAAATAGGCCTTATTTTAAGCGGGAAGGGAGAATCCATCTTACTTTTGAAGAGAGTCAACATGAGAAGTTTTAAATTGTTCAACCTTAACATGTCTGGCTAAAGTCAGGCAAAATTTTGCTGCTTTCCCGTGATGGAACGCCTAGTTCAATCCATCAAATGCCAAAGGAACAACCAAGCTTACACCAACTAAATTTGAAGATGCCATAAGCCGTAAAAATAATTTATTTGCCTTCGTTCCGATTTCAATCCAGCTAAACAAACACTATTTTAAAAATCGTCTCCCAACTAAATTAAAGATGCCATAAGCCGCCCAAGAATTCACCTTCATTCCAGTTCGAATATCTCCAGCCCATCTACAGGAGAACTGTTTTAATATTTAAAATCGCAGAGCTCTGTAAATTTCAAAAACAGTCATTGTTTCTTCAAAACAGGTTAGCTAACCATATTATTGAACTTTCTCGCTAAATTGTTTCTGAAATAATATTTAAATGAAATACTTTTTGCTAATTTTTTCCTTAATTCAATAGGGTAAACTGTCTAAATTGTTTCCTAAAATAATATTTTAATTCTATAAAATGTAATACTTTTGCAAATTTTTCTTTATTAATTAATATTTTGCTATATAATTTAATCACTGCAGTTATATTTTGCTTTTCTTTTGCTTATTTTAATTATTGTTAGTTATGCCTATGTTTCGAAACGGCGTGCATTTAATTATAGAATATGTTTTTAAACATATAAATTTAAATTATTTATATAGCGTCATTTCGTGCGCTGTTTCGAAACCCAAATTCATATTTTTTCACTTAATAAATTAATTAATATAAATATAAAATGTGGCTTTTCAACCTTTAATTATTATATTACTAAAGATTAAACTAGCCTGGAGTGCAAGCATAAGTATATTTTTTTAGTTAAGTATTCGTAAGTCCCTTATTAAATATACTTTTCCCCCTTTTTAAAAGTTTAGTAGTTATAGATAACTAAAGAGATTGAACGGGATAAAGTAAAGTTTGTATATATATATTCCTGTCAGTAGCATATCGTATTTCTCATGCTACAGAAGAGTTGGCTCTTTTGATCAAGCTGATGATCTAGTGTTCATTTAATATATGATCTTTAATTTATAATATCCTTCGGCTTGGCGGATGTGGGATTTATTAATATTTTCTCGTTGTGCTGTTCTTTTTGATATATATATAAGATGGAGCCACGGTAAGTCCAGCCCATCTTCTCTTATGGGTAGTGCAGTAGCGAAGTCTGAGCTACGGGCCAGATTAGCACGTAAGTCCCCCGCCTCTGAACCAAATAAAGGTTCCCCATTAGCAGCATGACGACCGGTTCTTGGGTAAACCGTTGTTTGTCACAAAAACCCTAAAACTATTCTTCCATCCGCAGAGCCACTTTATTATTATACTTTACTTGTGCCTAGCGTATTAGTAAAATCGTTATAGCCAACTCTTTCCTCCCTAATATGCAGTCTTCGGCGTTGATCCGAAGCATTCTTGAAAACCCGTTCGATCTAAAGCTATCTGGGACGCTTTAAAAGCCCATAGTTAAAATAAATTTATTATAATTAAGACGTATTATTGGGCTTCACTCCAGACTTGGTTTGATTTCACGTACAATAGCCACACGAACTGATGATGAAAGGGCATAACTGGTAAAAGTTAATGTAGTGATTAGTTGTATAGCAGGATATTTGGCTCCATTAAATCATAGCCACAAACCTATTTGCCAACATCAATTATTGTTCAAATAGTCTAGAGAATGTTACTTTATAAATGAAATGCCTGTGTGCATTTGCCAACAACAATTGTCAATAAATATATTTTAATTCATCATATATCAGTTTCTGTCTCATTATTAAATCAATCCAATTCACTAATTGCCCATAAGTATTCATTAGTAAAGCCCCTATTATTTAAATATGTTAGATTTTATCTGTGGAATGTCTAGTATTTAAGTTGTTTATATATATGTTTAAGTCCATGAGTCTTATTGTTTTCTCTGATTTGCTAGTGGGCCGGATGAAGAATTAAATCTCATGTGCTACCATTGTTATGTTATCCATTGGGTGTTAGATCTGGTGCTTGGAGAGTGGGTTCGAATCCAGGCTGGTCCCTGACCTAAATCTCGGGCTTGACTGGGTTTGAAGTACATTTTGTGAGTTCCAGCTCGTGTTAGATGGATAAGCATGTTTTGACTGGCACAATATATATATATATACACAGATAATGCTTTATGCGGATTTATTTAATGCGATTTTGAAGTTATGTGATTCATGTTTCTTCTTAATTTTTTGTATGTGGTTTTCTTTTATGCAATCAAATTATTAGATCAGAAGTCAAGCTTCGATAATGCTCTATTACTTTAAATATTATAAATTTTGCACACTCACATCATATTTAAAGTAGTAGTGCATTATCGGAGTTCGACTTGCATCTAATAATTTCAATATTTTCAGTGCTTTATAATAGTGCTGTAATAGATTTTATGCAATAAAGAAGTGCATAATTCACTTAAAATCAGAATTTTTCCATTTTATATACACACATTAAATTTTACAAGACTATAATGTAAATCTGTTCAAATGTTATAGATGAAAAATGGTATATTGTTGTTTTTGCATTTTAAATCACATTCTATTTTTGCTTTTTATAAAAAGAGTACGTTATCAATTAACCATTTAGTGTCCACAAGTTTATTTTTAAAAGGTGAGTAACAGTGGTGGGCACAATTAAATTTGACTATTAAAATCTGATTTTTAATTGTAATTAACAATTTAAAAATTACTAACGTGATCTGAAATTAAGGTGACATGAAACAATGAAATTTGAGTTTTGAACGGAATTGTTTATTAAAGACAAAAATAAGAATTTAATTTGTAATTGTTAGTTTCAATTAAATTTTGCCCAACAGTGGTACATCAGAGTCTTTATTATTGTAAGTCTAAGTTCTAATTTTTATTTTAAACTTTTAGTTTACTCTAGCAGAGAGGAAAAAATCACCAAGAAAAAGAATTTCTTTGTAAACAAAAAATTTCAAGTTCAGATCGCTTAGCAAAATGGAAAGCATCAACAGTGATTGGAAAATGTTTTAGCTGCATTTCCTCTTGACTTCGTTTAAGGAGAAGCTACAGTACCTTACATCACATCGCATCATGATGAATCTGATGTCTCAACTAACGATAATAATTAAAATACCATACATGTATGAAAAAAATGTAAATTACGCATAAAATACATTGTTTTGAATAAAATTAAATACTGTAGTTAATAAAAAAAGTAAAAAAGTTTGTCTTGTATCAATTTTTTTCAAATTTGAAATTTTTTATTAGGCATATTTTATTTTATTTTTTTATGTGAATTTTAAAGTAATTTTACATTGTTGTTTTGCTTTTATGTGATTTTTGGAAAATTACAGTACGTATTCCCCATTTTTCAATGTAAATTAAGTCTATTTTTGTGCTATTTCTTTTGTGCGCATTTTTTGAGGAACCTATATACCGCATAAAATGAGACCCAGGTGTATATATTGTACCAAATACTCAATCCACTTTTAATCATAAAGGGCACCACCAGATCACTGTGTAAGAGAAATAGGAAGACGTACATTAGATGCAGAGATGTGGACAGCAAATAAGGCAATTCAAGGAGAAATGGGATGGTCAAGTTTTTATATGAGAGATGCAAAAAGTAAAATAAAAATGTTTGGTAGGTTGCAGTTTATGGATAGTAAAAGAATAGCCAAAATAGTGTTTAATAAGGTTATGAGTAAAGGGCAGGTAACAACATGGGTGAGAAAGGTAATGTGGTATGCAAAAGATTTGGATAAAGAATTTATATCAGTACATTTGTATAAAAAGTGGGATGATTGTGTTAGGAGGATTGTTGAGTGTTATAGTGGTAAGGAATGAGATAAAAGAATAGAAGCATTAATAAAAAATAGGGAGTTGGAGAGATGGAGAACTAGTATGGAGGATAAGAAGAGTTTAAATATATATAGAGGTAAATGGAATATTGGAATGTGAGTTTAATTTATGATAATAGTAAGGAAAGTGGTTTACAGTTTAAGGCTCGAATGGGATCTTTAGCAAGAAGAGAATATACATGTAAATGGAAAACTATGGGTGATTTAGTGTGAAAATTGTGTAAGGAAGGTATAGAAAATATTAGGCATCTGTTGATCGAATGTAAATGCTTGAAAGCAGAAAGGGTACAGACAATGAAGTTATGGGAGAATAGATATGAACAAAGTGACTATACAGAAAGTGAGTTATTGGGTTTTATGTTGGGTTTGCGAAAAGATAAGGGGGATTTAGATATAAAGTCCATAAAGTTGACAAAGATTATGTTGTGGAAATGGAACAGGGCAGAATATGGGAAGACTTAGAGTGGGGAATGGAAAATAAAGTGACTAACAGGTTTATCTGGGCATAATTGCCGAGATATTTGTGACTTCATTTAAGGAGAAGTCAAAATATATCACATCACATGAAAAATTTGTTTACCATGATTAAAAATTAATAAGGATAATGGTTCACACTCACTAAACTCAGGAAGAAATCAGAAGTTTCTGAATATTGTCCAGACAATTGAGAAAATAAAACCACTAAGACAAATGTCACCCAAATTAAGTATAAACAATTTTGACATTTTATTCAGATAAATATAAAATTATAAAGTAAAGACTTGCATACAATAATTATGTTTATGTCAGGCATGTCCTAAAATATAAGAATTCAATGCTCTGGCAGACAGACAACTTTCTAAAAGTGAATTAAAAAAGAAGGAAAGAGTTTTGTTTAGCTGACAATTCACCCAAAGCAATTCTGGTTCTTTAATCCAAAAGTTCTAAAGTAAAA
Source organism: Epiperipatus broadwayi (assembly GCA_028023455.1). Classification (NCBI taxonomy): domain Eukaryota; kingdom Metazoa; phylum Onychophora; class Udeonychophora; order Euonychophora; family Peripatidae; genus Epiperipatus; species Epiperipatus broadwayi. The sequence continues at coordinate 1,963,192 of JAQFVV010000146.1, forward strand.
AGCAAAGGAAAGTTACTTGCATGAATCTTGCATGAATCAATGAACTAGCATGAACAAGCAATCAATAGCTTATTGACTAATGATGTCATATTTCTGTATGACTGCTGCATGGACAAATCATGTTTAAGATTGCCAAGGTTGATTACAATACAAGAACAAAAAAATAAATGAATGTATCAGAATATTTATAAACCATAAAATGAGAGAACACTTATGTTTCCAATTTAATGAAATAGTAAAATTAGAACATACTCAGATGTAAATGATTTAAAAATTAATGAAATATTAAATCTCAGATTTATGGAAAACAAATATATAATATGGGTGAATCACCAACCAAACAATTGACCAAAACTAAACTGAGTATAGTAATTGAAGGTCTCAATAAGAGTCAGGTAAGTAATTTGAAAACTATTTATGTCTGCCCCAGCATTTCAAGAAAGTATAATAATTAGAATTACAAATAAATTTACAAAAAAAATCCCAGTACATTCTCTGACAAATAAATTTAAAGCAACTTATAAAAGATAAAATAAATCTAGTAAACAAAATACTAAAGTTTGACCTACATTTTTATAACTTAAATTATCAGAGAGTATATATCAGACGAAAATATTTAAACAGTAAATGCCTTAGCAGAAAGAAATGTTCTATCACCTAGAATTTAAATAAGAATTAAGAATATTTTCCTGCTAGCAGTTCATGCAAACCAATTCCATTCATTTTGTACAGATTTAGAAAGATGGATGCATGTGGAGAACCAATGGAATAGCACAGGTGAGTTTTTCTTAGGCCAGAAAAAAAACATGGAACTAAGAATGTCATAATTCTGCAAAATGCACATGATCAAATATGGTTAAACCAGCCAAGGTTAATCTCACACAAGAAAATAAAGATTACCTTACAGATTATGTAATCTAAACTTAGAAAATAAAATCTCTACCAAGAAAAACAGAACAACAAACATGATAAACTGCCAGCCAAAATTTTAATTAATTATTGAGGGATAAAATATGGACAGGTTATCAAATTTATGCAAGACTGCCAAAGCATTTAGCATGAGTTAATAATAAAACAAGAAGTCATAATAAACATATAAAATATAAACTCACAATACACTCTCCAATAAGTGAAATAGAAACAAAGTCGGAATCTTAAAACTAAGATTCCAAGACACACTATATAATACAAGGAAAAGCAAACACAAATAATAAATATTAGATTAAATAATTAATAAAACTTTATACAACACACTTATTTTAGATTCAGCAGAGATTTAATTAAAAGAATTTTATTTAAATTGGCAAGAATAAGAAAAAGTTTACCTTACAGTAAAGCAGAGTTCACCTAGTTTTTCTAAAGAGTGCACACTTTTATTATAAGTTCATCTTTCAGGTGTCTTTTTTTCATGACCATGGCAAGAGTAGTGGCATATTTTGGGAACCTATTTACTTTAGAACTTCATAGCATAATGGAAGAACAGCTTGGACTAGAGGTCCATCCTTATTTTATTAACAGGACATGTGGTAGTTTGGCAAATGTAAAGTGGTGAGTTTTGATATCTTTGGACAGCAAATTTAAAAAAAAAACAAATTCAATGTCCAAACTGACAATAAATCCCAGCAAGTTAAATATACTGCAAATAGTGAAATTATAACATAATCAATGAATCAGTATGACTAGCTTGTTACAGCCAAGAATCTCTCTTCTAAATGTACAAAATTTTGGGGTTATTTATACCCCACACTATCTCCTAGGCATAAACTTTCTTGTTGTTTAATTCTATGCCTGAAGCCAGGGCAAATTTTTATCTCCCACTCAAACCTAATTAAGAATTCTAACCAGGGATTATTTTATATAAAAACAACAACACAAAATTCAATCTCCACTTTTAAGATCGAACTAAAAATGGATTTTAATTAAAATAAAAGAAACAGGAATGCAATTAAAAAGTTTGCTTGCTTTTAATTAATTTGATAAAAAAAAAAAGTAAAAACAAGCGATAAAAGAAAACTATTTTAGAAATCAATTTTTTTTATGAAAAAAATACAATGAGCTATTTTAAACCTAAACAAGAATATAAGTTAATACACATACCACTTTTTAAATAATTTTAAATTTTTTTTAACATTAAAAATTTAATAAAAATAAAAGTTTTCAATTTTTGGTAATGAAACCATTGAATTGGATCTAGTATCTGGTTCAATATATATATATATATATATATATATATATTGTACCGGTCACACCACCCAACAAACAATCTAAACTCAAAGTCAGATTCAAACTCAGTCTAACCAAAGATTTTACTCCAAACCAAACTGAATTCAAACCCAACTCATGAGCTCAGATCAATCAATAGAAGATGTAGGTGGATGGTACATGACTCTGTATCAAGAAACTAGTTTAATGGATGATGATGATTTGAGACCCCTGATCTGACTCTAATAACATTTAATAAAATAACTAAGGATATTTATAAATCAATTCATATATGTATGTTAGGGTTGCCAATACAGAAAGTAAGCATTAATATTAAAATTATTATTGAATAATAGAGAAAGTTAAAAACCAAATGTGTTAATAGAATGTTTAATAATAATAAATATTTTGTTCAGCTTTTATGATTAAGATTATATATATTACTTCTAGTCTTTAAAATGGAATTTATAATTTACAATAAGAATGTCAGTCATTATTAAATGCCAATAACTATTATGCAATATTATAGGAGGACTATATATGTCTATGTCCTAACATGTAAATAAAGGTAGATAAAGGTATTTGGCTTTGACAGAAATTATTATTCTAATTCTGAAAGAAAGAAAGAATGTGAGATTCATTTTCACATTCGTAAATCAATTCACGAAGAGCATAATAAATATTTAGGGCATAACTTTAATATTTAACAGAAAACGTATTTAATTAAAAATGAATAAGATCTTGTTCAACTTTAATAAAATCAATTTATCATGATTTATGAGCATGAGAGTGGGGCTTTATTTGAACTGAGAAATAATGCTGCTGACGACTTATGAGCTATAAAAATGAATACGAAAGATAATGGCTTGTCTGTGATTTAAATAGAAGGGTGGCTTGTGTTTTACAAGTCTTTTTGCCCTATCAAGGAAATGTAGAACACAGGAAAAGCCAGGCCAGGCCATAGCTGTCAACTTTTGATGTTCGAATATAATAAAGACTGAGCAAGTGGTTTCTTTCTCGGTAATTAAAGTAAAAATAGTATCACTGATGACAAGCCTACGAAGCAGATGGTTCACACCAGCATCCTCCGGATGTTGACTTGATAATCATCATGTTTGAATAACAAAACCCAATTTATATAAGGAATGCTCTACGTAATGACCTGATCAAGCTGAATCAAAGTCGAACGTGCTTTAACTACCAGGATTTAAATGCAATTATAAAATTATTTTAATTATACCCTAAATATCATGCCCTCCCTAAATATTAATAGAAAGTATAAAATTTGAATTAGAATCTACTGACATTAAATCCTTTATCAACCTTTTTGCAAAATATTTTAACATTATCATATGAATAAATCAATATACTGAACTCAATAAAGTAGCGGAGGGCATAGGCTAGAAAATGGGCTAATAATTCATTATTAGCCATTAATAAAAATAGCAAAACATTTAATAAATCCTTCAACTTGATAATTAATAGTACTGTATTAAATTAGTTCTAGTGGGCAAGAATTACTATAACTTAATATTATTATTTTCATGAGGGAATTTTAACGAAAGATATTATCGAGTTGAAGTTTTATCGGCATATAAAAAAAAAATACACATAATATATATATATATAAGTTAGTTAAATGAACCACCATCATGAAAAAGGGAAATTTAACAAAATATTAATTTTAAAGACGAGAAATAGAAAAACGAAAATTATTTATACAGATTAAGGCATTTTGAAATGCAAAGAGCTTTTAACAGTAAAAACTTTAAAAGTAGTGTAAAATAAAGTTCAGAAACTGGCCAAAAAGTTATGGTTCATTTAAGAAATATGTTACCATTTCTTTTGTGGTTGGTTCCTTAGTTTACATGGCAGAGTCTGGTTGGTTTGAAAATGTAGGCGGGCATTTTCACTTATAGGAATGGCATTTTGATTAAATTCTTTCAGAACTTGACAGTTCATGATTGGTAATGGACAGGTTTTTTTCTTTGCAGCTACATTTGAAGATATTTTGGGGACTCTGGAGATCCACCAATCAGATCCCTAATGTTGCCATGAGCCATGATGGAGACACTGTAATCATAATTTCAATGGACGTAGCTTCTAGCAGCAAGTTCTCTCAGAAAAATATGGCTTCCTTCTCCAAACTTTTCCAGGCTATTTATACTGTTCTCTCATTTCCATCCTCTTTCCAACTCTCGATGCCTTCAGACTAAGCTTATTATCTTATCAAAGTTACAACTTTTTATTAATTGATTTTAGATACATTTCCTTGATAAGGCTTTCAAACTCATTAACTTGAATTCATTTTCTAATTAGAAATTGAATTTGTAAATCAGAAAAATGATTTTAATTAGGAACCATCCTTACATTTTAAATCATTATCTTTTTGCTAATTAATAAAACTTTCCCCATTGTCTTTGGAAAAGGGCGATTTGAAAGCTTATCAAAAGAATGTAGCCTTTAATCACTGAAATTTAAGCAAACTGGTAGAAGTTAAAATATAGACATTCCAATGCAATGTAGCTTTATAACGAATATATATATATATATATATATATATATATATATATAATTATTTATAAATACATACGCACAATCCACGCAGTTATAACATATATAAATTCATAAATAATTTAGTATAAATACTGTTTTTTAATGAAACTAGAATGTATTGCACTATAAAGCCCTATTGCAGTCAGAAATTCACGGTTAGTACTAGGGTTTGAAGTGGGCTACATGTGAGATATCATGAAGCTAGGATCGAACTTAGATTCAACTGCTTCAATATATATATATATATATATATATATATATATATATATATAATGATAAACTCTTACCTTTAGTTTATAAATAATCAAACTAATTGTTAAGCAAGCTTGTGATATCTATATCTACATTTTATTAACAAGTTGAAATAATAATATTTCTGACCATCCCCTCTATATAAATCTACCTTACAATTGGATGAAATTCACTTATTCTCAAAAGAAAAAATTAGCATAATAAAAAAGATTATACTAATCCCTTGTAATCCAGCCAAAGATAAAATTATCCACAGTTTATATTGACAAATGTACAAGGCATTTCCTTTTAGGAAACACTTTCATCTTACTTACAATCCACAATAGCATATTCAAATGCCATTCGAACCTTCACAGTGTCGATTCCATTTCTTTTCTTTACAGTATTCAATCCAATCTAAGAAGTTTCTTTGGTTCATTGTAGCATATTTTTAGCGCTCTGTTTAGCATCGATGGGTAAATGCTGATCTTAATTAAAACTAGAATCTAACATTTATGGTTATATGGCAAACAATTTTATCTCCATGATGTTTTCTTCCTTTTATCCAGACACAGGATATAACCCTGTTGATAAGTTTGCTTGAAATTTTTCGTTTTATAAAGAGTTAATAGTGGAATTTTAATTTTAACAGACTAGCATTAAGATTGAGATGATTTCTTAATTTTGATGCTGAAATTCACTATTATCGTAAATAAAATATTTCCAAGAATTGTAAAGTAAATTTTTACAAAATATATGATTTATTCATGAGTCAAGCAGTTTTTCCTTATCTTTTTTATTGTTTTCTTCTTCTGGTTATGCTGTTTCAATGGCTGTTGTTCAATTGTCTTAAATAGCGGATTCAAAATTAGATTTTGCTAAAATGTGTTATCGCCAATGTTATTTTCAAATCTTTTTTGAAGAAGAATAAAGTCTTTCATTTTATCTTATTGTACATTTTCTAAAACCCTGCTTTTCCATAATGTTTTATATATATTTATTATTATATTATCTCAATTTGAGTTCACATTTTCATTTCAATTATTGATGTCATTTGAATATTTGCATATTTTATGTAATGGATTAACAAGTAACTAAAAATCTAATTGTTATTAATATCCTTCTTTTGATTTTTATGAATTTTCTTGTGCTTTGAAGTTTGATTATTTATAAGCCAGTATTATTAAGAATATAATTTTAAATGACAATTTTAAATAAAATTATTAGTATGTAATTAATAATATGCTTTTGAGTATTGTTGGTAGGCTTAGCATTTGGTGCTTTTTGATGATATGTAAAAAGGATCCTTTCATTTCCCCTTCACTAAAGGAATTAAAATAAATGTAATATATTTTTTATTCTCAAGTTTTCATTTAAGTAACAAAAAAATAATTTATTTTCTTGTGGTAGGGTTTTAATATTTGGGTATTGTATGTCCAGCAAATTTTTCCTCCACAATCTAACCAATATGTGTTTGAACCTACATACTTGATTATAGTAAGTGGTCCTTTATAAATGTTGCAGAATTTGTGAAAGATGAAATCTAGTGGTTTACTGATATGTGGGTCCATTAAGAACAGTTTATCACCTATTTTAAATTGGTAATTCGACTTGGTTTTGTTTTTATTACGTTTTTGGGTCATTTATACCATTTTTTTAAAGACTCTTCCCAATCTCTTTTTGAGTCTATAGATTGTTTTGTGATTATTGATATTGTACTGGTCGGTTGTGTATGTTCACATAACAAGATCTAGCATCTAGGCAAAAGTACCTCGAATCCAATCATGCGCAAGATACATAAGTCAGGAACACTCATGAATTCTGCCCTATTTGCATATTTTCCAGACCTACCAAATTATGAGCAACAATCCTGATGATATCAATCTAATTTTATCTCTCTCTGCCAGAAATGCACATCGGAGACACAAAAAAACTCTAATTTAAGTGTAATGATGGAATAATTTAACATGAACTATAATTTATAAGCACTTAAAGATTGTGACCTTTCATATTAATTACATATTAGTGGAGATTATCTAATCAGTATGGGCATAACTTATTAATTAAAATATTGATTTAAATAAAAGAAAACACAATAATTCTGAACTGTATAACATATATATTTAAGATTTATTACTCTGACAAAACATAAATAAATGTGTGTCATTATTTATTAATCATTGGCCTTGTAAATATTATATGATGGTTGGTCATAAAGAAATCATATTGCATTCTGTTTATAAATTATGGGATGAGATTTAACAAATGACTTTATTTATAGTTGCGGATATGCCAATAATATATAACTATAACAATGGATACAAGACTTAGCGCTACTAAGAAATACAATATTGAAGTACCACTACACCCTCCAGCAGGAACAAAATAGCATTTAACCAATTTGAAGGATAATTATTATTTTAAAACAAAGCATTACATTTGTACAAAAATATAATTATTAATATTCAATTTATAGAGTGACAGATGTGTGTGGAATAGCTGATGAATATATTAATAATAATGTTGTCACAAAGATGTTCATTTTAAATAGTGGACATAGATTTGTTTAGCAAAATCACAACATTACGGCTTATGGATATTCATGGGTATTATCTGGAAATATGACAGAATGGCTGTGCATGTATGGTGGAAAATCTTTGTGATCCAGTTATGAATCCTAGTAGGTGATTCATAGGATTTATTTTGATAAAGATACCGATATAACTCTGCACACATTAGCAGGATCGGTTCATAAATGAAGAGTGGTCGGCTATGCATTTATTGGGCTGGGTTTTTCAGAGAAATCCCCATATAAAGCATGCATATACAACCAAATAAGTCCCCAAGGGGGTTAAGAGCCTAGTTCTTGGACTTTTTGATAAATAATGGGGTTCGAAATTTGTGACACTCCAAGATAAGAGAAGCACGAATATATATAATATAAGAACGGGTGTGCCTATATGCACACAATGCTTGGGATAACAAAAATATAACTTAAAGACTATTTAATTACTTAATGTCCATACATTATATAATATACTGTGTAATGATATGATCTAATTGCTAAACAGGCATGGATGATTTAAATTAATTACATTATATAATTTTTAAAATATAAAGATTCCCCTTTCCCTTTACTTTACTTTATCTATAACTTCCCATACCGTTTAATAAGTACAAATTTGGGTTAGTAAATGCCATTATTAAAATAAATGTTTATACAGAAACAAATGGGGTGAGAGTAATAATTGGGATAATAAATAAAGTTTACATATATAAAATACAGTTACATTTAGGATTAGTGCATTATTATTTAAAAGGATAAAAGAAACATGTTTAGAAAAACAGATGTTGATCTGTTTTTCTACAACTCTATAAGATAATGACTTTGTTTTTCCCAAACTCACTAGCATCTGTGTAAGTTGAATAATACTTGTTTTTAATTAAGCTGAGTTCATAATTACCCAGTAAGTGATGGGTAAGAAAAATAGAAAAAAAGAAATTACATGCTAGCGAGTTTGAGACATTATTGGCATTTTAAAACACAAATATACATAATATACTAATGAAATAAAAGATTATTGTCACATTAAAAAAAAAGGAAAACATATTGAATAGAGGCACAATGATAGAATAGGTTAAGATATATATATATATATATATATATATATATATATATAGAGAGAGAGAGAGAGAGAGAGAGTTGCACTTAACTAGAATTACATAAGATATAAATATTTACATAAAATATTATAGGAAAGCATCAGAATTATTGTTATTATAGAAGGCTGAACTTAATAGAATCATAAAGCAGCTAGAGTTCTTTTACCTTGTCATAGATAGTGGTGGTCTTTGATGCTGGTAATGTTCATTGGCATTAAAATACTAGATCTAGGTTTTGGAATCAGGCACAACAGGTAGCATTTATTTATTTAATTGATAGACATTTGAAATTTCATAGGTATGGGATCCCAAGCTTTTATTACGAGAACAAGCATGTTGGAACAGAGGGGAAGAAAAAATTCCCCCTACTCACTGCACATTGAATTCAAATTTAAACTAGCATGGATTAGGTTTACCATCATTATTTATGCTTGTCTCCTCCCTTTTGGATTCAAATCCAGCAGTATTATACCCTTTTCTTGATGATGTAGTAGAGCACTTAGCTGCTAGACCTAAGGCAATTTGAGCACTTTAGCAAAGCTAAAATTTGCTGACCTTTTGTTTAGTAAGTCTTTGGAAACAATGCAATCCTGTTACAAGTTTCTTGAACTATTGTTTTAAAATAAGTCTTATGATTTCAAAACAATCTGAAGTGGATAAAATTTCCACTAATGGATTTTTTTACTTTACTGTTACAAATTGTAACTTTTTAACTCTAACTAATGGATTTTTCCAGTTAATTGTTTTTAGTTGTGTTCGAGAAACTTCTTAAAAGAATTGCATAAATTTTCTGACCGCTAATATTAAATATATAAATAATAAATTACATATATGAGTTTTAATATACATTAATAATATAATTATAAATTTTATTAAATGCACAATATTATATTAAGTAATATTTACTAAGGCTGTAACCTTAGGAATAAGCGTCTGAAAAATTCGAAGGTAGGGACCTCTACAGGTCTTAAACACAAGCTTGTATTTAAGACCTGTAGAGGTCCTTACCTTCGAATTTTTCAGACGCTTATTCCTAAGATTACAGCCTTAGTAAATATTAATTAATAATATAACTTTATTTATACGATTTATTATCAATCTCCCCATACTGAAAATACATATATATGTATCCATTATGCACGCATACACATTAAAATAACATTAAATGTTTATTTATTAAATTATTTGCATTAAGATATCTATATATCTATGTCAGCTGTTTTATATGGTGAAGCAGAGAAAAAATATGTATAAGTAAATATGTATATGCACATATGATGGGTTTTAAACATGGTTTGATAGTAGGAGATTGTAAGTAGGCTGTGAAGCTCGATCTAAAAGCATCAGATCGACTGCTTCAGTATATATTTTTGAAACAAAAATGGGATATTTTGGTTCAATTGTAGCCCAATAGGTGTGAGTCCAATTGATTTGTTAACGCTCCAATTTAAGTATTTGATTACGTAATGTATGCATTTTACTTACTTTTATGCTTATTCTCTAAATATGTCATGAATGAATATCCAAGTTTCTGCATCACACTTTCATATGGGTTTGGCTGTGGATTTGTAATAGAGGTAAGCACATGTTTTTTTTTATGTTTCTCTACACTTCATTCCATTCTTTAAATAGGAAAAAGGTATCATGATCAGTTAAGATCATCCCAAGCTTTTCCATCTCTTTCAGATGGAGGTATCTAATACATTAATAGTATTTCTAGTATTAACTTGGGACATTGGGTAATCTAACACAAATTTTGAAAAGATAATAAGCTACTAATAAATACTAATGTTTGTTTGCTAGAGGCAAGGTTTCATAATAATCTATAGGTAAGACTCATTTGGTCTTTTTGGTATAATAGAATTTACTCAACTAATGTAATTTTTTTGTTTACTAACTTGGCTTTTAAACATATCTGACAACTTTGAATCTTGTATAAGGTGTCTTTGTACATTGTAGGCCAGGGAAAACAGTTTTCATTGTTTGTACAGTTTTATAGGCTCTGTAGTGTCCATATAAGTAATGTACATATAGTATAAGTGGGTTTTTTTAATGTTTCACATATTACTATCCTCCATGCATCTGTAGTCCAGTTTGTACTTCAAAACCTTATTACCTAACTTATATTGTTTGAGATTATTGGCTGTGTACAGAATTTCTTCTTTGGTTAATATTTTAATGATTGTGATCAAATCTTTATCTTGATTTTGTAAGTTGTAGATGTTTATTACATCATTCCCTACATTTGTAGGCAATATCCACTGATAGGTATTGCTCTGATCTATTGTAATGGTATACAATATGCCATTACATTAATTTAAAATTAAAATAAAAACTTAAGTTCGTAAATAAAAATAAATTTATTAAAAACTAAAAGCTAAAATTAAAAAGAGTTGTTAAACGTATATATATCCGCATAGATGGAAAACTTTAAAAGTATTTTATTTTTTAAATGAAAAAAAAAAGTATTTGAATGTACTTTTTTATATAAAAAAAGTAAAGATTTAAAGATTAATATTTTTTTAAAGTAGCATAAATAAAAATGGAAGCAGGTATTAATTAATTCCTGTAATCTCAAAATGGAAATGATTGTTTTTTTAATTAAACGAAAATGCAAACTAACCATTGGGGCTCTTATATAAAAATGTCAGATGAAAGATATAGATAAAATTGGAAAGATTGTTTCTCACTCTGAAACAGAATGTCCAATAGAAGCAGCAACCAATGCTCAAAACCTAATGAAAATGATTGATTGTTCAGTGAATCCGGATGATTTATATAAAAAAAATATTAAAATTAAGAACAGTTCCAGCTTGATTTTTTAGAGAAGGGTGATAAGATGCACTTTTCCCTCTCTCTATTTCAAATAAAGTGACAATTAATTTATGAATGGTACTGTTGCAGACCCTGAATCATATGGGTGCTGCAATAAAATAGTACCAGGATTGAACCAGCTAAGGCCATCTCCAGAACAACAGACCAGTATTCCATAAAAGACTTTGCAGGAATTGGCACCAGGAGCCGGGAGCTATTCTACTGTAAGATATGAACTGTAAAAATTTAAAAAGTAATTAAGAACCTTTATCAAGATTTGACAAGTTTTTAATAATCAACTAAACCTAATTTTAAAATAAACTTTATGATTTCAAAATCAATTATTAAAATTTAATTTTATATATTTGAGTTTGCTAATTTAATCATTTCCATTTTTTATTAATATTTATTGACTAAATTATTTAAATGTAATAAATTTAAGTTGGGTGTAGATAGCTGCATAGTTTCATTAACGTTTAGTTACTATTACTTTTTTTTTATTAAAATGTATAGATATCCATAAATATGATTTACCTCATGCTGAGTGTCCAAATGTATTTATTCATATATCTTTTTGGTTGTTGGTGTCAATGGGGACCCTATGATAAGTGCCATTGGGTTTATTGTAAATTTCCTTCTGCAATTACATCAATAACTTTATATTTTAATCGTTTATGTTTATTTTGAATGGGTTTTAATTTCAGGCTATTTGTCTCTTAGTTAGGTCGATGCTGGTGGAGGGATATATGGGTGTTTATATCTATGTAATGTGAAGTGTGTTTAGCATGTAGGGCAAAGCCCAATTGAATGCATGATCCAAAGATGTAGTCATTGCATTGCATTGGATGCAGACATATTTCCTGTGCCATTGATCCCTTCTAGCTCTATGGACAGGGATAATAAGTCAGCCATAAGACCGCTCTCTCCCCATATGTAGCATTTCTCATTAATTATTTTATATACATGATTCTTTCACCAGACAAATGCATATTTCTGCACTGGATGAAGATCATGTCCTTCAAATAATATCATGCAGCAGATGCACAGTCCTGATTTTGTGGTTTTATAATAGCATCTTCATATTGCATTGGTTACATCTGTATATCAGGAAGCAGGCATTGGTTTGGCTGTGAACTTTTAATCTGAGATTGAATGATTGTTTTGAAAAGTTTTTAACTGAGTAATCTATGTAGCCTATCTATACTCAACATTATAAAACAAACTTTTATAAAAAGTCCATCTGTGTGAACTGTTTAAAATAATAATTTAAATTTAAAAATTAATAACCAATCTAAAATAATAAATTTCATTTCTCAATTTAATATATATGTATATATATATATATATATATTGTGCCCTTGTCTGTAGGTCATAGTAAGGTAGAAAGGTCAATTACTAAAAAAAATTTAAATTTTAAGTTATATTTGTATGATATATAAATAATAGTAGGATAATTAAATTTTATAGTACAATTTAAAGCTGAAAATACCTGGTATATAAGAATGTAATAGATTATTTTAAAAGAAAATAGTTAAATAAAGCTTAACTATATTCTTGCTTATGGTTGTAAAAGCTGGACACATAAAATAATACAGCTATAGATAGTTAAAAGCATATTAATAATTTGAATGTAATATTTTAAAACTAATAAATTAAATAAATGCTATATACAATGTTATAAATATATTTAATAGTCAAAATTAATAGAGTATATTTTAAAATAAACTTTAGGATGGTGAGAATTGTATTTAGTTCTACAAGTTTCAATTATTTTCCAATTTTTTTATAAAAAATATATTAGTTTTGGTAATTTAGACCGAGACGTAAATAAAAAATCATTTGATAAAATTAGTAAACACGTGACTGTATATTATATACCTTCACACACACGCTTGTTAAAATAATAATAAAGTTTGTGAATTTGAAACTAGATATAATTGCCATCGATCATTAAAGTGAAAGTTTAAATGTTAAATATTATTTTAATAATTATTTTAAAGTTTAAATAATTTTTGTAAAAGTATAATTGAATTTAAAAAGTACTAGTCTAAATAATATTTGAGACATTACGTCATCAATTCTTCATTTTTAAACATCTATTCTGTTATAAAACTAAAATGGATAAATTTGTTCGCGCTAAAATAAAGTTATTAACCAATCAATGGAGGTAAATTAGCAGACAAAAATATAAGAATTATACAGAGCGAGGAGAAGTAATGTGAAAGTGAAAGGGAAAGTAACACATTTTTTGTAGCTGATAACACCGTAGCTGGAAAAGTGATATAAATTTAAAATTTTGTATTTATTCAAAAATTCTTTTGTAACATATAATATATTTGGACTGTATCGATATGGATTGCTAATTTTAAAAGTTATCTTACCAGGGAAATTTATTCGAGTTTGACCAAAACCTACAGTAGAGATGGAAGTAGAAGGGAAAATACCTAAATTTATTACTGAAGAAAAAATATTTGGAAATTGTCTTAATGCAACTTTATTTATGCTCAACCAGAAACTTATTGTTATAACTCAGAAAAATATAAATGGGACGCTACATGAAAACCTAAAAGAGAAGTTATATGCCGTCAGGAAAAAATTATGACGCAAAATTTATAAGGCTACTTTAAAGTTATGTTATATTCTTCTCTATGAAAAATTTAATATGTGTTTTTATTATAAAGAAAATCATGATGAAGAAAGAATGTTTATCTTTTAAAAGAAAACATTATTAAAAATATAGTACAAGAATTTCAAAATAAAGAAAAAGCAATAGAACAATATGAAAGTGTTATTATGGATTTTATGGAAAGGAGCCGAAAAACTTTATCTAATAGAAATTAGAAAAAATATTATAAAGAATTCAATGGAAAAAAGAATTGATTTGGAAAAGATAAAATTAAATTACTAAATGAAAATGGATCCATGGAAACAAAAATTTTTATTGAAGATTTAAATAAAAGTACGTACAAGATGCATCGGAAAAGTCGCGCGGGAAAATATTAGCAGACAATAGTAAAAAAGAATGCCATGAATTAATAATTGTATACAATATTGTGAAAACCAAGGATTGTCGTCTATGAAGATTTATTAAACAGAGCTATTGTTTTACTTTAAAATAGAACATTAAGTGACTAAAAGAAGAAATATTTTTTTTTTTTTAGCTTAAATATGAACAGTTCAAGGAAGTCTGGTGAAGAAGTATCATAAATATAATTTAAATATTTTTATTGATTGTATTTAAAATATAAAATGCTAGATTAGATAAGGGAAAACATATAAACATAAATTTAATAATAATGAGATTTAAATATAATAGCTTAATAGAATGATAGAAATATTGTTTTAAAAATAAAAAGTATGTATGGAATTTTTATATCTACAAGAATTAATGGAATGGTGAAGCCTACAGAACACGATCGAGAAGATCAAGATCGTTTTGGTAATTTTGACATTTATTTATAATGCATAATGTATTTTTTTTAGATCATCTATTGATTAAGAATGATGTGTGAAAGTTTTAAAATTATAAGTACACATTTTATACAACATTAAAACATATTCTAAGATAAGAGTAATTTTAAATATGCATGCAATGAGTTATTTCAAGTATAATTAATAGTATAAGTTGTCAAAACAATTGTGTGATTCTTTTGAACTTTCATGTAACAAAGTATTAGATATTTTAAAATAGTTTGTATATAATAAATATACGAGAAAAGTAGTAAAAGATTTTCTTAGAGAACAGCTGTATAGTTTTGAAATAAAAATGAATTTTATTATTGTTAGAAATGTAGATAAGAATTTGTCGATGTACTGTATAGAAAAATCTAGAGAAATAAGATCAGATAGTGACTTGGTAGTACTAGTGTAGAGGAAACCAAGATGATGTTTTGCTAAGAAATAAGAAAAATAAAGTATTTGGATCATAGTTAGTTTGTGTGCTTTCAGTATAACTAACTAAGCCCTATCACTGAACACATATATTTTGGGCAGTGTCTTTATGTATCTTTTAAACTCTTTGATGTTATATAAAGCTGAAGAAATAGCTTTAGCATCACTCCTATGATAGAGATGGGTAGACAGACAAAGGTCACTCCTCTATAGTGTCTTTGAATTCACTGTGCCATTATTGTCAAGGTTTATGATGGATAATATTCTAGTTATTTTGATCCTGTGCATCTATTTTCGCTATCCTTGTTTCGTGAATCTGCATCATCGGAAAGATATTTATACAGAAATAATGCATAAAATAGAACTGAGGGTATGTTATTGTTAAGTAAGAATAGTTTATTTACTGGAATGTGTTAGAATTGTGTAATTTTAAAAGTGAAAGTACAAAAAATCATAAAGAGAGAAAGAATCATATAATACAGTTTAAAACCAATTTGGAAATGAATATAAGATTTTTAAAAGAGAAATCTAAAACAAAGTTATTTTTTAAGTGATAATAAAATTTGAATATTTTATAATAATATTTAGAAAATGAATATTGCATGTTTGTTAAGAAAATAATTCAATAATGTGTAATAGACACATATATTTGTGCATGGTGTGTTAATAATTGTAATTACCATCCGAAGCAAGGCTTGAATGAGTATATTAGATTAATAAGCATTGTATAGTGAACAATAAAACGTAAGATCAAATGTAGAAGAATGTTTTTTTTGAATCTGTAGGATTCCATATAACTAATATAAAATTAGAGTTTTATGATTTTGTAGAATGTTTACTACGAATGTAATTTTATAAAAATATAATTTTAAAATATAGTAGGGATACAAAGTATTAGTGATAATTATAAATAAATACATTTTGTAACAAGCTAAACTAAAATAAGAAATCCAATAATAATAATACTGTACTTTCTTAAGTATTTAAAAGATAAGAATTAACTAGAAAATAAGCATAAGTTTGGTTTTATTGTATAAACTAGTAAAATAATTTTGTGATAGGAGAGTAAGGATATCCAATGTACATAATGTAAAGATTGTTATTTGTTTATGTTATTAATAAACTTTGTTGTAAATTTATTATAAAGCTTTGTGTCTTCGTTATTATTTCTCCACATGGATGCATGATATCACAATACACATTTATAATTGAAACATACATATAGTTTTGCACAAAATAGGTAAACATAAAAGTGTTATAATAATTTTGAAAATTCATTTGTATGATAAAATTAAAAGATCATAATTATATCATTTATTGGTCATAAGTTGGTTGCCACAATATTAAAATAAATTATATGCTAATGTTACCACACGTATTTTGTTGTCGGATTATTAAAATACTACCACGTACGTAATTATTTATTTCATTTAGGAAGTAATAAGATTATATTATACTATTATTATTATTATTATTATTGTTTATTATTGTTAGTTGTTGCGTAGTGAATTTATGACATAAAATTCCCTTTTCATAGTTTACTACCGTAATTTTAAATCAGTTAGAATACAATTTATGAACCTGAGATTTTATTTTATTTTATTTATTCTATTTATTTACTTAATCTTATTTAATTGAGCTTGATTATTATTACAAAGAATATTAAGACATGATTATTATTTTAATCGTAGTGAAAAGAGCTTAGAAAGTCGTAAGAATACTATAAGTTAGTTATTTAGTATAGTAAAAGGGGGAATAGTGTTCTTATGCCATTGAGATAGTATCAGGTGGATAATATCTCAATGTAGTCTGTCTCGTTCCCCGTGTCATCACTCCATGTCTCATGAAAATAATAAATATTTGTTAATTTATTTTTTTAAATATAACTGTATTTGTATTTTTAAAAATTAGAGCTAGTAATCATTTCAATTAACGCTGGATATTTCATTTTATTTTATTTGTTAAACTGAGCTAGAACCCGGAATATATATATATTAAACAGTTTATAAATTTTATGGAGAGGACGTGGACGGAGGAGGAGGGCAGAATATATATATATATATATGCATTAATAAATGTTTTTGTGTGTTATTACTGTCAGTGGCTTTTATTTTTTAATATTTAAAATATATTTCAAATAAAATTATATATTATAAATCTCTGCAACTCCCTGAACTAGTGGCACAGGCTAATGGTCAAATTGGATCTTTAACAGTGCATATATGCCTACTATATACATTTTCCAGGTTCCAATAGCCTAGTGGCACCCTGTATGGCAGATGCAGTAAGACGTAAACTTCCAATACACCCTGACTGTTATACTATATGGATATCAACTTAGTACATTAGCTAGAATGTTTTCAGATACTTTACTGTATTTGACTTCTTAGTTGAATTTTTATAATCATAGACTTCATCTAGCAAGGCAAGTATTAGTTGGGTAACTATGATTTAAGAATTCAAGGCTTTTGTGATCTGTATAAGAGGCATTTGTTAAAGTTTCTGAAAAGCCCACACTATTGCTAGTGCTTCTTTGTCAGTAATCATATAAATTTATTTCTGGTCCATTTAAGAGACAGCTAATAAAATAGTGGACTCCTTTCTGGCCATCCTTCTGGATTTTGGATAAAGTTGCACTTATTCCATAACTATTGCTATCTGTCTGTATGATAAATAGTTTATTAAAATCAGGGAAAGCTAACATTATTTGCTCTAAAAAATACTGTTTTAATTGCAGCCAAAGTCTCATCTTGTTCTTCAGTCTTATTTCAGTTCTCATCTTTTCTTATGAGTTTCAATAACGGTTCCATATTATCAGAAAATTTTTGGAAGAAACAATTTTAAGAATTACATAATCCTAAGAATGGTATGATTTTCTTTTTGTTAGTAGGTTTGGGGGAACTTCTGTATATCACTAATCATATTGGTGTAAGATTTAATCCCATTACAACCAATAATATGATATAATAAGATTATTTCATTACATACTAGAGTATATTTCTTGAAATTGACTTTTATCCAATTATCATAGCACTCTTTAAAGAAAATTTTATATATGTTGAAGATGTTTTTCAATTGTAGATGATGCAATTATAGCATCATATATATATATATATTGTACCGGTATAAATCCACCACGCTTACTCATACACAGTACCCGAGTTCAAACCCAGTCCCCGTTTAAGAATAAATTCCAAAACGCCAACTAAATTCAAACCCAAACCCCGGTATGACCAACCGATGATGACTTTATAACAGCACGGGGTTATCCCTTTACTAGCTCAACTCAGAACACAGACAGAATTACTTACAGTTTTATATATAGATCTATTATACTCTGGATAGGGGTACGGTCATTAATGTAATGTATATATTCAAGTTGCCAACACAGACAGTAGGTGACTGAATAGACTTCGAGAGTAATGAGTTGGAAGACACAAAATTAGATTATATAAATTGTTTAATAATAAATAGAAAGCATAAAATATAGTATTCAAAAGTACGGTAAGACTTCCATAAATATTCTATTATAATTAGCTACTAGTCTTTAGTAATCATTTTACCTGGTAACAAACTCATACCAATATTCGTGTAGTGAAATGATTGACGGGTGGCTAAGGGAATCAGAGCATTTGGGCATTGAAAATATTTATCTACGATTTTTATTAAGTTATTTTATCCGAATAGATTCGAGCCGTTGCGTGTACGAATAGTTGGAGGGTGGCTTCGTATAAATAGGATATTTAAGATTGATGTACTAGTGGTTGCCTAGATTGAAGAGCCCTACAGTAATTACTTGCGGTGCATCAACGGAATACCGGGCGGCTTGTTCTTTGACAAGGCTTAACGCCCTCAAGTAGATCCGGGACACTACAACCAGCCGGGATCATTTCGAAACCCGGTGATCCAAGAGATAACCTGGGAAAGAATTGCTTTCTTCCCCATATGGTAGTATGGCGAGATGCTAACTTCGGCGAAGGAAAGGCATTGCCACAGTCATCGAGGACGAGTGCTTGAAGTGAATTTGAAAAGGAATTACACAAAACCGGATAATCAATTCGTCTATTTCTACGCAACAGGCTGATATAACTATTCCAATAAAACATGGCGGAATCAAACTGACCGCGAAAGCAATAATTAATTAAGTTTACTCTGAAACCCCTAAACCCCCAGATTGTTCAGGCGGTAGCAATTATACCAAATTATACACTGAAAACTATTTCTCGTTTCATGTATGCAACTCAGATAATAACTTAGAACCCTTTACATATTTAAGATTGAAGTATCGGTTACAATAGTATGACAAAACTAAAAAAAACATAATAAAGTGATTTAATATCTGCCAACTCAATATATGAAATAATCTTTACTTTAATAACGAACTTCCTTTTAAAATAACTATAATCAATATTCTAAACTAGCTTTAAACAGAGTTGGGAAATATTTCTATTGGCATCGTTTGTTTATAGCATAAGTAATAAAAGAAAAAAAATATAAATGTCTTCATTTGAATTATTGTTAGTAGATACAATATTTATAAACTATTTTCTAAAGACTAGAGCAGAGGAAAAGGAGAAAAGAAAATTTACTGACAGGTTTGAAACAGTAGCATTATAAACGAAACAAAAACTTACATGTGATTCATTTGATTTACAGATTAACTTATAACATTAAGCTCGGGGGAAGTTAAAAGTTCATGTAACACAGTTACCCTTCTTTCTTCATCCGGCTTGGCTTCACGACGGTATTTCTGACGAACGTAGGCGCGCATTTGAAATTTACTTGGAAGGCATAGTCAATTTGGATATTGGAAGCTGGAAATTGTGAAGCACATAAAACATGATCAGTCAGCGGCACGAAGGTTCAAATTGGCGGGACCGAGATCAGCTCCTGGCACTTAGCCCATCGACATTACGGTTTACTGGTGGACTTCTTAACAAAAGTTGGAGAGATTTCTCTAGCAACTGCTTTGCTGTTTTTTTAGACGATCTACTCTCAGCCACGTCAAAAGTTAGAATCCTCGTTTTTTTAAGATGGCCACGGTTGACCTTTTTGTCTGGTTTTTGTTTTAGGCTCCACCTACTTTTCTCCAGCCTCCAGCAATCCAGCCTGACCATACAATATCAATTATCCATTTCCATTGTTCCGTTTTCAGCTATCTCTAACTTTAATACGCAATTTTAACTTGACACAGTAATTACAAATATAAATTCCTTATTTAATTTCGAATACAGCTTAATTACTCTATACATTTGTACAATACAGATTTTAATTAAAAACACTGATCAAAGGAATGTGACTTTTGATCAGCATTTTTAAACGACTTTGTATAATTCTAAAAGGCTAAGATTTAAGCAAATACACCCGCAATGAAACTTTTAAATTAAGCTGATATAAATTCACAAACCACGCACACACGAATGTTATTTCATGATTTGTGACATTTATGCACGGAATCTTTACATATTTATTTACAAAACATAAAATATATATAGCTCAATTTTTGTGACTTGAAATGGAAAAATCCCAATTTTGGCGAATAGTAGTTCGAATTACCGTACTTAAACACATGAAACTAAGATCGGTTCTTCGATCTGTCTGTTTCATTTCTTCTCACTTTAAAAAAAAATAACAAAAAAAAATGTTTATACATAATTCACTGGTTAACATTTTCTTACAGAATTGATCGACTTTGGAGAACAGTCTGGGTAAGGGTTCGAACCTAACATTTATCAAATTTGGGTGTATTAATCCGTTGTTCTTTTACTCATCACCATAGACATTTCACAGTAGTCGTTTACCGGGTTATCATTTATTATAGTTTCTACTTTCTCCCTGGGTCGGGAGGTATATAAGGTTTTAACGGCCTGGTATTGTAACTACACTGCTCCCATTCCCTTTTTGTTGGATACAAGTCCCCGTAGTCGATCTGGTTTAGCAGTTCCACAGTTTTTTCGAACGACATAGGGCAGATCCCCAGCATTATCCTTTGCACCCACGGTGGTAGGTTATGCACGACGATACGGGTAATGTGCTGCTCCGTGTAGCTAAAAGCGGTGAGAGATTTAAGTATCATCGCTTGGTGCGTGAAGAAGGCTGCAAAACTCTGTCTGCTACTCTCATCGTATTTCAAATTCGAGAACTTGTGTAAAAGTCCCTCCTGCTTCTCCACACTCCAATACCTTTTCAAAATAGCTTCTTCATAGCCTCGCATAGTACTCGGTGGTTGTTTTAATAATTTCCACCACGCCTTCGCAGATTCCCTCAGATAATGGCTGGCTACCGTTATTCTCTCCCTTTCGGTCATCGGGTGGAAGCACAGAAATTCTTTGATGCTGTCCAGATGTACGGCTGGATTTTCCCCGGGGTCGCCTCTGAATGTCTGAATCTGGATAGATGATCCGAAGTGAGGGATGTTAATCATCCTTATTGGTGGGTGCACTGCCTGCTCTCTTTTTATCCCTTTTCCTTTGTTACTAGTTCCCATTGCCGCTATTAGGTTTTCACTTTGGCCCTGCGCATCAGTTTGCCTTTCCAACTCAACATTTTCAACGTCTAGGTCCTGGCCTGTCTTCTCTTCAATGGCTACTTCGCTCTGAGTTTCTAATTCCATCGGGATGGTTTGGTCCTCTTCCCCCTTCCTTGCACTGGTATTAGCTTTATCTTCCCTACCTGTTTTACCGTCCGTCCCCATACGCCATTCTTCAATCCTTAACATACGCTCCATCATCGCCATCATAATCTTCCTGTCCTCTCTCATCTCCTCGAGGATCGCGTCAAACTTCGCATCACGATCGTGCTCCCTCTGTTTGGTGTTCCTATCTAATCGACCAAAACTTTTTTTTTTATCGGGAAATTTCTTGAACACAATTTCGTGATCACTGGATGTGTCAGATGTCTCTGCGCCAGTTGCGGATGAATTATTGTTTCCTTCTATTTCTGCCATTTTTTTCTTTGTTTTTAATTATAAGTGTCTTCAGCATAAGAGTTAGTTTTGTAAAATAATTTGATTTGTATATATAACATAAAGATACTGATCCCTGATCCTATTGCCAAATCCTTCCCCGCTGCTGATACTGTTTGTGTGGCTTCCTTCCTTTCTCTTTTTTTTTCGCCTACGTTCCGACTGGTTTCTGTTATCTAAACTTTTCACTGTTAATATTTTTTTTTATTTTTTTATTTAGGTATATACAATATGACATGCTTAAATCATTACTAAAAGAATAAAGGGACAAAAACTTTATTCACCCAGTTCGCACTGTTCTCCTCAGTCCTATAATATAAACATATTAATAATGGGTATATAACACAATATTAATTTTGTACTACTGTCAGTAATTCTCTCTCTATATATATGCCACCCTTCTCTCTTTTGAACCCAACAAAACTCACCACTGCTGTGTGGACAAACATATTTGCTGACAAATTTATTTGAAAGGCGCCAGCCAGCAACATGTGACCAATAGATAATTTACTCCACTGATCCCCAAATATATACTTTTTACATGACCTAATAATCATTTGATTCAAGATTAATGCTTTATATAGGGGACGATTAATATTAACTCTGACTCTGATAAGATTTTTATATTACAATATATATATATGTACATGTTTTTATTTTTAAGACCTGGAATTAATTCTACTTCTTTACTTTTTTCTTGAAAAATTTCAAACAACAAGAATGAACTCGCAAAAAAAATTATGAAATAACACTCGTTTCTTTTAATTAAATAAACGCAGAAAATCGCTTCCGCTCTCTTTTCGAAAAAATCTCACTCTGTTCTTAACGATATTTGGAAGTAGACTATTTACTGAAACTTGGTGTAAGGGAAAAAACAAATTTTATATCCTTGCTTTACTCAACTATCGTTTTAACTTGCGCATTTTAATATGCGTAATACATATCAATATTATGACGAACAAAAAAAAATCGAATATTTTTATGATTTAACTGTTTACTCTTGTTCACTCTGCAGGGTGTGGGAGATTTCTTCATCGGAGCACCACGGAGGGCATCCAAAAATTATTAACTGTACCGGTATAAATCCACCACGCTTACTCATACACAGTACCCGAGTTCAAACCCAGTCCCCGTTTAAGAATAAATTCCAAAACGCCAACTAAATTCAAACCCAAACCCCGGTATGACCAACCGATGATGACTTTATAACAGCACGGGGTTATCCCTTTACTAGCTCAACTCAGAACACAGACAGAATTACTTACAGTTTTATATATAGATCTATTATACTCTGGATAGGGATACGGTCATTAATGTAATGTATATATTCAAGTTGCCAACACAGACAGTAGGTGACTGAATAGACTTCGAGAGTAATGAGTTGGAAGACACAAAATTAGATTATATAAATTGTTTAATAATAAATATAAAGCATAAAATATAGTATTCAAAAGTACGGTAAGACTTCCATAAATATTCTATTATAATTAGCTACTAGTCTTTAGTAATCATTTTACCTGGTAACAAACTCATACCAATATTCGTGTAGTGAAATGATTGACGGGTGGCTAAGGGAATCAGAGCATTTGGCATTGAAAATATTTATCTACGATTTTATTAAGTTATTTTATCCGAATAGATTCGAGCCGTTGCGTGTACGAATAGTTGGAGGGTGGCTTCGTATAAATAGGATATCTAAGATTGATGTACTAGTGGTTGCCTAGATTGAAGAGCCCTACAGTTATTACTTGCGGTGCATCAACGGAATACTGGGCGGCTTGTTCTTTGACAAGGCTTAACGCCCTCAAGTAGATCCGGGACACTACAACCAGCCAGGATCATTTCAAAACCCGGTGATCCAAGAGATAACCTGGGAAAGAATTGCTTTCTTCCCCATATGGTAGTATGGCGAGACGCTAACTTCGGCGAAGGAAAGGCATTGCCACAGTCATCGAGGATGAGTGCTTGAAGTGAATTTGAAAAGGAATTACACAAAACCGGATAATCAATTCGTCTATTTCTACGCAACAGGCTGATATAACTATTCCAATAAAACATGGCGGAATCAAACTGACCACGAAAGCAATAATTAATTAAGTTTACTCTGAAACCCCTAAACCCCCAGATTGTTCAGGCGGTAGCGATTATACCAAATTATACACTGAAAACTATTTCTCGTTTCATGTATGCAACTCAGATAATAACTTAGAACCCTTTACATATTTAAGATTGAAGTATCGGTTACAATAGTATGACAAAACAAAAAAAAAACATAATAAAGTGATTTAATATCTGCCAACTCAATATATGAAATAATCTTTACTTTAATAACGAACTTCCTTTTAAAATAACTGTAATCAATATTATAAACTAGCTTTAAACAGAGTTGGAAAATATTTCTATTGGCATCGTTTGTTTATAGCATAAGTAATAAAAGAAAAAAAATATAAATGTCTTCATTTGAATTATTGTTAGTAGATACAATATTTATAAACTATTTTCTAAAGACTAGAGCAGAGGAAAAGGAGAAAAGAAAATTTACTGACAGGTTTGAAACAGTAGCATTATAAACGAAACAAAAACTTACATGTGATTCATTTGATTTACAGATTAACTTATAACATTAAGCTCGGGGGAAGTTAAAAGTTCATGTAACACAGTTACCCTTCTTTCTTCATCCGGCTTGGCTTCAAGACGGTATTTCTGATGAACGTAGGCGTGCATTTGAAATTTACTTGGAAGGCATAGTCAATTTGGATATTGGAAGCTGGAAATTGTGAAGCACATAAAACATGATCAGTCAGCGGCACGAAGGTTCAAATTGGCGGGACCGAGATCAGCTCCTGGCACTTAGCCCATCGACATTACGGTTTACTGGTGGACTTCTTAACAAAAGTTGGAGAGATTTCTCTAGCAACTGTTTTGCTGTTTTTTTAGACGATCTACCCTCAGCCACGTCAAAAGTTAGAATCCTCGTTTTTTTTAAAGATGGCCTCGGTTGACCTTTTTGTCTGGTTTTTGTTTTAGGCTCCACCTACTTTTCTCCAGCCTCCAGCAATCCAGCCTGACCATACAATATCAATTATCCATTTCCATTGTTCCGTTTTCAGCTATCTCTAACTTTAATACGCAATTTTAACTTGACACAGTAATTACAAATATAAATTCCTTATCTAATTTCGAATACAGCTTAATTACTCTATACATTTGTACAATACAGATTTTAATTAAAAACACTGATCAAAGGAATGTGACTTTTGATCAGCATTTTTAAACGACTTTGTATAATTCTAAAAGGCTAAGATTTAAGCAAATACACCCGCAATGAAACTTTTAAATTAAGCTGATATAAATTCACAAACCACGCACACACGAATGTTATTTCATGATTTGTGACATTTATGCACGGAATCTTTACATATTTATTTACAAAACATAAAATATATATAACTCAATTTTTTGTGACTTGAAATGGAAAAATCCCATTGCGGGCGAATAGTAGTTCGAATTACCGTACTTAAACACATGAAACTAAGATCGGTTCTTCGATCTGTCTGTTTCAATATATATATATATACAAATCAATATATATATCAAAATACAGTACAATTGATATAAATTATATTCTTTTAGAAGTACTTTCGACTATACACCTTGTAGTCTTTATCAACTATATAACGTTGAATAATCAAAATGAGACAACCCTTAACAATACCCATAGTTCAATTCAGATTTCCCACAATTCTGTTATCTTAACATTTGATGACTGGCGATTCATTAACATTTGACGATTTCTTGAAATCAACATAGCCTCTTTTATTTTATGTTTTTTATGACAACATTCAATTTGAATAATTTTCATATTTTTATAATCAAATATGAAAATTATTCCAATTGAAAGTTGTCATAATAAACGTAAAATAAAAGAGGCTATGTTGATTTCAAGAAATCGTCAAATGTTAATGAATCGCCAGTCATCAAATGTTAAGATAACAGAATTGTGGGAAATCTGAATTGAACTATGGGTATTGTTAAGGGTTGTCTCGTTTTGATTATTCAACGTTATATAGTTGATAAAGACTATAAAGTGTATAGTCGAAAGTACTTCTAAAAGAATATAATTTATATAAATTGTACTGTATTTTGATATATATATTGATTTGTATATTACATATATTGTGAAACGAATACAGATATCAAACTTTATTTATTACATATATATATATATATATAGTAGCTATTTGTTCGATCTCAGGAGATAGTGTTTTATCGAAATATCTTATTAGCCCAGCAACCACTATTAATCAATCCAAATGGCATCCTATTAAATTGGTAAGTATATCCATCATACTGGAATGTCATGTATTGGTAGTCTTCTGGGTGTAGTTCTATCTTCCCATAATTAGAAATTAAATCAAAAGTAGAAAATACTTTATTTCCAAAATTTCATGAATAATTTATGTATGGATGGAGATCAGGAATAGTTATTTTGTTTAGTTGCCTTGCATCTAGACAAATTCTTATCGACCCATCTTTCTTCTTCACTGTCATAATTGGATTGCAACATGGTGAGGAGGTGAGGAGCATTTGTAAATTATCCCCCAGTCAATCATTTTATTGACTTGTTTGGACATTCTTCCTAGTATTGGTATGGGATGGGATAGGATTTGGATTGCAATGGGTGGTAATAAAATAATTTTATTCTTTGATAGAATCCTATTACTCCTAGTGTTTCAGAAAATATCATATTGTATTCATTAATGATATATTGCAACTTGTTTACATTTTCGCTACCCATTAATTTAGACTCTGCGATTTTTTTCCCATGAGTGCTTCTGGAATATTTGATAATATGCAATCAATTTCAGGAAGGTTATATTTTGGCAGTAACATCATCTCTAAAATCTTATCACTTATCCTGACTAACTCATTTAGGAAATCAACCATACATTGGTTCATATGTATAAAGTCTGCCCCTAAAATGACTTCATTCATAATGTCATTTAATATAAGAAAGATATGATAGATAATTATTTGGCCAATTTTTAATTCAATCCAGATTTGTTTTTACATTAATTTGGCTTTTGTATTGTCAGCCATGGTAATTTTTACAGTTCTGAGTGATGGGGTCTTAATATTTTGATTTGGGTGTGACAAGAATCTCGGCCATAGAGTGGCCTTTGAGCATTCCATCATCAGATTTTCAATTGGATGGATGGTTGAAGAGTTGGAGTGTGGAGTAGATTGAAGCCTGTCCATTAAAGTATGAGGATTGGCTACCTTAATATATAACTGAGCACTTATAGCATATATGTGGAGAGATGGTAATCTGGACCAACTGGTGATTGCTGGTTTAGCATGAAATAGGGATATTGGTGATTATTTATCTTTTCAACATATATGTGATCAAGTGTATCTATATTATGAGATAGTGTGGAGAGCGGTGGGTCATGTGAAAGTCTGTACTCATATACTCTATATATTAAAATTTTATCATAGAATGTATCAGAAATTATGATATCTGGCTACCAGTGTCTAACAAGCCTTCACTAGCAAATCCTCAAACCATATTTTTATCATGGAGCAACTTTGTAAAGCATAATTGGGTACTTTATCTTCCCATGAACATGTTAAGTTAATGGTTCCCTATTTACTGTTTCACTTTTGTTTCTCTTCTTTAATACATTTCCTTGAGATGAGGAACATTGTCTCAAGTACCATTTTAATTAATTTTAAGAGTAGTTTTGGGTGTAGTTTTATTACACACAGATTGGAAATATTTATAATATAATTATTATTATCTACATATTTATTATTTATTCTTCTCACACCCCCCCCCCCACCCCCCCTTTCCCCCACCCCTATTTAAAAATCCCACCCAACCAATAATAAAATACTTTTATTAATAATATAATAAAAAAACAAAAACAATATTTCTTCTGTTATTGCTGTTATCAATTTGATTTAATTTTCTCTTCCAATGATTGGGATCATAATAATTTTTATTTTTTTTTTTTTGTAATTTATAGTTTGATTATATTTCTTCTCTTTTCTTTTTTTGATTGTTTATGTCAATGTTGTTTAACAGATCTGCAATTTTTTCAATACTTGGGTATTAAGACAGAGTAAAGATTGTTCTATTTTAATGGAAGGTTATGTTTTATGATTGTAATTATTTGACTTTCACTCAAATGTTAAGTATGTAAAGTTTCAATTTGACCACCTGTCATCTAAAAAATTTGGTTAAGGTTTCTCCAAGAGTATTTCTATATTTTTCTTGGAATAGTTGATACAACAATGCCTCCTGTTAATCTTTGTTTCAAAAATTTTTCATTAGTAAAGTTTGGTATTCATCAAAAGTGAATGGTGTTTGAAATAACAACTCCCACCATAATAGTGTTTCACCTTGTGACTGGAAGTCACTATCAATTTTCCCCCCTTCTGACATGTTAGTGTTGACTGAGAACTATAAATTCGGACTTCTCAAACGTTGAATTGGAGCCTCATTTGTAAAGCCTTTGAATACTTTATGGTTCACGAATTAATTATTGGAATTCATTTGAACATTTCTATTTTTATTATTTATCTCATTTGGATTATTTATAATTGGCCATATCATTTGACCATTAATTGTTCTTATTGATCTGTTGAAAATAGTTTCTTCCATGCTAAACATTTGAGATAAATTCTCTACTTCTTGATAAATAATGTATGAATCATTCATTTTACTTTTTTTAACATCTGAAATTTAATTTTTCTATACTTGTATCATGTTCATTCTTCGAAGTTTTAATATTTTGGACATCTTGGGTTTGTTGTTCTTTTAACCTTTGTAATTTATAAAAGAATTCGGTTTCTAAATTTTCAAATTTTTGATTTATTGAGCTGTCTATGCTTTCTATTTGACTTTGTAAATTATTTTGACTCTCAATTAACTTTTCAACATTGTCTTTATTTTGGGGGATTTCAGCATCAATTAATTTTTGCTTGATTCCAATACACTTATTAACATTTTCTCATGTATTAATTTCTTTTTTGTAACAATTTTTCTTATATACACTTTAATACAAATGATTTTTATGTAATTTCTTTATTTTTTTGACAATTTCATCTGTCCTGCAGTCTTCATCAGAGCGCTCTCAATTTCTCTAATTTTTTTAAATTACTTTTTCATAATTTTCTAATTTATGATCTTCTTCTCTTATAGGATAGTTCATTTTTGAATGCATTTTCCCTAATTGTTTATTTCTTCCTTTAAGGTTTTATTTATGATTTTCTATCATTCAGTTTTGAAATTATCATAAGATTGTATTATTTTCTTAAGTTTATTATCATTTTTGTTTTTAATTTGTTTTTTCGAATTCAATAAATCTTGTTTGACATTTACTATCTCTTTCATCAATATCTTTTTTTTTATTTCTTTTATCTCTGTTTTCAAATCAGTACATTGTTTAGATAAATTATTATTTTGTTTTTATATCTTTTTGGTGACCATATTCATTGACAAATTTTGTATCATCATCATCAATTAGTTGAGAACAATATCATTTGTCTAATATTTTCCAATATAGTGTTTCCGGACAAACAAATATTTTGTTCTTGATTTTAAAAAATAGAAATATCTATATTATCTCTAAGAAAATTTGATGTTTGTTCTACATCAACCCCTTGGGTTCCAATTTCAATCTGAACTTTGTTATTAGTTTCTAATTCCATCATTTTTATTTTACCATGTGTGATCATTTAACATAAGTATTACATTTTATTATTTAATCCTAAACCAACTATATAAAATTTTTAATTTAAAGTAATATTTATCAATACGTATTAACGAAATTGGCAAACATCATAGAGAATTTTGTTGCCATACATCCCACATGTGTTAATTTTTTTTTACTTGTGGTTCTTTTATTTACATTATTAACTCTTGACATTAGATCTTATTTTTATATTCTATTTAATCGAATGTTACCGGATTATTTTATTTTTATTTAATTATATATATACTTCACTTATCTAATTCAAATTTATCACATATTCGAATTATTTGTGTACAATAATAGAAACATATATTTTCGTGAGCCTACAGTTTGGCGCCATATATAACAGGATGAGCAGAATTGTATTATTGATATCTCAATGTCCAATAATTGGCTGTACCTTACATAATGGGATGATATTAACATATGATTCGATGTCATGTGACTGGAAACCATTTATAACTGAATGATCTATTTCTTCAAGAGGTTACACCTCATTATGATCATTAATTTAACAAATTCATTTATATAATCATAAGAGTATTAACAGTTGAATAGAAGAAAAATTGACTTAATATTCCTTCTTCCATTTACTCTCTGCTCAGCTCTAATTTAGAAAAACTATTCATGAGTTCTTCTTCAGTGTATGATTGTGTCTTGCTTTTATACAAATTATATACATATGATGTAATGTGATGTGATGTGATGAAAGATGAAGGCATATATAGCAACGACTTATATTATTATAATAAATATTTAATAAAGTTTTTAACAATAACAGATTTTGTTCATAATTATATTTTAACATTATATGTGAGTTGTATAATTATTAACTCAAGATTGAATAGGCATGATTATCCCTCGTTTTATTCATTGGATATTTGTTATTACAATTCCATTTTATCCCTGCAAAAGATAATCATTCCTTACCCAAACTTATTAATTTAAACTTTATAACACAAAAAGAAATTATTATATATCTACCCTAACTATTTTTTTTATTTTTATCTTTTTTTTACTTATGGTGAGTTTGTCCACAGATTAGGATTTTTGTAACGAATATTCTATGTATTGAAAGTCATTTCATAATGATATGATAATATGATAGAAAGGGTTTGTCATACAAGTGTTTTAATCATTTATCCTGAATAACAATTATTTAATAAATAAGTTAGTTATAACAAACATTTAACATTTCTATTGTGATTGTCATTATATATATATATACATATATATATATATATATATATATATATATATATATATATATATATATATATTGTAATAGTAACTGGGTTTGAATACAGGTGCTAAAGTAAGTGAAAGGTAATAATAAGTATAGAATGTTAATTGTGAGTGGTGTATTTGTTGTACGTGTTATTGTGATGTGTGTAGAATTACTAACAGATTTATATGTGCGGATGTAGAAAAGCGATTGTGCGCAGAGTTGTGTTATTTTTTTATTATTTGTGTTATATATATATATATATATATATATATATATATATATTGTAATGGGATGGGTGATATAGACAGAAAAAGAAGGGCTAAACCGGGGGGGGATAGAAGTGGAAGGAAATGAAAATAAACCTGGGGTGATAAAAATTCATCATCACTCCCAAGTCAACAATATTTCAAATAATTTACAAAATTATACATAATTAAATATTTATAAGAGGAGCATGAGATCCAAAAATCTGTGAGACATAATTGTGAGATCAGCCAGCTAACTCAGAAGAGCAACTACAAACATAATAATTAATCATCAATCAGCATTATCAATAAATAAATATAAGTACAACTAAATATAATTCAAATACCATTCATCATCATTAATGGGAATAAATAAATCAGTACAATATATCAACAGTCAATCTTATGAATGGGTCTTCTTTAGACCATGCTAACTATTGAGCCTTTGCCGGCTTGGGCAATTATTTAAACATAACTTGGATGCACCAGATTAGTGCCAATCCATTAAAATACACAATAATCAGAAATCAAAACAATAATGCTGGGACATTAAAACATTCTGATCATCATCAATACTCTGGCCATTTAAGTACCATTAATGTACTGTCCAACTATAACATAACTTTTAATAAAACTAAACTAACAATAAAAGATAATAGTGCATTGTCTTTAAAGCGTATCCTCTTTTGCAGCAACCAGGATGATGATTGATCATATCTGGATGCCCCAAACCACTAAATAAACATCCCCATTTATCCGTGCACGAATCTAGCTTAGAGAACACAAAGCTCTATTACTGTATGCGAACAAGAGATGATGGAAACAATTTTTAACAATTAAATATAAGTTTATTAATAACAAAAAAACAAATGAATAAGGTCTTATAAGGGTTCTGATTTTGAAAAATATACAAAATTATACATTCGACTAAAGTTATTACACTGTTTTACAATATTCATTCAAAACTTCAAATTATTACAATGATTTACATATATGTGCGTACAAACATGCAATCTCTAATATACAACTTTTCTCAAAATAATAAATAACATTCAAGATCTGATTTTGAATGATATATAATATAAAAAATTATCATATTTGTGACTGACAAAATTACTATAAAAAAATTCAAATTATTACATTGATTTAAGTAATTACTATTCAATATTTAAATTGTTACATGGATTTACATATATGTGCACACATATGTGTGATTTATAATATACAATAAATATTAAAAAAAATGAATTGACATTTAATCAAAAAAAATATTAAAATTTTACATATATGAGTGTGTGTGTATATATGCTCACTGACTTTATCCTATTTAAACTTGTTACAATAATTTTTTTTTCATAATTCATTTAAAAAACACATAAATTTCACACATATACATGTGTATAAACAAAATATATAATTTAAAATTAGTTTCAACTTAAAAGTTCTTTTTTTTTTAATAAACGAAAGTTAATATCATTTTATGGAATCAAAAATATTTATATATTTTTAAATGTCTTTCTGCTTTATTAGTTAATGCTGATGAAGTAGGCAGGGTGAGGTAAGAAAAGTGAATGCATGAACAGCAGCTCCCCATGCCATGATAAGTAGATAGCCAAGCATGGACTATCAAGCACCCAGGGCTACATGACTTCCCAAGAAAATACCTCATTTTAAGCACTGCCCCAGATCATCCTCAAAGAGTAGTATTCAGAAAAAAAATTAAAAAAGGCACTGAGCCAACCCTGCTCATCTCTGTGAGATGTATGGGGTATAACTGACATCTATTCATGAGACCAAGGCCTATTCATATGGCATATATATATATATATATATATATATATATATATATATATATATATATATATATATATATATATATATATATATATATATATATATATAAAATCACCACTGGACACCTCTGTGAGCTCAACATCTAGGTCTAGACAGTGTGGAGCCTATACTTTGGTTCATCATGAACACACTGCACCCCAATAGACCTGTTCAACTATACACCCACCATGAACATAAAAAGTACAAATTCATTCATCAGTTTAAAAATGTAATTTTACTAAAGAAATTATTTAAAAGTTAATTATCATACATGATTTTACTCACAACAGCTGTATATATTTTTAGCTGTTCTTCTCTGCCTTTAGACATATCAGCATATATATAATTATTTATTCAGCAAGCTGGTTTCTTTTGATACATTAGAAAAATATTATCCCAGTTTGTTGTCATCATCAGATAAACTTATGCAATCCATGTATAATGTTGGTCTCCCATCTGTATAAAACTATTCCAGGCAAGCAGCTATCTTAGTTTGATAGATTTCAGGCTATGAATCTCAGCATAAAAAGTGGGTCATTTTCTCATGTCAATTCAAACTCCTGCTAATGAAAACAGTCTACTATCTTGCCTTCAACTGCATCATTCTATGGTAACTGGACTGCCAACTCTCTGCTACAGCCAACAACAAACTGCAGTTATCCATTTTAGTCTGCTAATTGCTTTTACTTACTCAAAAAAATTTAGTAGCCAAGCTGTTTTGTTCTGCTCTTGCAAAAAACTACTATTCAGACTGCTCTCTTCAAAAATCATTATCCAAACTGAAGCTAATTTGTTATCAGCCTCTTTATAGAATCATCTATGGTGAGAACAGCAGCTTGATTAAAAACAGAGTTTTTATTTTTATCTCAATAATCCCTTTGAAAACATATACATGTTTATACATGTTTATGCTTAGGGGATTTCTAACCGATAAAAATTTTGTTTAATTAATTAAAATTTCAAAAATACAATAGGGTGTTTTTAAATTTCAAAATCAGAGTAATAATTAATGATAATGCAATGTTTATATTTATTCAGACCTTTTTAAAATATTAATTTCATAATAAAATTTTACTTTAAGCCCAGAATTATTTAACCCTTTATTTATTATTATTTTATTTTAGGAAATATAGAAAAATATCTACAAAAATTTATTCTGTGTTTATTTCTACTTTTCCTTTATTTATATATATATATATATAGACACACTATATTATTATGGGTGTTCTATGTAATCCAACCGGTTAAATTGCCTCGGTCTGAGGGAAAAGAAAAATAGAAATGAAACACCTTTTTAATAATATTTTATATAATTTACATATATAATGAAAATTTCATATCTAAAACCATGTACTCACCAATTTTTTTAGAGATCTGACAGACATCCGACAGTTAACAGAATGAATAGTGATTTGCAATTTTGAGATAGATAAAGAATTCAACCATTGGATTGTAAGTACACAATGCACCATGAACACCAATAGTGCTACCTCAAATGAGAGACTATAAGCTACTACAACCCATGATAAAGATAATGCAAAATCATTGCAAAGCCCTCTTTCATGGAGGGTCTGGAAAATACAAAACTATGCCCTGCTTCTTTTGAGTCTTATGGGCTGAAAAATACAAAACTATGCCCTCCTTCTTTTGAGTCTTATGGGCTGGGAAATACAAGCTATACCTTGCTCCTTTTCTTTGGAGACTTAGAGGCTGGAATCATGGCAGGACTGTGTTAATTACCTTATCACAAACAATATGAAATATAAAAAATAGGTTGGAGCAAATAGTTGAGATACAATACCCTCAGAGTTGCATGAAACCATTGCATCCTCAAGCCAATGACAAAAATCTCCACCCATCATCAAAACTAAAAATACAGCTAAACAAGCTTCAACAATCAAACACCAAATCCAATCTCCAAAACCATTGTTTTTTCTATTTAACTCTAAACATTAACCTCTCCAAACATACATGAAAATTACTATTTTATAATCATCATCAATTCTCTTGTCACATATTTTACAGTAGTTTGTAAATTAAATTTGCATAAAATACATATTTTTTTTCTTTCTCAAGTGTGGCTTGAGATCAAGTTGATAATCTTGGAGTGATGATTATCAGTATGTGATCATCATAAGCTCCATGTTGAGTCCCATTTGAAACAGAATGGGGTGAGTAATATAGACAGAAAAAGAAGGGCTGAACCTGGGGATAGAAGTGGAAGGAAATGAAAATGAACTTGGGGTGATGGAAATTCATCATCAATTCCAAGTCAACAATATTTCAAATAATTAACAAAAGTATACATAATTAAATATTTATAAGAGGAGCATGAGATCCAAAAATCTGTGAGACATAATTGTGAGATCAGCCAGCTAACTCAGAAGAGCAACTACAAACATAATAATTAATCATCAATCAGCATTATCAATAAATAAATATAAGTACAACTAAATATAATTCAAATACCATTCATCATCATTAATGGGTATAAACAAATCAGTACAATATATCAACAGTCAGTCTTATGACTGGATCAGAAATGGGTCTTCTTTAGACCAGGCTAACTATTAAGCCTTTGCCAGCTTGGGCAATTATTTAAACATAACTTGGATGCACCACATTAGTGCCCATTTATTAAAATACACAATAATCAGAAATTGAAACAATAATGCTGGGACATTAAAACATGCTGATCATCATCAATGCACTGGTCATTTAAGTATCATTAATGTACTGGCCAACTATAACATAACTTTTAATAAGACTAAAGTAAAATGAAAGATAATAGTGCATGGGTTGTAAAGAGTATCCTCTTTTGCACCAATCAGGATGATGAGTGACCATCTCTGGATACCCCAAAGCACTAAATAGACATCCCCATTTATCTGTGCATGAATTTAGATCAGAAAATACAAAGTTCTATTACTGTATGTGAACAAGAGATGATGGAAACAATTTTTAACAATTAAATATAAGTTTATTAATAACAAAAAATAATTGATTAAGGTCTTATAAGGGTTCTGATTTTGAAAAATATACAAAAATATATATACAACTAAAATTATTACATTGTTTTACAATATTCACCATTCAAAACTTCAAATTATTACAATTATTTACATATATGTGTGCACAAATGCACAATCTCTAATATACAACTTTACTCAAAATAATAAATAACATTTAAAATCTAATTTTGAATAATATACAATATAAAAAATTATCATATTTGTGACTGACAAAATTACTATAAAAAATTCAAATTATTACATTGATTTAAGTAATTACTATTCAATATTTAAATTGTTAGATCTGATTTTGAATGATATACAATATAAAAAAATTATATTTGTGACTGACAAAATTATAAAAAAAAATCAAAATTATTAGATTGATTTAAGTAATTACTATTCAATATTTAAATTGTTACATGAATTTACATATATGTGCGCACAGATGTGCGATTTATGATATACAATTAATATTAAAAAAATGAATTAACATTTAATCAAAAAAAATATTAAAATTTTACATATATGAGTGTGTGTGTGTATATGCTCACTGACTTTCTCCTATTTAAACTTGTTAAAATAATATTTTTTTAAAAAAATTCATTTCAAAAACACATAGATTTCAGACATATATGTGTGTATAAACAAAATATATAATTTAAAATTAGTTTCAATTTAAAAGTTTTTTTTTTTTTAATAAATGAAAGTTAATATTGTTTTATAGAATTAAATATATATATATATTTTTAGATGTCTTTCTGCTTGATTAGTTAATGCTGATGAAGTAGGCAGGGTGAGGTAAGAAAAGTGAATACATGAACAGCAGCTCCCCATGCCATGTTAAGTAGATAGCCAAGCATGGAATATCAAGAACCCAATGCTCCATGATGTCCCGAAAAAATACCTCATTTTAAGCACTGCTCCTTCTAAGTATCTAAACAGATCATCCTCAAATAGTAGTATCCAGAAAAAAAAATTAAAAAGGCACTGAGCCAACCCTGGTCATCTCTATGGGACTTAGGGTTATAACTGATGTCTATTCATGAGACCAAGGCCTATTTATGAGGCCTATATATATTCACCACTGGAAACCTCTGGGAACTCAACATCTAGGTCTAGACAGTGTGGAGTCTATACTTCAGAGCATCATGAACACACTGCATCCCAATATACCTGTTCAACTATATACCCACCATAAACATAAAAAGTACAAATTCACACATCACTTTCAAAATATAATTTTACTAAAGAAATTATTTAAAAATTAGTTATCATATATGACTTTTCTCACCACAGCTGTATATATTTTTATCTGTTCTTCTCAGCCTTTAGACATATCAGCATAAATATAATTATTTATTGAGCAAGCTGGTTCTTTTGATACATTAGAAAAATATAATCCTGGTTTGTTGTCATCATCAGATAAACTTATACAATCCATGTATAATGTTGGTCTTTCATCTGTATAGAACTATTCCATGCAAGCAGCTATCTTGGTTTGATAGATTTCAGGCTATGAATCTCAGCATAAAAAGTGGGTCATTTTCTCATGTGAATTCAAACTTCTGCTAAGAAAAACAGTCTACTATCTTGCCTTCAACTATATCAGTCTATGGTAACTGGACTGCCAATTCTCTGCTATAGCCAAAAACAAACTGCAGCTATCCATTTTAGTCTGCTAATTGCTGCTACTTATTCAAAAAATTTTAGTAGCCAAGCTGTTTTGTTCAGCTCTTGCAAAAAAACTACTATTCAAACTGCTCTCTTCAAAAATCATTATTCAAACTGAAGCTAATTTGTTATCAGCCCTTTTATAGAATCATTTAAGGTGATAACAGCAGCTTGATTAAAAACAGAGTTTTTATTTTTATCTCAATAATCCCTTTGAAAACATATACATGTTTATACATGTTTTTACTTAGGGGATTTCTAACAGATAAAAATTTTGTTTAATTAAAATTTTAAAAATACAATAGGGTGTTTTTAAATTTCAAAATTAGACTAATAATTAATAATAATGCAATATTTATGTTTATTCAGACCTTTTTAAAATATTAAAATCATAATAAAATTTTACTTTAAGCCCAGAGTTATTTAACCTTTTATTTATTATTATTTTATTTTAGGAAATATAGAAAAATATCTACAAAAATTTATTCTGTGTTTATTTCTACTTTTCCTTTACTTTATATATATATATATATATGTGCACACACTATATTATTATGGGTGTACTATGTAACGCAACAAGTTACAATATATATATGTTGTTGTTTATTAGTGTCATATGCTATAGATTTAAATAATGTCAGTAGTAGCACATGTTTCTTAATGAAAACCCATTAAGCATATAATGCTGGAGAGTAATAAAAAGAATTGAAAGTTGTGCTGAGGGTGGTTTCAGTTAATCACTCTGTCCACTGGAATTCTTAGAACTTCTCAAGTTAGTATTTTGGAACAATAGAAGTTAAAAGCATTCTTGAGATCTGATCATCGGCCTATGAATAGATAAAATGATAAGTGAGGTTAAAGAGCATTAAAGAAAAGAACTATATATTTTTTCAGTGATTTAGTCGGTGATTAAAATTAAAAAAAATAGATACAAATGATAAGAAAGAAGCGGGAAAAAAGGAAAAAAACCTATTAACATTATTATCAATTGTCTTGCATTGGTGGTAGACAGGTCAGCGTGACTGCTTTGCACTTGCAAGTAGTTGCCCAGGTTGCAGGTTCGAGTCCCGGCCAATGCTATGACACTTTAAAAAATATAAAAATAAAAAAAAAAACATTATTATCAATTAATGAAAATTTATTAGTGTACTCCATCAAAATGCAGGGGTAAATATAATTGTACTGGTTCATTAGACAGGCTCATTGTACAGCTATTGTGGGACTCACCTAAACTTTATTTATTGAGATTTGCTGTTTATTTAATCAAGTGTAATGGCTATGAACTCCGAACAGCTAAAACCTCTCACAAGCATGTTAATAATCATCTACTTAACCTCTAGGATATATTATTTTGTGTAAAATATTTTGGAGCCTGTCATCATCATTCAGATCAATAACTCTCGATAAAACCAGTATTCCTATAAGACTGTAAGCTTACAGATCATTAACCTTGAGCACATGAATATTCACTCTTAACAGACATAACTCTGACTTTTTCTCAATATATATTCAATAAACATTTAGTAATAGATTAAGAAATATGTGTTCTTCCAATTTAAAGAAAGTAATAAATAATTTTTTAAATCATTTAATAAACAATTCTGGCATGTAATTGCACTCTTTCATTAATATATATATATATATATATATATGTGTGTGTGTGTGTGTGTATGTATCTGAAATAAATGTGTTGTATGCTTAAGATATTGATATATGTATATGTGTGTTAGTAAATCTTAGAATTTTATTATAACTTGTGTATTATTTGCATTCTGGGGTTTTGATAACTTCTGGGCTATTGTAATAGGTTTTGTTGGCAGATAGACATTATAGCTACATATATATATATATATATATATATATATATATATATATATATATGATGTCTCATCATAAGATCATCTTGGCTTTGTTCTCCCAATAGACATTGTTCCTCAGACCTTGAGATTGAGCTAGTCTGTATAAGATACCCAAAGAGTGCCTACTAGCACCTTTTATTTTGTTTTCAATGAGTATAAGACATTAATTAATAAAACTGGTGCTTGAGATGGGATTCATCCCATGCTCATAAATATAACTACTCGAAGCTTAGGGTAATAACTTGTACACACTCATTCTTAAAATAATATTATGGGTAGAATGTTAAAATGGCATCTCAATGAATGGGGCTACAAGTAGTGAAGAATGGGCATTAAAATGGCATCCTAATAAAATTTAAAAAGGGCTTCCCAACGAAAATTGGAGAACTTTTTTTTTTAAAAAACAAGAGATAGAGAATACAGAAAGTGTTAAACATATATTTAAAAATATAGTTAAATATTGGCATATTTTGTGATGTATGGAATATACTTGTAGAAAAGTTCTCAAGTAGTCAGAAGGGAAAATAACATTGATGGCCAGTGATGTCTGCTCCATGATATATATATATATATATATATATATATATATATATATATATATATATATATATATATATATATATATATATATATATAGAGAGAGAGAGAGAGAGAGAGAGAAGATTTTTTTTAAAAAAAAAGAGATAGAGAATACAGAAAGTGTTAAACATATAGTTAAATATTGGCATATTTTGTGATGTATGGAATATACTTGTAGAAAAGTTCTCAAGTAGTCAGAAGGGGAAATAACATTGATGGCCAGTGATGTCTATTCCATGATATATATATATATATATGATCAATAGATGGAGCTTTACCAAAACCTCCAAACAAGCATATTTTTGTTTACATAAACATCAGTCACAATTCACTGTCTTTTTCATTAGCTCCACCCCTTCAGATCAGCTGGTTTGCTATCATCAGTGAAGGATAGGAGTTAGTACTCCTATCCTTCACTGATGATAGCAAATCAGCTTGAAATCAGCTGATTTGAAGGTGGAGCTAATGAAAGAGACAGTGAATTCTGACTGACGTTTATGTAAACAAAAATACACTTGACATCACATGATCACTATCTCATACTAGCACTATAATTGTTATTAAACAATTCAAAATACAGCAAAACTCTCTATATAGTAGTGCCATCTTGTGCTAACAAGAGCAATCAATGGATGCCAGAAGGCTTGTGCATAAAATCCCTATCTAGTGCCTACTCATCCAATATCCCCAGACTAGTTTCTGGCTTGTGGCCTTCATCAGTGAGGAGCCTTGGATCTGAGAGCACTGCACCTAGATCTTAGGATCTAATGCAACCCTCCAGCACCCACCTTTTAACTCTATTTAACTACAAAACTATGAGAATGAAATTGAAAACACTATTAATATTTTCAACCCAAGCTCAATAGCTTATATAGTCATATGGGTCTGAACTCTTGGGTTGAAAATATTAATAGTGTTTTCAATTTCATTCTCATAGTTTTGTAGTTAAATAGAGTTAAAAGGTGGGTGCTGGAGGGTTGCATTAGATCCTAAGATCTAGGTGCAGTGCTCTCAGATCCAAGGCTCCTCACTGATGAAGGCCACAAGCCAGAAACTAGTCTGGGGATATTGGATGAGTAGGCACTAGATAGGGATTTTATGCACAAGCCTTCTGGCATCCATTGATTGCTCTTGTTAGCACAAGATGGCACTACTATATGGAGAGTTTTGCTGTATTTTGAATTGTTTAAAAATACACTTGTTTGGAGGTTTTGGTAAAGCTCCATCTATTGATCATAAATACAAGTGATAGCAAGTTTACGTTTTTATAACTTGTTTTTCATATATATAAAGTCGCATAGATCATAAAATAGGGGTTTAAGAATTTTACCAATATTTGGGATATTTTAAACAATATCCTTCCATAAGGGTAGAATTGAAGAGAGGAAGGCCTATCAGGTAAGTCATGCAGTGTACCACTGAGTGCTGGGGTGATGAACCTGGCATGTTTTAACTGTAATAGTGATATATAGAAAAAAAGAGGGGTGAACACCAAGTGATTATAGCATACCACTACCTAGAGAAACATGCAGACATGGTGGAATTCTCTGAGTCATCAACCTCAAACATTTCTGGACTATAAATAAGCATTAGCCAATATATTCTGGAATGAAGAAATACAAAAAAAAAGTGAAAGCTCAAGTAATAGGGCAGAAGTTCCAAGAAAGTAATGGAGAAGTGTACATACATTTTTAGGTGGCAGGTGGTCACATTAAGGACTCTAGAGGTGTGTAAATTATCAGAGGAACAGTTTGTAGAAATGGCATGCAGAAAGTTACCCATTGAAATTAGGTAGATGCTGGGAAACAAAGGAGAAAGATCAGTGATAATGATTGATAAAATGTTGAGCCAACTAGAAATAGGTACAGAAAGAACTCAGATAGAGAAGCATAAGCTTAGGTCCAAAGGAGACACAGATTCTAATAAGCAGAGGGTAAATAGAATAGGAAATTAAATATGTTCTTGGGAAAACCGTTTTCCAGTACATGTACTCCAGACACGCCCCATCATATCTATAAAGGTATTTTCAATAGATTTTGAAGCCCTCTTGGATTTGGCCAGCCATGTATCAGTAGTATCAGAGAAATTATATCACCAAATTAGAAAGGAACAACCAGATAAACCGATTCTCCCTCTAAAACAGTTCACATAGCAATGGCAGACAACTGGAAAGCTAAAGTAGAGCCAAAGCATATATGGATAGATCTAAAAATTAATGGAAGAAAGTATCCACATGTGTTCCTTGTAATGAAAGATTTAGTACATGAGGCCTTGTTGGGATCAGATTTTCTAAATAGATACAAATGTAACCTTGACTATGATAGGGGTCAGGTCACATGTGAAAGTGAAGTGGTACATTTTCTCATAGAGGAGCCTCAATGGTCGATAGGAATGATACAGCTAGAGGAAGATGTCCCAGAGAAACTCAAAGATAACAACATTTATGGAACAAAAGTAGAAGGAAAAGTTCAAGATAGTCTATTACAATGAACATTCACCAAGTATCACAAAGTCTTTTCAGACAAGCCAGGAGTTATCCAAGGGTTTGAGCAGAGAATTAATGTGAGAGACAGTCAGACATTCAAAGCTAGATTATACCTCATTCCATACCAATATGGAAAGAAAGTGAAAGAGCAAATAGATCAGATGCTAGAATGGGGAATTATATCAAAATGCTCATCAGCGTATTGCAATCTGATAGTAGTAGTTAAAAAGAATAATGGATCTGTTAGATTGTGTCTTGATGCTCAACTGTTAAATATAATGACTGTACTGGACTGCAAGGTACCACCTCCCATGCAAGAATTACTGAGGAAGTTCCAAGAAAAGAAGGTATTTTCGATCTTTGATTTAACTGCCAGTTATTGGCAAATTAAGTTACATTCAAAGACTGCCAATACACACCATCCAGATATGAGGACCATTTATATTAATGTAACAGGATGCCTTTCAGCTTAATAAACAGTAGGGCAGGGTTACTCAGATGCTTGTCTCAGGTACTATCCTCAGAGATAAAGAACATGGTCATGATTTACATGGATGACATGCTGATAGCCCCAACTGATATTAAGGAACACATATGAGAAGTAGGAACTATTTCTAGAGTAATGTGAAAAAAGGCATAAAAATAAATATCAAGAAGAGCACCCTGTGTCAGAAAGAGGTAGTCTTTCTTGGGAATGTGGTGGGAGCTCAGGGACTCAAAGCATTCTCAAACAAGATCTTGCCCATTCATGATTTTCCTATGCCTAGATCTAATATTTTAAGTATTTTTAATTATTTTATAGGATTATTGCTATTATCTGATTGGCATTACTAAATGCTTTTTCAAAATAAAAATTTAATGACATCTGTACTATTTTAAATACATACAACATCTAATAATCCACAGGATGGTATGCTCATGTGCTGAGTTTATAAAAATACAATGAAACATGATGCTACTCTATTTCTGATTAAAATCCATTGCAATTTAAACAAACATTTGATATTATCTATAATATTTAAAAGCGATATTAGAAACCAAAAACATGAGTACATTGTGAAATATATAATCTGGTTAATGAAAAAAAATAGTATTGGAGTTTAGTTATGGAGAAAATTGAAAACTTCTCAAAAAATATTTAAGCATTAAATATATTAATTATCTTAAAAAATTAAAACATTCTGTCAGATAGAGGTAGCATGTTAATATACACATGACTGACTGCACATGAATTACAATTAAAAAAATATATTGGCTCATTTAAAAGAGTATGAAAATATTTAAAATTGTA
The DNA here is from genome assembly GCA_028023455.1 of Epiperipatus broadwayi. Taxonomy (NCBI): domain Eukaryota; kingdom Metazoa; phylum Onychophora; class Udeonychophora; order Euonychophora; family Peripatidae; genus Epiperipatus; species Epiperipatus broadwayi. The sequence goes on from JAQFVV010000146.1 coordinate 2,007,478, forward strand.
ATCGTTTAAATAAAAGATAAAAAAGAGAAGACAAATAAAAAAGTAATATTTTTTTGTAAATTTAATATGAAAAAATATTTGTTTTACAATTTTGATTTAAAAAGTTGGATTTGTTTTTGTCTTTTTAAATATTAATATAAAATCATTTTCTCAGTAAAAATTAATAAAAAATTTCTAATGAATTAAGTGTTTATTTATGAAATTTATTAATAGGATTTTATTGGAGAATAATTCAAATTTGTTATTTTTTAACACAACTCTGAAATGGTTTGCTTGATAAATTATTTTGAAATTTAATTGTATGTAAATATTTTAAGATTTAAAACTGAGTTCTAATTGAGAGAGTATTTTAAACTGTTTATGAGACAGATTTTAACTTAAATGTCTTTAAATTTTTTATAAGATTGTCAAATATGAGCTTATATTTAGTCAGGAGTATATATGTATGTCATATAATTTTAGTCAAATGGCTAAGAACTTATAAAAAATATGTATGCTTACACTTTTGAATTATCATCTGTTTATCCTATCATAATACTCAAAAAAACATTAAGATGAATAATTACAGCATGGAGTCTAAATAACAGAAATGGAGAAGTTTGTTTTACAAATAATAATTTTAAAATCCAAAGCATTTAATATAATAGTAGCAGTAATCTAGAAGTAACATGGATTATATTGTAAATTATCTTCACTTCTATTTTTATAAGAAGAATTAAATGGAATATGTCTAGTTAAAACAAAGCATAAACAAATATATTATAAACAAATTTTTTCCAGTAATAATAAAATATGAAATTTTTTTAAAGTATTACACTAAAAAAACTAAATAAATCCCAGAGCATTTAAAAAAAGGAAAATAGAAAAACCCAGAATAGAATTTATAAACACCACTTTAATAAATTTATCTTTTTTATATATACATATTATAATAAAAATAATAAATTTAACGGTAAATTTATATTTATCGCTAAGCTTTAAATAAATTTAGTAATATATATATATATAACTTCTTTAAGCGCGTTATAAGCGCATAATTATTGATATTTATTATAATTACAATTTTGTCTTAATTAACGGACATTATGTATGTGTATATATATATATTTTCATAACTATTAAAATGTTAAATAATAAGATAAAATGAATTCAATACTCATTGGACTACAAAATCATATGTTTTACTAAAGTAATATTTGTTAAAATCATGGTTAATTCTGTCAGTTTACAAATCTTGAAAGTTAATAAACTAAATTTATATGAATTATTAAAATATTGCCTATCTCTTCAGTCTTAAATATTGCATTAATTAAATATTTTTGTTGCTTTAATAGTTTTAGCTTCATTCTCAACTTTGCTTTTATACACGTGTCACTATGATTAACATTTTGTATCTGCATTTTTATAAATTGAAAAGAATTAATGGCTTTAGATTGTTTTTTGTTTATATAGAGGACTGACAAAATATGTGGATGTTATAGTTTAACAAGACTTATAGGTATATACAAACTTGAAGACATAAATATATTTTCTCTAGTCATATGTGTATCCTTGAAATGCATTAACAATTTTACAATAAGTAGTATGTATTTCTTATAATTTCTTATGACTTATTTTTATTTCATTACATATTTATCCATGCATTACATATTTGAAGTACAATGATTTGATTTTAATAAGTACATCATGAAACTTTATTCATTCATTCATTAATTCATCCACATTATAGTATATTAATGAGGATATAGTTTCAATCACTAATATATTCATGAAATAACTGAATAATATTCCAACTTAAATGTTCAATATTAGCATTTGTAATATAAAGCACAGTATTTGCAGAAAGTATCTATGACTTTCTTTTTTTCTAATGTGTAACTTCGAAGGTTTAATTATATTACTAGAAAATTATGTAATTACTATTATTTTATAAAATTCTACAGATTTATTAACATTTTGTATTTTGTTTTTGTTGCATCCCCTTAATTATGCCTTATATAACTTTCGTCTCAAATTTCTGTTAAATTTTGTCTATAAATGTTTTTAAAAAAGTTGTCTCATACCACAAACAGGTGGCATTTTAGACAAAAATATATATTGAGGGAGCTAGCTTAACTTACATAATTGATTTAATAATGTCTGGTCATATTTATTATCACGTTTTCTGAATATTACTGAATTTTTTACCGACCGACCGACGGACAGACAGACAGACAGACAGATAGACAGATAGATAGATAGATAGATAGATAGACAGATAGACAGATAGATAGATAGATAGATAGATAGATAGATAGATAGATAGATAGATAGATAGATAGATAGATAGATAGATAGATAGATAGATAGATAGATAGATAGATAGATAGATAGATAGATAGATAGATAGATAGATAGATAGATAGATAGATAGATAGACAGACAGACATGCAGGCAGGCAGCCAGCCAGGCAGACAGACAGACAGATAGATAGATAGATAAGTTAAAATTTTAATTTTTACCATTTCTTCATAATTTGCAGGTCTATCAAGATTATAACAGTAAGGAAGAAACCAGTATTGTGAGAATGAATGAAAAGACATATAAACAGTAATACTATCCTTTTTCTCATTTAAGAAAGTTGCCATAGCTTCTGTCTCTTTTTCTGAAAAAGCTTTACTTCCTCTGTAAGTTTCAGCACAAATATTTCGACTTGCGTGCGCTTCTAAAATGTTAATAAAGTATAATTAGTATTTTCAGAGTTTTAATTTTCATATATATATATATATATATATATATATATATATATATATTCTTCAAAAAACAATACAATAATTAATACAGTAAACAGTATTTTAAAAATAAATATCTACTATAATTTAATAGAAGTACTTTTAACTAACTAAGTAGTCATTATCAACTATATTCAAATTGTATAACAAAAAATTGTTATAAATGTATTCAAAAACAATTATATCATACATCAATTTTCCCACAATTCATTAATTTTTATATTACCAGCCTGTCTATTTATCAAATGTTGCTTTCCACTTTTTATTAACATAGCTTCTTTAATTTTACGTTTTTTATTATTTTTTTCAATACACAAAATCTTAACTTTATTAAAATCAAAATCAAAAACATAATTACATGTAGCATTATGATCAAAAAATACTGATGGTGAAATGTAATCATTTCTAACACTCTCTTGTCTTGATTTTTGCACTTGTTTATTTAGCAATCAATGCTCCTTCAATCTTTTCTCCAATGTACACTGAGATTCACCTATATATGCTTTTTCAAAAACACACAGCCATTTATATATTGCACAACTTTGATTTAAAATCCAACATCTATTGTTTTAATTATTTATCATTCTATTTAAATTAGGAGTACTATAAAATGCGATTCTACATATATGTTTATATATCTGTCTTATAAATTTCACTTGCTCAGTACAAATAAATGGTATTTTTGTATACATTTATAATGATTTTTGTAATACAATTTGAATATAGTTGATAATGACTACTTAGATAGTTGAAAGTACTTCTATTACATTATAGGAGATATTTGTTTTTTTAATATTGTTTACTGTATTAATTAATGTATTGTTTTTTTCTGAAGAATTATATATATTTTATTATAATTGGAACACAGATGTTTATTAATAATTGATGTATAATATTGCTATTTACTGAGTTACATTTACTTTGGAATATAAATTTTTAATATGGTCAATCAAATTTGGATTTTGCAAGAATGGAAAAGAGTGTCTATGAGAATAATACATTTAAAAATTAGATTACAATTTTTATATAATTGTAAAATGTGTCATATTTTCCCAAACAGTTGCAACATTAAAATAAATAAGAAATCCAATTTCCCAAGTACTAAAATACAAGAAATTAAAATGATTATTTTACAGAATATAATTTATCAGTGCAAATACTTTTTATTTAGTCAGCATAAATATTTAATGTGTTTAAATTATTTTATTAATCTTCATGAGGTTGACAAATGGTTTAATTTTATAAGTTGTTATCAATATTATTTTAATAATTACTATGTAAAAATTTATAAAAAATTTGATTGAAAAATTACTTTTCTATATAATAAAAATTTAAGTACAGTTAAAATAGTAACTATGTCAATTTATCTAGCATGGATATTGACTTTCAACAAGAGTATATTATAAATTATGGTTCTAAATATGTTGATGGTAGGTGGCATTATAGTATTTTGGAGTTTAAAATTGCTGTTGAACATTCTTTTAGTGTAATTAAATGTTCTCCTGAAATATCAAATAAATTAGTACAAAAAGATAATGTTAAGAACTTTAAAAACAGAGTTAATTACAGTTGGAATTTGCATATATTTAGATTTAAAAAGTTTATTCATGATAATGATCTTGTTTGTTTAAAAGAAAATGAAGGTTTGAGAATGTGTATTATGTCAAAACTTGATGACTATGATAAAATTTCAATTCAAATGAAAAAGCTTAAATTTAAAAAAGTTGGAAAAATAAATACTGAAAATTTTGGTGTAAAGTTTATTGATGATATTTTTTTTTAAAAAAGCTAAAAAGAATAAATATATAGATGCATACATATATTATCATCTTTATCCATCTGTTGCAATTTGTTCTAGGATTTTTTCAAATATTAAACTACATAAACAAGATAATTCTTTAAGATTAATGATTGCTTCAGTGGATCCTTTTATTATAAAACTTATTGATTTATAGAAACATTATTAAAAGACGTTCTTGGATTTGGAAAATATATTATTACTTCATTGTTTGATTTTATAAAGAAAATTCATAATATTAATATTAATGAAAATGATAGTATTTGTACATTTAATATGTGAGATGTACGGTTCAATAGATAGATTAAAATCTATAAAAATTATATTAGATGATTTGATGTTAAAAAAAGTTGATATTAAGAAAATAAAATTTATAAATGGTGTGTTATATTTTATTGATAAAAATATATATGCTATGTTTAATGAAGTTTGTTATAAAATAGATAATGGTTGACCTATGGGTCTTCCTGTAGTTTCACAAATATATAATTTTGTAGTATCAAGATATGAAGATATAATTCTTAATATATATATATATATATATATATTACCAAAGTATTAAAATATATTGCAGATATGTTGATGGTGTTTTTGTTTATGGAGGTTTAGATGTTATAAATTTGTTATTTAATGAATTAAATATTTTAGAAGGCTTAAAATGGAGTAAATGTTTTGAAGAAAAAATGTCAGTTCAATATTTGAATATTAAAGTTACTCATAATAAAAATAAATTAGATTATTGCATGGTAATAAAAGATATTGAAAAAGAAGGATATATTTCTTAGGATTTAAATACGCCAATAGTACATAAATTATCTGGTTTAAAATCATTTTTATTTAAAAATAATAAGTTATGTTAATATAATTTTGATAAAATAAGTAATATAAATACATTCACTATGGAATTATTAAATATTGGATATAATTATAAATTAATTTATAATATTGTTAGTAAGTTTAATAATAATTGTAATATTTTAAATGCTATAGATATTGAAAAATGAAATATACTTGGATATCAATACCATTTATTTGTAATGAGCAAGTGAAATTTATATGACAAATATTTAAAAATATATGTAGAGTTGCATTTTATACTACTGCTAATTTAAATATATTGATAAATAATTCAAAAAATAGATGTAATATTTTAAATCAAAGTTGTGCAATATATAAATGGCTGTGTGTTTGTGGAAAAGCATATATGGATGAATCTCGGTATATATTGGAGAAAAGATCAAAGGAGCATTGTTTGCTATATAAACAAGTACAAAAATCAAGGCGAGAAAGTGTTAGAAATAATCATGTTTCACTTTCAGTATTTTTTATTATAATGTTGCATGTAATTATGGGTTTGATTTTGATTTTAATAAATTTAAGATTTTGTGTATTAAAAAAAAATAATAATAAATGTAAAATTAAAGAAGCTATGTTATTAAAAAATGAAGAGCAACATTTGATAAATAGACAGGCCACTAATATAAAAATTGATGAATTGTGGGAAATTGATCTGTTACTAATTATTTTTGTATAACATTTATAACGGTTTTTTTTCTAATACAATTTGAATATAATTGATAACGACTGTCTAGATAGCTGAAAGTATTTCATTAAATTATAGTAGATATTTGTTTTTAAAATATTGTTTACTGTATTAATTATTATATTGTTTTTCTAAGAATTATATATATTTTATTATAATTGGAATACAGACTTTATAATTGAATACAGACATTGATTATATATATATATATATATATATGTATAAGTGTTGTGCATTCATGTGTATGCAAAATATGTTAACGCTATTACCTGTATTTGTGGTTCTTTGTTTACTAATATAGCATTGCCATCTTTGCTAAATTTTGTCTCATTTTAAGTAAATTGTAAGAATAATTTATATTATAGCATTTATGCTTTGGTTAAATCTCATTTACTATCATTCAGTAGTTATTTGTGGAGAAGAGATTCATGTCAAACAAATGATAGCAGATGTCATATTCCAAAGCATTTTTGCTATAAAAATAAAAACAAGAAAAAGGAGAAAATGGAGAAAAAGATGAAGAAGAAAAAAAGGAGGGAGAGGAAGAAGAAAGAGGAGAAGATAGCCTTTTTCTCTCAGAAATAATTTGTTCTTAGTCAAATAATAAAAAGCCTTATGTTTACAGACTTTATATGGCAACCATATCCCATTAACATTTGGAAATTTCTCAGTGCTTAAGCATATTTTTTGATTTTTATACAGATATAGACATTATAAGTGTTAGTATGAACATTTGAAATGAAATCAGAGATATTAAAAGGCATTGATTACTTAAATTTTAAACATATAGACAATTTAACTAAAAGAAACCCCTATTCACACAAACAGAATAAACTAAAAATTCAGAATTAATTTATAAAATTAACAAAAAAAAATAATTAAACAAAATTATTGATATAAATTAAATTAAAAAAAAAATACAATCAATGAATTACATTGACTTTGGATTTATTAAAGTCTTTCATTAAAGTTTCAAAAGAAATATATGATCATTTATTGAAGTTAGCTTTATATTTAGTAAACTTATAAGGTTCTATTTCTGAGCAATATAAAACAAATCCTGTGATGTCTATTATCTTTCCAATTTATACAATTATTTAACAAGAAAATGATTTTTTTATGGCATTCTGTCCATAAGTACTGCCACAAACAATAATGAGGTCGTATATTCTACATAGATATAGACAAGTTTTAATCTATATAAGTCTTCTAGCATGTATGGGTTGTGCATAAAGCAATCCCTAGAAATGGTTATATAATTATGGCTGACTGTTTTATGTTTTAATTAATCGGCAATGGATTGTGTGTGTTTTTACCAAGTAGTTGGTCATACATTATAGTTTTTATTTCTTTTCATCCAGATTATATTTCCTAATACATTTCTTTATGAGCCAGTTTTTTTTCTCACTTTATTGGCAACTTCTAAAACTGATAACATTTTTAATCATCCATTCTAATGATAAAGAATATGGTCCTCTCTTTTATTTATCTTTCGAAGAATGATTTCAACATATATCTAAATGTTCTTGCTTTTATTTAAAAGTATGTGATTGTTTTTCTTTTTTTTTTAGTTTAGCTTCAAATACTTGTCAGACTTATTGATTTATTTTTGGGATATTTGTAAATTGAATCAAGGTTTTAATTTCAAAATATAATATATAGGTTAAGTTTTATTTAAAGCTATAATTGTTATTTTTTGATTATTAAAACACTATTACATGGACTAAATTTCTTTATAGAAATTTATTTTCAATAAATTTTATAATTTTTGTTGATATCTTTATTTATTTATTTAATCCAAGTAATGCACTATTATATAGCTATCATACATTCTCATATATTTGTCCATATTTGAAGCAAACACTATATCAATAAAAAAACTAAAAATAAATAGTACCAGAACATTCCTCATGGATAATGAACTAATTGTCACAAAAATAACTTGGAAAATTCACCCTGATCCTAGCCTATGTTTACTTGAGAAGATGCTCTGAAGCAGCAATATCATTAATTAACATAACAATTCCATGGTGGCATCAACAGTGTCACCAATCATATTGTTTGGTGATTTCAACATGACCTATAATAAATTCACACTTAAATTCTTGCACTTGATCAATCATGTGCTGCTGAGTGGGAAGGGATGCTTCCCTGAAAACTCTTATACCTTGTATACTCAGCAGTATCACTCACTTATAAATTTGATGTTCTATAGCTCAGAACTCCATCATATCCTACATGCTTCATTCCAAATGGTACCTTATTCTGATCACTTGGCCATGTTGATATCTCTCAACCTAGACCAGGTGCCTTTAACTATGCTTCAACAGTCTAGAACCATTACAATGCTAAATAAAGCCAATACCCCTGAGTGGATTTTCTCAGAGGCCTATATTCTATTCCATAAGATAGGCCTTGTGACACTACCACCAGTCCATGCCTGGAAAGCCTTCATCAGTGTGTTGAGTAGTCTAATCAACACCTTTACTTCATGCACCAAGGGTTCGATCAGGATACTCAAGGAATTGGACACATTAGGCAACCAGGTTGCTTAGCTCTCAGCCATGGGAGCTAGTGTCATGGAGATCATGAGTCTAAAAGGTCAATATAGTAAAAGACAGAGGGTGCTAGCACAATACATAGATGTAAAGAGGTCCAAAGTACATTTGGCAGTGCAGCACATCTGGACATAATGTTATCTTCAGTGGGCAATTGGTGCCAGGAAAAGACCCACACCCACCATGATCATTATAAACAAATACAGTTACACAGGAGAAGCAATGTTAAACAAAATTTACATACATGTTAAGGATAAGCTGCAATGTGAGTCATTCAGTATATGAGACTTCGGGTGGGAGAAAGAGGTGGTGGGTGATCATGGAATATCGCAAGATCTCATCATGCAGAAGCTGCTGGATTGCCCTGAAAAAACACATCCTGGTCTGCATGGGTTCCCACAGTTTGTCTTGGTTCATCTATGCAGGTTCACTGCACATGTAGTACAAGGATTAATTGGTGTTCTGGAAGGGAAGTACCAGCCCACTCTGACCTATATCTGATTTCCCCTGTGCCCTTCCTCAAAAAACAATCAAACCTGCCTTATTTTGCAAACTTGCATTCAATCTCTATGACACCACTCTTGATTAAAGCTGTCAAATCAATAATAAAAGACAAGATTCAGCAGCAGCTGCTCGAAAAGATTTCCAGTCATCAATTTTCCTGCAAAGATCATTCTACTGGAAATGCTGTTCACAAGTTCATAGTAATGCTTGATTACATCAGGGAGAAAAGAAAATCATTACCAGTGGTTGTCCAGTTGAATTTTGCAGTGGCCTTAGACTCCATGATGCCAACTCAACTTTTCACAGTCCTCAGGTGCTATGGAGTTCTGTTGGTCTAAACATTATTGCTAATTTGATGCTCAACAGGGATACATATGTATCTTTAGATGACTCTATTGCCTCTGGATTCCAGCCACACATCTCCATACCATAGGGGTCACTACTAAGAACTCTGCTTCATAACATGCATTGACCCCTTCTTAAAAAAAGTAGAGAAAATGCTGCCTCAAGTATTTGTCCCAGTTCTGGGGAAGGTGATTCACCATATATTATATATAGATGATGTAATCATCATCCTTCCATCTGTGAAGCATATTCCCCAACTATACTTGCTTCTAGAACAATGTGCCATCAAGTACCATCTGAAAGTGAATCCAGCAAAAACAGCTGTCTGGAAGGCCTGCAGTGGCAAAACCATTACCTTCACAGGCACACCCCAAAATTTTGTGGGGCTACCATTGGCAATGTCATGGTCAGCAATGAGATGTCAGATCAAATCCATGTTACTAGAAAGGACCAGCAAGGTGGACAGCACCTTATCCTTGATCTCCCTGTCACTTCCAGGCAAGGTGACACTGTTGAATATGCTGGTCTTTTCTAAAATTGCATATTATCTACCATTTATCAGGCCAACCAGGACCTTCCAAAATAAAATTGGGTCAGTGTACAAAAGTGTTATGAAAATCATCACCTGGTAGAATTGATTGCATTGGCCTCAACAGAATGAGTAAACCCAAGGACTTAAATGGTCTTGGTCTGCATGACATCCAGGTGTTGCTCATGCAGAGGATGATAGCTATTCTGAGAGTAACTAATGATCTAGAAGGTAGAGACCAACATTCCCCTCCAGATGAATCCACTGACACCCTGCTGCTTAACAAGAACAGGTGGTTAGCAGAAATAGAGGATCACATGGCAGGACTCATATCTGCCAAAGAAGATCTTTTTGATAGAAAGATAAGGTACTGGGATGTATACAAACTTATGCATCCCAGTCAGCAGATTAACCCAGTCAGACTAGAAGCACCCTTAAAATTATTGGGAAAAAATCCAAATACTGGTTGTTGGATGTCAGGCTAGTAAATTTCATTGTCAAATTCAGTCTGGACACTCTTCTGACAAACCAATTCTTGGTAGATCACATGGGATTTAAGAGGATTTCTCTGAACTGCCCATTATGCAACCAGGAGAAGGAGGGTATTGATCATCTTATTTCCCATAGCTCAAAACTAAGAGACATGGAGATAAGATTGAGATCTAGTATTAGGTCAGGATGCTCTCAGACATTGGACATCAGTAGGGTACTGAGAACTGGGTAATTTTCTATAATCCAAATGGTGATCATGATTCTGTTTGCAAAGTGGTAACCAGATGTCACAGTGTTTTTGAGACAACTTGGCAAACCCATGGATAATCTTCAAGAAACATCTTTGCAGTCTAAACACCAGAGACTATCTTATAGCATCCCACAGATTGTATACAGACACATGGAAACATATTGCTCTGGATGAACCAACAATAAAACCTCTTAAACGGACATCTATGTTATAAAATGATTTGTCAATTGAAACTAGAAGCGACAAGAAAGAAGAAGGAACAAAGATAGAAAAAAAGATGACAGGAAGAATGAGAAAAATAGTAAAGAACAAAGATAATAGAAAACAGATAATGCCCACTAGCAAATGAAAAATGGCTGCTTGATTTGACATGGTGTAACCAAAGACCAAAATGTGAAAAGAGAGATGTAAATTCAAGTTGAATTTAATCAATGTAAACAAAGTCTAAAACAAATGTAAATGAATAGAGCTGTAATCTAATGTAATCTGTAGAATCTGTATTCCAATAAATATTTCCTTAAAAAAACACTATAAATCAGTTCATTCATTCCTTTAATTATTATTCTTTTTTATAACAATATTCTATAATTTACATTTCAGGCTCTATTTTCAGCATTACATATCCTCGCCCATTTAAAAAAAATGAGATAATAAAAGTAAATTAATATAATTTACTTTTCATTCTACCATTTCTAACTCTTAATTTATGGGAAAATGTTCTTTACACATTTATATTTATATGTTTAATTTATGCAGTTGCACCTACAACTGTTTGACATTGGTTGATCACAGCCAGTTGAGTTACCTTTCAGACACCAAAAGCTGAAATCACAGCAAAGTAATACTTGACTATGAGATAGACAAAATGTAGGCTATATAATCAACCCTCACATTAGATTATGTCTAATACCTCAATGACAGCCTCATATATATATATATATATATATATATATATATATATATATATATGTGTGTGTGTGTGTGTGTGTGTTTGTATGTGTGTGTTGAATAAAATGTTTTGATGGAATGTTATTTTAATAATGAATACAAATGAGGATTCTTTTTATTTCAACAAAAGATCCCCAACAAAAATACATAAGTTTGCCTCAGGAATTGTCAATTGGTAGTAAGTGATAATTTCTTAGTAACATCAAACAATTAAGTTTATTTTTATTTTATGGATATTATTTCATCATTCACCTACTATGTTCTATAGTTAATATATTTTTCCTAGTTTAAGTCCCCAAAGTTGGCATATATTAACTAAAAGAGCTTAATAAGAAGGTATAATAGCATGTATACACATGTATGTACATAAATGTTATAAATGCATACTTCCACGATTAACTCAAATAACAATAAAAGGTATAGTAATATATGTGCATATATCTTATAAATGTGTAATTCAAATAATGTTAATTAATCTCTATAAATAAGGCAAACCAAGTTTAAATTTTAAAGTAATAAGTTTAAAGGTTGGAGGTAAACCTAGTATGTAAATTTATATATATATATATGTGTGTGTGTGTGTGTATGTGTGTGTGTGAAAGAAGCTTGCAAGTTTATAGATTTCATACCTTGTTATTTCTTTTAAATTTTATTTATTTCTTCGAGAGGATAAATCTCTTTCACTAATTAGCTCTCTTTTTACTTAAAAGTTATAGTTTCTAAAATGACAGACTCGTGTATATATTAGAATGTTTCCCAAGTTAAAATATGTTTTTTTAAAGTAGTTTATTGCATGGAAATTAGGTGACTACACCTGGGTTTTAAAATTTGTAAAAACAAGAGTAAACTTAAAAGATATTAAATTTTGTTTTGCAACAAAAAAAAAGCTAGATAACTGACACTATGTTTCTCATTTATTTTGCTCAATTACTGAGATTATAGTCTGTTTGCAAAACTAATAACACAGAGGTAAATTAAAGATTAAATTTATCTCAACCTGTAAACAAATCACGATGTTTTCAGGAGTGTTACTGTATGTAATTTTAACTTCTAATTCTGTCAGGAGATATTCCTGCCTCTACAATGAAGAGCCAAAGCTAGAAATGTGACCCATTGCCATCTGCTCTTGTGGGAGACAAGTCACCAGTGATGGAAGAAGTTTGAACCAGCAGTCTTCCTGGAATGTAACAATGAAGAAGACCAGCCAAGAATAGCAGTGTCAAACACCATGGAAAGAAGACACCTCCACAGAGATTGGTAAAGTAATCAACAGAGCTCTGTAATAAACTCTCATTAGGAATTTCTTAAATAATTCTAAGCTAGCTGTATATAAAGATGCACAAAGTTATTATTTAAACTTTCTCTACTGAATAAATTCTGTAATCAAACTAAATTGTAACTAATTTTCTAAAATAATTTAAGAATAACTACTTTGTCAAAGCTTGCTTAACTCCATAAAGTAAAAGAACTTAATAATGTAACTCTTGTTAAATTTAAATTATACTCTAAATATATTTCTGTCTATGGTTATGCTTTTTTTGTATTTCATTTATATTTGTTATGAATTTATATTATGACCTACTCATATTGGATAGTCATAACTTAGATTCTTCAAGGAGGAGAGATATGATTAGAAGCTCTCTCTAATTAATTTATAGTTATAGGCATTAAAGTACACATACAATCTGATATATATATATATATATATATATATATATATATATATATATATATATATATATATATATATATATATATATATATAGCTATTATGTATTAGCTGAGTAAAACTAGGTTTGCTCATTACTAATAAAATATCTAGTTAACTAGCACACGAGCAGTATTCTAAAGCATATTGGAATTAAATATGAAAGTTTTTATTATGCTTTATTACTTCCTAGAATTATAAGAAAAACTATAGCAATTGATTATAAGCTAGATCACTTAATTAAACTGTGTTTGGCATGTTCATGTATGCTAAACTTATGAACTGGTATAGAATAGTTTGGTGGAAAGAAATTATAGATTTGGGCATAAATTTATATTTAATAACTAATTATTATTTGTGATGTGTGTGTGTTCTTTATAAAGCACACTCATGTGCATATATACCTTGCTATATGTATTTGTTAAATGAAATTTGGTATAAGGCCAAATGGAATTTTGTATAAGGCCATTTCATATTCTTTTTCTGATAGCTCTTCTTAGAACTGGAACATGAGGATCTATATGATTAATGTTTCAAGCTGATCAGCCTACCAGAACCAAGTGTTCTCTTATCATAGCAAGTTGTATGGTCCATGGGTACCAATCATTGAGCTGATAGATCCCCAAAGTAAACACACACCCAAGACACCATTGAATTTGTTAATGTAGCACAATAGTGTCAGAAACTGTACTGTAAAAGATCCCAGTTCATATCATCATTAATATCATTAAATTCAGTGTTGATCTGAAAGCACATTCTAGCTGTGTAATGATAATCTGTATAGAGAACTCATTAGAGCTCACCTGATAGTATTAAAAATAAATGTAAAGGTATAATTCATTGCTTTTATAAATTTAACTGTTTCAAACCTTATAGGTATTCATGGCATGAATTAGGCATATTGAACCATAGATTATAACTATGATAATATTAAAATTAATATACTCTTAACTAATTATAAAGTGCAACAAATGAGGTTATGTAACTCACTTGCTCATCTATTTTGTAAACACCTGTGGTAAAACCTAATTCATAGATGGATAGCTGTAGTGATGAAGTAATTTATTTCATTAAAAGATATTAAATGTATTATGGATTAGTGTATTTTTCATGGTTCATTTCAATCCACTCAAATCATTCTAAATTTAGTATTTATAGTTGAATTATTGCATTATCATTCTAAATTAATCCCTGGAATAATTAGTATATCTATTATCTCATTGACATAGGTATGTGTTTAGTTAATTACCTATCTATAGAGTCATTTCTTCCCTGAGTTAAATGTTTTACCCTTTGCTACTGCTGGCATATGAACTAAAGTATCTGAAGGTAGCCTTATATATGTCATTCATTGGATAGTAATTTTTGGAGCACTGGTGAAGGAACTAAGGTGCGAGCTGATTCAAGGTCTCAACCTCTCATCAGATCAGCTTTGAGGAATTTTCCAAAAGTATGGATTTTGTTGCATGGTTGTACAAATATGATCATTATAATATATATATATATATATATATTAGAAGCAATACTATTAGACGTTAATAGACGGTAATCAATGAAAAAAAACTATAAATGCTTCCTTGGGGCATATTTACAGTTTAATATTTTCATTGATTACTGTCTATTAACTTTTGATGATATTTTTTCTAATGTAAAAATATAACAAATATTTCTACACATTAAAATATTTCAACAGTTACATCTATTAATATTTATTATTTTATAATATAGATAATTACATATTATTAATAATTTTTGTTTAAATATTTTTAATTATATCAAAATATCAGAGGTTTTTTATCCAGAAAAATTATAGTAAGACATAAAAAATAGTGATCAATAAAAATTCTATGTGGCAAATGCTTTTTTTAAAATATTTATTCCATTTTTAATGCAAAAAAAAATTGTTTACATTATGCAATTTTAATTGTCACTATCTATTATCATCTGGCTGTCATTTTTTTTTAAAATAAACAAAAATTCCTCATATTTAAAAATATTTAAATATATATTTTGTAACGTGAGTTAGTGAATTTGAATGACAGAAGATACCCACAGCAGTATCAACAATGCTGTACAAAATACAAGTTAAAATATCTCACAATAGCTATAATTTGACAAAGCTATGCTCAGCTAGTTCATGTAACATATGCCACAATACACACACACACACACACACATATATATATATATAAAAATATATATATATATATATATATATATAGAGAGAGAGAGAGAGAGAGAGAGAGAGAGAAAGTAACGGGATGGGGTGTATCAGGAAATGAAAATAAATCTGGGTTGATGGGGTAAAAAAATGAACCTGGAGTTATGGAAAATCATCATCATTCCCAAGTCAACAATAATTCAAATAATTTACAAAAGGTATATTTAAGTATAAACTATTTAAGAGGAGCATGAAATCAAAATTTGTAATGAGGTGGGGGGTTAGGAAATGGAAGGAATAAAATATGTGAACCTGGGGTGATGGTAAAATCATCATCACTCCCAGATTAATGCAAAATCAATAATTTATAAAGTACATATAAGTAATATAATATTTTATAATAGCATGAGATAAAACATCTCCAAGAGATTATTAAGAGATCAGCTAGCTACTAAAAGCATAATTAACTATCAACCAGCATTATAAAGTAAAAGTAATTATAAGTAATACTCAAAATACCAATCTTCATCAAGAATGATCCACAATAAAATATAATAAAATCACCAGACAATCTGGTGACTGGATTTGAAATGGGTCTTCTGTAGACCAGGATAACTATTGAGCCTTTGCCACCTTGGGCAATTATTTAAACATAACTTGGATGCACCAGCTTATTGCCCATCCATTAAAATACACAATAATCAAAAATCAAAAAATAATGCTGGGACATTAAAACATGCTGATCATCATGAATGCTCAGGCCACTTATACTGGCCAACTATAGACTTAACTTTTAAATAAAACAAAAAAATATAATAGTGCATGGGCTTTAAAGTGTATTCTCTTTTGCACCAATCAGGATGATTATTGACCATCTCTGGATGCCCCAAAAGCACTAATTACACATCATCATTTATATATTCATTTCATGCATGAATCTAGCTCAGAGAACACAAGCTCCATTACTGTATGTGAACAAAAGATGATGGAAACAATTTTAACAATTAAATACAAGTTTATTAATAAACAAAAAAAAATAAATGATATTTAAGGTCTGATTTTGGTTACTATACAAAATTTCATATTGTCACATTGTTATTTACATAATTGCTATTCAAAATCCAAATTGTTACATTGATTTACATATATGTGTGCACAGGTGGGCAATTTCTAACAATATTCAATAACAAAAAATGATTACAATTTGCATATATGTCTTATTTGACAAATATTGACATATATGTGCACACATAAATATGCAGTACAATTGACATATATTACAATCATATATATATATATATATATATATATATATATATATATATATATAATACTATAACTGTTTAAAATTTTTCATGTGTGTGTGCATGTATTCAAACACTGACAAAAGGTTACATATTTTAATTTGTTACAATAATATTATATTTTTCATAATTAATTCATTTGGAAAACACATAAATTTTACACATATGTGTGTATAAACAAAATATATAATTTAAAATGTAATTTCCGTTTATACGTTTTTTTTTTTATCAAACTAAATAAAATCAATGTTTTTTGAAGGTTTGTGATGATGGTGTTCTAGTTGTATTTTTATATTGGACTATTTCCATCATTTAATATGTGTGTTGAATGTCTTTAGAAAACTTTAATTTTATTTAAATATTCCAAATGCATTCAACTGTTAGTAATATCACAGCAAACAGGTTAGTATATGTACTAACTGTTAGTAATATCACAGCAAACAGGTTAGTATATGTACTAACTGTTAGTAATATCACAGCAAACAGGTTAGTATACACACAATGTTCCGAGAAGTATTTTTCTCCCCTCTTCTGCAGCTGTTGTTGGCCTCAGAGACAGTACTGGCATGGGATTCGAACCTGGGTCCTTAGATTTTTGATTATTGAATTTTAAGACAATGTATTATACATAAATAAAAGGGAAGTAAGCATTCAATTGTCGTGTTTCTATTACATTTTGGAGGCCTGTCCAGGATCTATTGCTGTGCAATTAGTAATCATGTGTTGAATAAATTTTATGAAATAACGTAAATATTTTTTTAAAAAAAAAACAAAAAAAAATATATGTGTTTTAAAAATATATAAAATTAGCTTCGTAAATCAGAGTGGTAAGAAGCAAAGATGAAGGGGATAAATTTTTTGCACTTTATAATACTTTATATATGTGTTTCGACATCAAATGTGTACAAAGGATAGAAAGAGGGGGGAAATTTTTAATATTAAGAAAGTTTGAAGTTCGTAGTGACATATTTAATATAAAACAAGAGATATCCAAATATAGTTATCATAAACAAAGAATTGATTATCTCGATCTAATTGCTGTCAATGAAATATAAATTGTTTCAGTCAAAAAAAAAACAGTTCAGTAAGGTTTTAATTATAAATGATATATGATAAAATAGTCACGTTCTAAGTTAAGTGAAGAAAATATATATGTGGGATTCTATAATAGTTGCATATATAAGCAAAGTTGAAGAAATATATATGTGTGATTTAATAGTCACGTATTTCAGTTAAATTGAAATTAAAATATTTGTAGGATTTTATAGCCGTGATAATAAAGCGATAAATAAAGTACAAATGGAAGGTATAACATAAGGTATTAGGAAGTAAAAAAAAATAAATGTGTGGGTGAATTTGAAATAGCTTTAACAATAAAGTGAGCAATAAATAAATACACTTAGTTCTACAATATATCAGTAACTCGAATTTGTTTGAAGTTATAGTTACACGTAAAATACATAAGAGCATTATTTATTTAAGTATAGTGAGTAAGAGTTTGCATACATATGGGAAACATAGGACAGTCATCAAAGTAGGGCAGTCAATCAAATGAATCTAAGGCAGGGAGACAAAATGGTGAACCAGAGCATGTGTGTTTGGTTTGGCTAGCAGTCTAAATGCTAACTAACAGATAATAAAGAACTAAATAGTTAATCAAAGTAGAAAGAAAAAAATCAATAGAGAACGTTTTTTGTATAAATATATCAAGAAGAGTTAAATAAAATTTATATCTATGCATACAAAGTCCCAAACTAAAATGGACCTTCAAGTAAATGAAGTAAGAGACGTGGATGAAGATGAGGAGAGGGCAGTAAAAGATGAAATAAACTATAGTAATATAATGAATATGTTAATGCAAATGAGAATGGAGCAACAGTAGTTTATGAAGGAATTCCAGAACAGGAAAGAAAGTCAGATGGAGGAAAGGTGTGTGAATAAAGAATAACAAAAGAATTGCTGAAGTCATAGAAGAAATTTAAAATAACTTCAGCCAGCAATCGGATGCAAAGGATACAGGGAATGGATGGAACAGGGAAGTCAAGGTGGATGAAAAAAAAACTATGGAATCATATGAGTATGAATTGGATAGGGCAGAGAGTATAGATAGAGAGTCAGCAGAGTTTGATCTGAGAGTAAACATAGGGCAGACAGAAGAGTGAATAAGAAAGTTAGATAAAGAGGAGGAGGTTGAAGTGATGACAGTAAAAAATAATAGGATGCTGACAAATGTGCAATGTGATATAAGTCAGATAGTCAAAACAGTAGAAAGGGTAGACACAAAATTTAGAATAGTGGGTCAGCCAGTAAGAGTGCAAATACAGAGGTAAGAGGCATATGACCAAGAACCACTGGAGAATGTACAAATATGGGCTATGGAAATCGCATGGATTATCCTATCAAGTTCCATCAATTTCTAAAGATACATGTTTTCAGTGGAGACCCTGGAGAAAACCCTATGAAGCACTTGGGAAGCCTCAAACAATATTTCAAGTTCAGCAGGATGAATGAGAAGGCCAAGATAGCGGTCGCCTGCAGTCATTTGCAGGGTGAATCACAAGTGTGGTGGAACTCACTGTTCCAGAAGCCCACAACATTTGCAGGATATCACAAAACTTTGAGGACCAGTTATTGAAGTGAGGAACTCCAAGAAAACAGGCTGCATAAGATAGCACAGGAGAAATGGATACCGGGGGAATCATTTACAACATTCTTTCACCATCAAGTAGTCAAGTTATGGATGATGACAGCAAATCCATTATTTGAAATGCAAATAATCCGGATAATTAGGCATGGGTTCCCAAGATATATTGAACAGACACTAATTAGTACAGAGAGGAAGACAGTGGAATATGTTGCTGAGTTTTTGATGCATTGGATAGCACCAAGACTGACCAGAAGGATGTGGATATAAATCTAGACCACCTTCAAAAGAACTACTTATAATAAAAAATGGTTGGGATCCTAGTAAAGGATGATGGAAAGAAAACCAAAAAGATTTTACAGAGCGGAACCCAAAAAGGCAGGAATATGGATGACAGAGATCGGAGATGGAGTGGAAGCATCCATATGAAAGGACAGAGAACTGAGTATGTAGGGAGCAAAACCCATATCCCAGAAATAACAGATATGAGTCCAACAGGATCAGACAACCTCCAGATAAAACATAAGCACAATCATAAAGAATGGACAGATTCACTGGTACAATATTGGAAATGAAATGAATCACGATTAATGGAGAATGGACTTATGGAAATAAGGAAAATATTGATCATGATAATATAAAGAAAGAATGAGCCAGTAAATAGCCAAACAGTGTAGCAGACTTTACCCAAACTAAGACAAACCATCAGTTAGATAGTAGTGTGAGATCGTAGATAGAGGCTGGAGGTATGTAGGGATAGATATTGTAGGTGGGATCTTAGCAGTATATGGTAAGCCATCTCTGTGATATATTCATCATGGGTTCTGTGGTGCACAAGACCTTATAAGATAAAGAAGACAGGAACAGAGATCCTCTTCTCATAATGACTCACTGGATTGAAATTGCCAGTTAGATATTTGATAAATATCGTGAATCAATGAAATAAAAACCAATGTATGGGGAAAAAAACCCTTATAAAAATGAGCTATTAGTAAATATTCTGAGCTCATGGATTAGCTGGATAAAAAAATGCCAGTCAGCCAACCCACCTTGGTATAGTGACCAGAGTTGTCACTTAGAGGGATGTAGTTTGTAAAATGTGGGCTAAGAACAGGTTTACTCGAGTCACAAAGATATCCTGTGGACTCAAACCTGTATGAACAATTAGGAGGCAGAAATCAATTCATGTATTGTTTATAGCTAGATTAAAATGTTTTGGTAATGCTGATTGGATCATCAGAGTAGGAATGTAATTTGCCTGGTTGTCTCTCTAGGAATAGTCTCACCACTAAGTCATATTAGGAGTACATGGATATGAGAGGGTCATTACAGTAGTTAAGAGTGCCTAGCTTTCAATCCAGTAAATTAAAAAAAAAATTTAAGAAAAAAATTTTGAAAGGGGGGGGGACAGTGTAATGTGATGATCGCACATACTGTGACCACACATATATATATTTAACATTAAATAATATTAAATATTGTGTTTTTGAATACTAGTAAAAGAATTTAAAACCCATGAAGAAAGAAATGTCTTAATTAATGAAAGAGAGGGAAATAAAATCGAAAAGATTCTTATCTTTTAACCTTCAAAGTTAAGATTTTGATAAAATAGAAATATTTAAATGTATAAATATTGAAATTGTCTATTTAGCTTAAGATCAAAAAAAATGAAAGAGGAAAAATGAATGAAATAAGAACTAAAATATGATTTATAAGAAAGGGTAAAAGTTTGAAGAGTTTAAATCAGATTAAAATAGAAATTTAAAACATGACAAAAGATAAGGATCTAGTCCATAAAAGTACACATTTTGACACTAAAACAGCAATAATTAATGCTTGTCAAAATAAAAAATCATTTTATTAAAAATGTATTTGATTAAAAGGAAAAGCAAAAAATAAATGTAAATATTGCTACGAGATTGTGTAAAAGTAAATCTGTATAAATTTCTGAAGGCATATTAAGAAAAAGAAAGGTGTGAATTGAAAGCAAAAAAACAAAAGGATCGAGAGAATAAAAGAATGTGGAAATTTTAATTATAAAGTTAAGGGAGTTCTAGACAGTTCTCATCGAGACTTTGGTGGAGACACTGCTCTGATAATAAGCAAATATAATCGAGAGAAATCAGACCTAAGAATCCTTTAAAATTTAAAAAACACAAGAGAGAAAACCAGAAATGTAGTGGAAGAACTCTAGCATAAGAACGAATCATTGTATGAACAGGAAAATGATTTCTAGCATACGTGACACTTTAAGAAAGTGTGGCTAAGGACCATCATGATCACTCACTGATTCAGACTCACCATGCTTGAATGGTTCCCATTTCCATGTAACAACTGCTGACACAGCACCTGCCAGATGGTTCTTTGCCATGTCTTTTATGTCTAATTTGGAGGAGTCACCACAAACCAAGTCCAACATAAGAGTGACCATTCCCTGCTAAAGAAGTGGAGGAATTCCATGTGGTGGTCAGCAAGACCTCAGCTTACTTCAGAGACTAAATAAACCTAGGTAAATTATATATCACACCTTTCTAGACATATGTGCACATACCTTTAATTTAAACAATTGCCAATTCCTGATTTTGGTGATACAGACAATATTTAAACTTTTTTAATATACATGGAATTTTCTGATGACTATAAATGTATAATCATTTATAGGATCTTTTTTTTTATATTTTACTTGTAGCATTATATCAGATAATTTTGTTTCTATTGTGTGTAAATTATTTCAATTGATTTTTTGTTGTTTAATTTGTTATATTAAATATTTCTTATTTATTTAAATCTGTTTCATCTCATTCTTCACCATTACAGACAATAATACATCCATAGGAGTTTGAGAAATAATTATTACTCCATTTTGAGTACTGAAATAACACATGAGGCTGGTGGTGTAGTATTCTGATCCCATTTAATTTTATAAATTATCCAAGTGCTGTAACTCTTTAAATACTACAATAGTCGAGAGACAGTTGACTGGGAAAGATAACCTTGGGCTATGTCTGTATAATCACAGGTTCGGTCAAGTATGGATATAGATTTGTTTGGGTCTGTTTGTTCTCTCTGCTTGCGGTAAGCAGAAGGTAGATGATTTTGAATTTAAGAATTCTGTATTATACATAAATAAAAGGGAAGTAAGCATTTGATCATCATGTTTCTGTACAATATATATATATTGTAATGTCCACTACTCTATTAGTGTTTTTTATATGAGTTAACTACCCATACTCCGTAACCAAATTATGTCCTATCTATTAAATTTGTTTTGTCAGACAATTCAGTAAGATTTAATGGACACAATTATTTTTTCTGGTCACACAACACTCTTTTAACTAATGTAACTACTAAAATAATGATATCAAGTAAGCCAGTTTTTAATTTATTTAAAAGGTGCCAGGATTCTGTATCAGAATCCACTGGCTAAACCCCTTTTATTTATTTAGTTATGACAAAATTATCTGGAAACTCCGGAGGATTGAGTTTCAGTACAGTGTTGCTAAAGATAAATTATATTTTTAAATCTTAATAATTAACATTAATAAATTTATTAATAAATATTAATAATGTACAATGAATAATTGGTATTAGAAATAAATATTTTTTTATTTTAACAAATTAAAATAATAAAAAAAACATAATATGAATTAATTAATTGAAAAGACTACATGCATGCTAATCCAGATATGAATCAATTAATAAAAAAAACAGTTCAATAATTATAGTTCTTAGGTAAACAAGAGTCTCCTGAAGAATAAAATGTAAAGTCTCTATCAGGATTATTTTAAGCTTATTTTTCTTTAAGAGTTGTTTGCAAACTTTAAGTCACAATTAGGAAAAGTTACTCTTAACTTACCATTAAGTTGGTATAGGTTTATGGGATCCTGAGCTCATAGAAATTTCCATTGGTCTCTTTTGCTGGCATCTTCAATTATTGGTCTATTCTATAGCTAGGGGAAAAGCATGATTGTGGTGACTTTTTCATTGTAAAAAGTGGTATTCACAAAGCTCCATTTCCATGCTTGCATGACAACTTGGTACAGCAAGTGGCATACCTGTGCAGAAGTATATTACTGCCACAGGTTATGCTCATGGAAACCCCCAACTCTAAGACATGAACTGGAAGGTAAAAAAAAGACCCAGATTGAAGTTGTCCTTTTTTTTTATACCTCGATCCAGTTTTGAAACTTCTGTGCATCTCTTTTGTTTGTCAAAAATATCCATTGATATTCTTGCACATTCTTTATAAAATTTACATTACAAAGTCTTCATTTTTTTAGCATAATTCTGCCATCTTTAATTACCTAAAAAGATTTTTCTAATTGTAATTTTTTTACTTTTGGAATTCTTTTAATTTATCTGGATTAGTAATCTGCATGTCATTTATTCTTTCCAATGTTAACTTTTATTTTTAATTACATGAAAAAAATATGGACGAAAATTTTAACTTTCATTGTATGTTTAAAAAAAATTATACTAATCAAAAAAATTTAATTTCATCTTTTTAATAAGATCGTGAAATTTACTTTTTTTTTTAGCTTTTACCCTTATGCCAATATATTTGTACCATATATAAATAAACAGTATATTGGGGGTGTGAGGGTGAATTTATGTGACTATTTCCAAAATCTCCCATGTACTCAGAGCTTTTTTTTTTCAAATCATAAGAATGAGCATAGTGAGATTTAAAATTGTTATATGTTTCCTTTGTTATATACTCCTCATACTCAAATTCTATTGGTTGAAAAGTTTTAAAAAATATTTTATCCTCCAATAGCTTCTTTTAATATTGTTAATTTTCTTTAATTCACACTTTTCATTTATGCTCTTAAGCCTTTTAAAAATCTTTATAGCTTACCTTAGCAGTCTCTGGTTATATTGTTCAACCTTTTCCAGAAAATGATTTTATTAAAAGTGATGTCATGGTTAGATAATTTAATGTGTGAATAAATGGCTGGTGTATTGGTGGTTTTTTCTAATTCCCAAAATATTTTTTTTTCTGTTTATTCTGTGATTGGTCTGTCCAATGTATTAATGTAAAAAATTAGTACATGGAATTTTATTATATACACCATGACACTTCAAATAAATTTTGTCTTTAGAATATGAAAAAACTTCATTCATTTTTTTTAATGTATAAACTGTGTGGATATTATTTTTCTTTAAAATAATAGCAATTTTATCAATTACTCCATGTATATAAGCCAGAACAGTCTTAATTTTAGAAGTATTTGGAAAAAGCTATTGGAAATAAAATATTTCTTCAAACTTCTTAACCAATAGAATTTGAAAATGAGGAAAAAATAACAAATGCAAACAAATAATGATTTTAAATCTCATATCATACCTATTCTTATGATTTGAAAAAAAAGATCTAAGGAAAACATCAGCTATTTAGCTGTAATATTTTATTATATGAAAGTAACCATAAATAATACTATGAATTCATCATTTAACCATGTTTTATTACAAAAAAATTGTCAGATGTCACATGACCTAATTTAATAAGTTTTTCTTTCAAATGCTATATATAGAGCTTGCAAAACAAACTCTTAACAAGCTTTATAAAATACGAGACTGGTTTCTGCTACTTGCATCTTCAGTGAGGTTTTAGGATATTCAATCATTAGATTCAAAATACCAGGATAAGCCTAGCACTTTATCTAATGTATAACTATTAGGTAAAAACTGAAAATTTTAGACATTCATATGTTCTTCCAATCCAACTATCTAACTTAAGTAGCCATATAGTACTGAACTGTGTTCAGATACACCATATATTAATAGCTTTAGCAATATAAAGTCACCAAAGCCATCATAGCAAAAAATAAAATTACAAAAAAATCAAGTCATATTTCACATGACCTAATTTAATAAGCTTGTGTTAACAAATGTTATATATAGAGCTTGCAAAATAAAATACCCACAACCTCAGAGCAATTTCTGCTAACAAGATTAGTAGAATACCCCCCAAAGCTCCTAGCCCCATACTGAAAATGCCACTTGATTTTTTTTTTTGTAATTTTATTTATTGCTATGATGAATTTTGTAACTGTATATTGCTAATAATATATAGTGTATCTGAACTTAGTTCCATACCATATGGATATTTAAGTTAGAGAGCTGGATTGGAAGACATATGGAGGTCTGAAAGTGCTGGGCTTGTCCTGGTATTTTTAATCTAATGAATTAATATCCTAGCACCTCACTGAGGATACCAGTAGCAGAAACCGGTCTGAGGTTGGAGGTATTCTACAGATCTTATTAAGAGTTTGTTTTGATATATATATATTGTACCGGGTATGTACCATTGAAGACTCCACTTACCCTACTTGCAGGATTTAACTGGGTTTAAACCCTATTTATAATAAATTTATAATCTTATGTTATAAATATTACGTGAACAAATCAGTCCATTCAAGCAGAGTGGAGAATACTATTGATGACAGGACCATCAATAATACCCACAGTCAGACCAAGCTATGCGATGCATAACACAATCATGTTTCCAGACTGTGGCCCATCTCAACTGCTAGATTCGAACCCCTACTATCCAAACACTATTTGTTTTGGAGCAAACCCCAGGTGCCAGCTAGTTTCAGAACTAACATGTTTTGACAGTAGGCCCATAATCCAGTGCTTGAAAAATCTCTTAACTAGCTCAGCTACTTGTAATCAATAATAAATTATTGTTTAAATTAGTGGTTAAAAAAGAATTGACCAACAAATTAAGCTTTAAGTTTAAAAGACTATTTATTTTATTTAACATTTACTATATGAATTTAAATACTTTTGTAAACCCTAATTAACATAACCCTATTTTATCTAATGATCATGCAACAGTCATAATTCACACACACTAGTATATCATATAACAAAACATTAAATATTTGATGTTTACATCAATAGTTTGTCTATGTATTCTATAGAGTTCATATTTTTTGACTCTGAAGGCTTCAAATAAGGTGATGGCTACTTT
Source organism: Epiperipatus broadwayi (assembly GCA_028023455.1). NCBI lineage: Eukaryota > Metazoa > Onychophora > Udeonychophora > Euonychophora > Peripatidae > Epiperipatus > Epiperipatus broadwayi. Next base: position 2,034,012 of record JAQFVV010000146.1, read on the forward strand.
AAAAATAAGAATAAGAAAAGGTTATTACCTAGGATTTTTGAACATGGACTTAGAACTTCGTTTTCTTCCTGGTTGCTGCTTTAAGTGAGAATATTTCTAGCTGGCTGGGATGATGCTTTCTTGAGGGGGCTTTTTATTCTTTAATGGCATGATAAATTGGAGACAGTTAACTATTGATGGCGGATTTCAAGTTGTTATGCAAGCATTATTCTTTTCCAGGCAAGGTGGATGTTTTTACTGAACTTAGCCTGGACAAAGTCATACAATTCTGATGATAATTAGCACTGCATTTTGATTCTGGATACACTGATTGATTTACTGATGAGAGAACTCAACTGTTTTCTCAAACTCAACTCAAGCTCTCAACTGTAATCTCACCTAACTGTCCAATGAAAAACTGGACTATTTATACTTAAGGCCTGTTGTCATTTTTATATCCTCCAGCTATATCTGTTGTCAAAGTTCCTTCCTTGTTTTTAATTGCCTTCCTTTGATAAGCTTTTAATTACATGTTTGTTAAGATCATTTAATTAAGAGCCATGCAAATATGTTGTTTTTACATTTTTAATTAGTAGCCATCACAGTGTTTTTAATGATAATTTTCTATATTTTATTTTAACATGCACATATTTATGCAATGTTTATAATCACACATATATATTTTATTAACAAGCTTACATTAATTTGTCATTTACGCACATATATAATTTAAGATCAATTCACTATTTAGTTTTTAAGATGCCTTTTTTTCTTTAACTTAAATAAAAAGACATTTATATTTTTCAACTTGAAGTTATATTTCAACTAATAATAATAGAAAAAAACTATTTAACTTCTTTTATAAAACTTTTAGTTTGTTTCTAAAGCAAACCCCCTCCCCCCTTTTAATTAATTAATTGTAACTTTTATTTCAAAAGTCTTTGAGTTTTACTTTTACATTTCTAAAACAAACTGCAATAAAAAAAGACTCTTAAACTTTTACATAATAATTTTCTTTTAACAAAAGATTTTTATTTTAATAATTTTTAGACAAAATTATTATTACATGTACCAACCGACATTGGTAGATTACACCGCTCTCTGTTTGAGAGTAAAATGCATCATTTATGACCATTTTATCTCTGATAACTTTAATCTTTAATTCTAAAATATTTATTATTTTTCTAAATTTACTTTCTAATATCTGACACTTTACATGCTAAGGGCAATCTTCAATTAAATGTTTCCACTTTCGATGCTGGCAACATTGCTTACAATGATCTTAGTGCTAAAAAGAGACCACCAGGACAGCACTTTTTGTGATGCAGGGATCTTTTGGAAATGAGGTGGATGCAGATTTGCTGGCTTATACCAACTTACACATATGAAAAATGAAGCTTTGTATGCCAGTTCTTCTAACAGACTTTGGAAAAAGAAAAAGTTACTGCGAATGGCAGGATTCATCTACTGTCCATTTCAATTTACACTTTGGAACATGAAATATGGCGATTCTCCCTAAGAAAGTGATTTGTGGCTTATGCTGGTTGTTCCCAGTGTGCATTTTAAAAGAGGAATGATCCTTGATAAGTCCATTACAGGTGCTAAGTTTTATCCAGCTGATAGCTTTAACTGATCCTTATCTAAAACTTATTTCCATACTACCCTCATTCCCTTTAATTTTAAATCCTTATACATTCTTAATGTAACTTAGTTTGACTTTATATTTTATTTATTAACCTTACAATATTATTTTTAAATTCCCCTGATTTTTATCTTAGACCATTTATTTATATTAATCTTGCAATATTATCTTTAACCCAGTATGAACATTATTTTACGTATTTATTTATATTACAATATTATTTTTAAACCATTTATTTAACTTCTTTATTTAACATGCATGTATTCAGAAAAAACTATTTTATTCTATTGCACTACATTATTATAAAGATATTTTATTTTATTTGACTTGATTATTTTAAACCATTTATTTACTTCCTTTTATTAACTTACATTTATTCAAAAACTATTTTATTTTATTACGATTCACTCTTAACTATTTTACTATGGATATTTTATTTACTTATTTAACTTGATTACTTTAATTAAACCATTTATTTTTCCTCCTTTTATTAGCTTGCATGTATTCAAAACAAACTTTTATTTTATTACGCTACTTTATTTATTATTTTCTACAGATATATTATACTTACTTATTTAACTTGATCTTATTTTACACATTTTCGTTATTTTATCATTTATTTAATTCTACAAACATTAGTTTTAAATCATTAATTTGACCTATTTATTTATGAACATTTTTCTTTATCAATATGTGTGTGGAGAAAAATCTTTTATTTTACAAAGCCTTCATTATTATTATTACTTTCAAACATTTTATTTATTATTATTCATTTATTTTCAAATTTATTATTTTAGTTTTAAATAGAAGTTTCAGATTTAAATTTATTAGATTTATTTACATGCTCATTGTCCATTTTCAGTCCTTTGTTTCTTTCATTACCATTCCACCCGATTACTAACTTTTAAACTATGTCAGATGGTTCCTTCTTTCATTCTACTAATTCACTAACATAAATTATGCTCCATATCCTCATGTCTATTCCTTGATTAAAATTTATTGCTTTATCTCTTTCCCATTCTGTTCCATTTTCTGCTTTATAGATAAGAAAACCTTTAAGCTTCACAGACCTCCATATTTTTCCTAACTGTGAATATTTTTTTCTATGCTTTCTCTTCATTTTAACCCTATGCTTAAGATGAACCTTTAACTTATCTCTTTTAAATTTTTGTCAAAACTTTTCTACAATATCTTCTACTTTGAACTAATGTCTCTCTTCTATTTCTTGATCTTCATTTTTCCCCACACTTTCTATCATAGCACTATCCTTTTCTGCTTTAATCTCTATCTCTACTTCCACCTTCTCTGTTTCAATACTATCTAGTTCTACACTTTCTGATTCATCCTTTCTTTCACTTACATCTGCTATTACCTCCACTTCCTAACTTTCTTCAATAACATCTAGCTCTATAATTTCTTGGTTCTCTACCTTTCCTGTTATCTCACATCTTATTTCTATAATCATTTCTTCTTTGAACTCTTGCTGAATTTGTTTGAATTCACTCTGCATCTCTTCCATTATATTCATCATCATTTTTATCATTATCTGTGTCTCAGACATTTCTTTCTCTTTTTCCATTTTTTAAACAATATTTTTTTAATACGAACTGGTTTTTTTTTTTCTTTTCTAAATGGACCATACGACTGACTCCACCCCCTTGTACTTTTTCTCTACCCATTCTTAAACTTAACTCTGCCCAAAATATCTAACTGTCTTTAATTTAAAAGAATAATTTATTTTAAATAACATAAATGTAAAAATCTCATTTCATTTAAAAGAAAAAAAAGTTTCAGTCAATTCTTTTTTAAAATTAAACCAGTTTAAAATACGTAATTTAGCTTTTTTTTTAAATTTGTTTATTTCCATATAACAAAGTATTTAATTACTGTTGTTTTTTAGGTTCATGCACCCACACTGGGAGACAATTGTACCGGGTTTGTACCATTGAGATTGAACTAGCACTACATGCTGGTTTTAGCTGGGTTAAACCTTAATTATAATAAATTTATAATCTTATATTATAAATATCACATGAACGAACCGGTGTGTTCAAGCAGAGAGGAGAATACTATTGATGGCAGGACCATCAACAATACCCACAGTCAGACCAAACTATGTAACAAATAATATGGTCACATTTCCAGACTGTGGCCCTTCTTGGCTGCTAGAATCAAACCCTACCATTCAAACACTTTATTTGTTTCAGAATAAACCCTGGGCACCAGCTAGTTTCAAAACTAACATGTTTGGATAGTAGGCCCATAATACAGCATTTGAAGAATCCCTTAACTAGCTCAGCTACTTGTAATCAATAACAAATTAATGCATTAAGATAGTGATAAATAATTGACCAGAAAATTTAGATTTAGGTTTAAAAGACAATTTATTTTAATTAACACTTATACTAATTTAAGTACTTTTGTAAATTTTAATTAACATAACCCTATTTTATCTAATGATCATGCCATAGTCATAATTCACACACACTAGTATATCATATAACAAAGCATTAAATATTTGACATTTAACAAACACACACATCAATAGTTCATTTATGTATGCTATAGAGTTCATATTCTTTGACTCTAGAGGCTTCAAATAAAGTGATGGCTACTTTAGAAATAACAATAAGAAAATGTTATTACCTAGGATTTTTGAACATAGACGTAGAACTTTATTTTCTTCCTGGTTACTTCTATTAAATGAGAATATTTCCAGCCAGCTGGGATGACATTTTTTGAGGATGTTTATTATCCTTCAGTGGTATGATAAATTGGAGACAGTTAACTATTGATGGTGGATTTCAAGTTGTTATGCAAGCATTATTTTTTTCCAAGCAAGTTGGATATTTTTACTGGACTCAGGCTAGTGACAGTCATGTGATTGCGATGATTAGCACTGCATTGCTCTGGTACAGTAATTGATTGACTGCTTGAAGACTGATTAATTAGCTCAACTGCTATCTGAGTTGTTATTTCAAATGTTTTCTCATCTGAACTGTAATCTCAACTTCATCTATAATCTCAACTATCAGTCCAATGAAAAACTGGAGTATTTATACTTAAAGCCTGTTGTCATTTTGATATCCTCCAGCTATATTATTGTCAAAATTCCTTCTTTGTTGTTAAGTGCATTCCTTGATATAATCTTTTAATCCTGTTGTTGGAGATATTAATCGGCAGCCATCACAAATGTGTTATTTTTACATTTTGGATTAATAGCCATTGCTGTGTTTTATAAATATAATTTTCCTTTATTTCATTTTAACATGCACATATTTATACAATATTTATAATCACACATATATATTTTATTAACAAGCATTCGTCATTTACGCACATGTATATTTTAATCTAAACTCAACACTAGTTTTAAGATTACCTTTTTTCTTTAACTTAAATAAAAAGAGTTTTGTATTTTTAAATTTTTAGCTTCAACTTTTTCTTTCTTACTTCCTTTTCTAATCAATTGTTTTTAGCAAAACTCTTTAAACTTAAAACTTTTAGTTTGATGTTTTAAAGCAAACCTCCTTCCCCCCTTGTAATTAATTAATTGTAACTTTTATTTCCAAAACACTTTGACTTTTAATTTTATGTTTCGAAAACAAACTGCAATAAAAGAAAACTCTTAAACTTTTACATACTATTGTCTGTTAATGAATAATTTTATTTTAATAATTTTTAGACAAAATTATCCTATGTACCAACATAATATTGGTACAATATATATATATATATATATATATATATATATATATATATATATATATATATATATATATATATATATATATATATATAAATATGGTCAAAGTAAAAACAAATACTTATTTATTAATCTGCTGAGTTAACTTTTGACACAGAGCATTTATTTCAAAGCATAACTGGTAGATGATTAGAATAGTGCGATTATGATTCCAGCTATAAAAAGGTAAACTTTGCAGTGTTTAAAAAATATACATAATTGCATGTATAATAGATCACCATGAAATCTTGCCTAAATGATCAGATTAAACAACTAATGTCTATTGAGAGTAACACTATAGAGTCATATATTTATTGTGTGTGTGGAATTAATTATGTGCCAAGCCTCTTTGGTTTTGCAATTTTTATGATTACTCTTGAAGCAAAAAATCCTGCAAGATGCAGTTTAAAAATATGGCCAACAACTCTCATTCTCCTAAAGCATTGAACTGTATGATGGGTTCATTTTTGCTCTATTATATAAATATATGTGTTGAGAAATTTTTGATTTTAAGTTGGCATGAGTCTTTTTATATTATTTGCTTTTACAGAATGGACAATCTATGACATATACTAATTGTGCCTTGTTACCACTGCAAACATTATTCTTCAAATTATTGATAAGTGTGTTGAGAACTCAAGGGCATCTGAAGCCAATATTGAAGTTGTTAGAAAGAGTAAACTTTAATTTTGATTTAATGTTGGCAATAAATGGCATAATGATCAATGGTTTCAAGTCAGGTGGTCTGACATGTTCATGTCTACTATAAAAATGCCCTAATTTGGTTGTCAAGCATGATGAAAAATTAATATGCCTCAATTAGGTTGCTCTTGTAAACAAATATTCCTTAGCATGTGCTATAAATTTGCATATTTTAATGTTTCTAAATAAGAAAATATTGAAGCCTGTCACCGAATAGTGGATGTAAGTAGTGTCTAACATTGATGTGTTTTACCACCATTGAATAATTGATACAGTGAGATTGTCTGGTTAATTTCAGGTCATTATTGCTGATTTTCATTCTAATGTGTCCACTTAATTTTATGGAACTTTGATTTTGCAAACATTTTGAAAATCAAATAGGAAGGAGGAATGCAGCCAAAAAAGTCATTGTTGGGTCTAGTGTATATAATGCCTCCACCAGATGGCATGTTTTTTTAATAAATACCACATTCAAACTGTATATAACTCTACTAAAAGATAATCTTATAGACCAGTTAATGTTCATGGAGAATATTTAGCCTAAATGTAGTGTGTAGTTCATCATTAATCCATCATAGTACATATGTGATAAAGTGGGTTTTTTATCACTAATTGTACTCAGCTTAAGCATTTCCTGAATAATGTTGATGGAACATACTCCTTGAAAGAACCATACAGCTCAGTGACATCAAATGAAGCCATTCTATAGTTGTTATGGATGTTAGCATTTTTATAATGTTTATAAGGTCAAATAATGATTTAATTGTTAGGGGCCTGAAATCGAATTCAGGTTAAATCCAGTCTGTTATTAGCTTTGTGGCAGCACTGCAATTTGCACTACCAAAATTGATCATGAGCATAAATGGGTGTTTCTGCCTTTGGAGCTTTATAATGGTAAATATCAAATGTGTAATGGTGGCAGAAGGATAAATACATAGATAGTTGATGTGTGTAAACATTCAGTTATCATGCTTCCTTAAAATGTTAGAGATAAATTTCTTTTAAATCTTTGTATTTATATTCTGCTACGTGCTTAAATTTTAAGAAGTGTATTGATGCTGAATTTTCTCCAGCTAAATGGATTTTTGTAGTAACCATCTTCATTGAGTCAAATAATGTTATTGTGTGTGAGAAATGTATTAAAAGTATTGATGTGTTTGTTTCATTGTCTAGATAAAAGAAGTAAACACTAATGATAGAGAATGAGGTTGGCATTTTCATTTTGTTTGGACTTTTATCTAGTGTGCACTCAAGGTCAGTGACCAACTCTACTTAGGAGTTGAGACAACCCTCTCCAATAATTATGGGATAAGTTGTAACAAAGAAATTTGTGAACAGGTGAGAGTTATTTTGATGATTTTGACCATGTTTGAAGACTGATCTAATTCGGGGAGATGTACGCCCTGTTTATTTGCCAAGAAAGATAGTGGGTTTTTTTTCAAACACTTCTTGGTTAGCCTGCTGTATATAAAATTGCATCTGTTTCAAATTTTATGAGAAATTGGAAGTAGAGAATTTAAATAGCTACAATTACATGTAAATTGTTGAAGCTCAACCTTAATGGCTGAAATTATAAACATGAGAAGTTGAATATGAAAAGAGAATAGCACGGAAATAATTTTTTTGATGAAGCTGTTAATTGTAATGTCACAGCATCTCAGAAAGATTTGCGTTTGATGCATGATGCATGATGGAAGAATTATAGCCTCAACTATAATTGAATGTTGATTTTACTTTACTTTTAAAGCTGGCAGATCCATATAATAATGGCCATTAATTGAACATCAAATATATAAAACAGAAATATAAAGCCATCGAAATATAGAAATAAATAATAAAGATGACCAAAGTGAGGTTAAAATATTTTATTAATTTGCTAAATTAACTTTCAGACATATATTGTCTATTTCAAAACATAACTGGTAAATGATTAGCAGGATGTTATAGTGTTTCTGGCTATAAAAGATTAAACTTGGAGGTATTCAAATGATTTACATAATTGCATGTATAATAGGTAATTGTGAGGCACTGTTTACATTGTCAGATTAAACAATCAATATCTATTAAGAGGAACACTACTGGCTCATATATTTATTGTATGCATGTGATTAATTATGTTTCAAGCTTCGTTGATCTTGTGTTTTATAGCTATTATCAAGGCAAGCAATCCTGGAAGATGTAGTTTAAAAATATGGCAGGCAACTCTCTCATGCTCCAAAAACATTGAATTGTGTGATGTGTTCATTTTTGCTCTATTACATAAATAGCCATGCTGAAAAATTCTTGATTTTAAGTTGGCCTGAGCTTTGCTGTAGTATTTGCTTTTGTAAAATGGGCAGTCTATGCAATATATTAATTGTTTCTTGTCATCACTGCAAACTTTATGTTTTAAATTACTGATAATTGTGTTGAAGTATGGAGGGTATCAGAAACCAATATTGAAGTCTTTAAAAAGAATGGATTTTAATTTCGAGATGATGTTGGCAATAAATGACATATTGATTTCGGATCAGGTGATCTGACATATTCGTGTCTACTGTAGAATGTCTTAATATGATTGTTGAGAAGAAAGGCTGAGTAGACTGCCTGAATTACATCACTCTTGTAAGCTTCTAAGTTGTCCTTAGTGTCAGTTATAAATTTGCATAGTTAAAATTTTTAAATAATAAAGGTTTGAAGCCGGATATCTTATATTGAAATGAGATTTTTGATCGCATATGTAAGTAACCTCTAATCTGATGTGTTTATCCATCATTGAATAGTCACTATAATGATATTGTTTAATTTTAGATCAAGTTATTTAATCTACTGTTGGTGATTTTTATCTTCACATGTCCACTTAAGTTCAGGGAACTGTTTGAAATCGTCGAACATTTCGAGAATCAAATGGGATAGGGTAAGTGCAGACAAAAATTCCATGGATGTAACTGGTGTAGATGATGTCTCCCTGAGAAGTTAATAGAAGTCAATTGAATGGCTTATATTAAATACTTGCAAAAAAAATTACTAAAATTCAATGACTACTTCGTCTATTAAAATATATCTTTAAAAAATACTTAATTTGAAATCTCCTTTCAATATTTCTAACAAATTCAGAAATGAAGCACTTGCATAAACTAATAGTACACATAACATATGATATTTATGATGAATAATTGATTAATATGATTTTCATATGTGTTAATCACTTAGAATTAATAAGATATCATATTACAAATATGCATAAATTCACATATTAAAGCTGCAATTCATATAAAATAAAATTAAAACATATTTCACTATTTTCATTATTTTATTTTAAACCGATAATAAAAAAATTCAAGTCAATACAAGGTCTAATAAAGTTTTGGAATATCTTGTAAAAGAAAATTTAAAAGATCAACCACATTATGTATTGATCTAATTTCGTATTTATGTTGTTATTGTTTGAATTTTTATTATTATTAAATATGAAGAAAAATGTAGTTTCTCACGTTATACAGTATGAGTTGCCTGGAAGTTTTTATTTATTTTTCTACACTTACTTATTTTATTTGAGTTAAGATAAAATTGAGAACACCAGCTATTTGGGTAGGTTATAACATGATTTCATTATGTGCTCTACTCATTATTATCCACATTATAACTGATATTTGTCTCGTGATTTGTATTTCCAGGATGCTTGTCACAACGTGCTAATGTAAAAATGGTGGGAAATCTGAGCATGAAGTTAGGTTGGACAAATGTCTGGATATACATGGTGCTCATAAGATACTAATATTTTGAGTTGGGATAGACATATGAGTTTATTTATAGACAATTTCTTTTGTTATACTTCTTAATATATATAATGAACTAGTTACAATATAGGTTCTTTATACATGAAGTCACACAAAATTAATTTGTCACTCTCAACCGTTACAATATATATATATATATATATGTGTGTGTTGTGTGTAGGTGGGTGGTGCGCGCGCAAGCACGCGTGTGTGTGGAAAAATGTAATCTTGTTTGCATATTTAAAACTGTAATAAGAACAAACCTCCCCAATGAAATTTAAAATTTCGATTGTAATCAACTCCACCACATTCCTTTAATTTACACTTCCAACACTTCTTTAATCGAAAAATTCTTCTTAATAAACTGGTAGATGATCGCGTTTTTCTCCACATTCGATCCTTAATAGATGCATATATAAAGTTTTATTAGAAAAGCAATTGTGCTAATCAATAAAGTAATATAATAAATTTTATAGCAGATATTATTTTCAAAAGCTTAAAAACAATAAATCTAATAATATTATAATAAGAAATAAGATAAATGTACAGGTGAATTAGTGCACATTGAATAATAAAAAATAAAATATGATAGTAACATTAATACCCAAATACATTGAAAAATAATGATAAATAAATTTTAAAATTCAAAACAAAAAATGCTTAGCGAATGATATTTTTTGTTACAGTTATTTTATTTCTTAATAACAAAGTCTTGATTTTAATAATGTAATGATAGAGATAGATTTAATTCTCAGGGCATTATGAAAGCTAATAAACCAGATTATAACTGGAATTGGGACAATAATTTTATTTCTGAGATTATACTACTTTTTTTTTTATGCATTTAAACAATTTGACAGATTATATGTTTTAAACAGTCTTATCTTTTGTCTAAAAAGATAGACATATTTGTAATATTAATAGGAGTGATAAATTAGAATGATAGTAATATAAGTAAGTCGTTTAAACCTTTTTTGGCTAAATATAGATACATGAAATATTCATACATTATTTGATGCAAACTTTAAAGATCTGAAAATAAACTAGTAAATATTATGTAAGAAATAACAGGTCGATTATTGAAAATATTTATTTTTCAAACACTATTTTTTCTTAAGGGTATTATTTTCAAAGATTCAAACATACATTATTCTCATGTTGTTGTTTTTACTTTTTGTTTGCGTTTTTAGTAGGAGCTTGCTATCATCTCTTATAAAACATCTCTCCAAGTCTTTATATTGATCACTCTTATTAAAAATATTTGTTTTAAAATCTTTTTTTTTACTTAAATATAATATTTTCCGGTTTAAATTTTGAATAAATTATAGCATCTTTTTGATTTCAATTATATTATTTTTATAATTTTTGTTTGTTTGTTTGTTTTACGAAAAATATAAACATTATAGATTAGCTTACCTTTGTGCTAATATCCGCTATTCTTAATGAAACTCATCTTCCAACGGAATGAAATTTAATGAAACAGTAGATTGCTATTAGCTTTATTTTGGGGAGGAAAGGGGGTATAGATCAATCATTATAAGAAAATTTTGTTGTGATAGATTTTCTATAAATTCTAATTTAGTATCTTTTATTCTTGGTGAAGTTTGCCTATGTATATCAATGGAACATTAATATTTTGTTAATTAATATTTATTTTATTATTGCATTTTTTTTTCTTTTTAGACTTAGAGAATTCAGAAAAGTATTTTCTTCACTGAATAACATTGCTATTTCAATATTATAAAAAGTTCAATATTTTCTTATTGGAGATATCACTGGCCAAATTGATTCAAACAACAAAACCTTGGCAAAAGATGTTGATAGTAAGGATACTCGTTTATAAATTTTACAAGATCTGTTATTTATTTTTTACACAAAGCATGAATTCATTATCATAAACACTTTATTTTGGAAGGAAAATGTTATAAGAAAATTTGAATACATTCATATTCCGACAATGGCATCTTATATATTAGTTATAATAAACAATCAACAAAACAAGTGTCATTCATATCATGTATTACACAAATACTTACAAGTTCAGATTGTCCTATAGATTACAGAATAATAGTTCAAATTTAAAGGGATAGTTGCATTAAAATAAGTTTTATGCAAGTTCTATTTGTATTTAACATGGTGTTTGTTCTATAACAGCATGATTAGGTGTGTTAAATTTGAATATCTATTAAACACTAAAATTGATAATTTGGATTATTAGACTTGTTTCATTAATAAGCAAGAATTTATTTTAAGCAGTATTTTATTCATTAGAAAGAAGAATCATGAATAATTAATATTCTCTGAGAATTATTTTTTTATTAATGACTTGGTTAATAGAAGTGTTTCATTTTCTGCTTATGGAGCTTCATAATACATATAAAAATTAAATGCAATATTTACAAACTAACCAGGAAGAATAAAATGATTAGTGAGTCAATCTGAAGAGAAATGCAGATATTTGTGATAATTGTCACTTTGAAAATATAAAATGGGCCTCTAAACTTTATCAAAATCGTATTAAATCCATTGATATTAATCTTCAAATATGTTGATGACATTTTGAATAGGAATAATAAATATTTTCACTATTTTTGGAAGCATAAAATGAAAAGTCTGCAGATTGTGATAAAATATCTTGATAAATTTTAAAGTTGTGATTGTGATGTGTTAGTTTCAGAGGATTTAAATTGTTTTAGAAATATATGAACACATGAAATTCATGATCTTTCTTTTTAAAATGGATCAGTAGTATTTCAAATTTTTCAAATATCTGGTGGTAGGCAATATCTAATTATAATTGTGAAAAGTCTTTATATTCTTCTAATAGAATGTTATTTTGATATATTTTATAGATTGCTTCCAATAGTAGTAGATGAATTATTATCAAAAACCATTTTCTTTTTTAAAAAATTATTAAAATATAGACATGGCCTTGTATCCAGATAAATATAAAAATTATCCAGGAACATAGGACTTGTTTTATATAATCAAAACGTTTAACTTAATTAATCGAAAGAACATCTATCACTATTTGAAATTGTTAGTTTATCCTAGTTTATTTATATTATACAATCTCTGTACGATGAAAAGATAAAATACTATTGAAATAGGCAAAAAATCTGAGGTATTGAAATGAATATTGGTGTTAAACAATAATCCAATATCTTTACTTTATTTTTAATTTGTAAGACATTGATCATTGGAACAATTAGTAGGCAATTTGGCAAATCAGGAATAAAGATTTGATACAAGTAGGATGATCATCCATATTCTTGTCCCTTTAAATGGTGATTCCTGAATATACTTAATGTTTTGAGGGAAAACATTAGATTATTAGTTTATTGATTAGTATTTAAAATGTTTCCTTGAACAAAGGTAAAAAAAAATCATAAACTTTAAACTTGAATGGTGATTATCTTGAGAAAGGGAATAGCTTTTTTAAGTGAAAAGATATATTTAAAAGTTAAGGTGCAGTGTAGATGCTTAATGTCTTTAACAATGATTGGTTATTTTATAGCAGTAATATAACTGTTGCAATTGAATTAGCTATATAAATGTTTGTTGCTTGTCCTAATTTGTTATATGGAAATAATACTTGAATCTCTTAGCCATGCAACAAAAAGCATTATTAAAATTGTCTTATGGAGTTCCGTAAAAATTTAAAAATTCAATGGCAAAATTGTAAGATTAATTAAAATATTCGGTTTGATGGTTATTATAAAGTCTACTGGTGCAAAATCACATTTTCTTTGGAAAAGGCATGTGAAACAATTTACAATATGACTTTATAATTATATTTTATTGAGTGCACAGGAAGTATATATAAATATTTAAAGAGGCTTTAACCTGTATCAAATTCACCTTAAAAATTTCTAATAGTCAAGCAATATCATTTTGCCCCTAGAGGGACCTCTGAAATCATGACACAAGATAGCAACTTTAATAAAGATAAGAGCGATTGTCTTATATTTAATCTAAATTTCTACTTATATAGGCCAATATAAAGCATCATAATTTAGGAGTATAAAGTTTTAGTTCTCTTCACTGTTTGAGTCCACTATTTCCTTAACCAATTAATCTTTGTGAAATCTTGCTATTTACAGCACATTAATGTTATGATCTTAATACTGGAAAATCTATAAATTATTGTAGAGTTGCAATTACATTTTATTGTGCACACATGAAGTATATGTAAATACTTTAAACAGGCTTTAATTTGTATCAAATCCATCAATTGGGTTATATAAGTAGAAATTGAGGCTAAAGATAAGATGGTCACTTATCTTGGGTCGTAGTTTGAGAAGTCCTTCTATCATCAAAATGATATTGTTTGACTATTAGAAATTTTAAGGTGCATTCAATACAGGTTAATGTCTGTTTAAAGTATTTACATACACTTCCTGTTCACTCAAGAAAATATAATTACAACTCTACAATAGTTTATAGATTGTCCAGTATTAAGATCATAACATTAACATGCTATAAATTACAAGATTTGCAAAGATTATTTTGTTAAGGAAATAGTGGACTTAAACAGTGAAGGGAACAACAACTTCATGCTCCCAAATCAGGATGCTTTAGATTAATCTATATACGTAGAAATTTAGGTTAAAGATAATATGGCTGGTCATATCTTTATAACAGTCACTATCTTGTGTCATTGTTTGAGATGTCCCTCTATTGGCAAAATGATATTGCTTGATTACTAGAAATTTTAAGGTACATTTTGATACATGTTAAAACATGTTTAAATTATTCACATAAGCTTCCTGTGTGCTCAGTAAAATATAATTACAACTCTACAATAGTTTAATGTGCTGTAAATCGCAAGATTTCATGAAGGTTAATTGGTTAAGGAAATAGTAGACTTGAACAATGAAGAGAACAACAACTTCACACTCCCAAATAAGGATGCTTTAGATTGGTCTATATAAGTAGAAATTTAGGTTAAAGACAAGACTGTTGCTCTTAGCTTTATAAAAGTCATTATCTTGTGTCATGGTTTAAGAGGTCCTTCTATTGGCAAAATGCTATTGATTGGCTATTAGAAATTTTTAAGGCACATCTAATACAGATATGACTTTATAAAAATTATTTTACAGTTATAGCGTAGTTTTACAGAGAAAGCATACCAGGTTTATATTTTAAAAAATCATTTCAAAATCCCTCTAAAAAGTTATATTGGTTGCCTATATTGAAAAAATTATAACTATGGGTAAAATCAGTGGAAAGAAGTACTGGAAAAAAAATTATGCAAAAGAAATTAAAATGCATTATCGTAGAATATTCCCTTATCAGAACAATGAACAGCATGTTTTGAAGTCTGGCCTATTTGTGTTTCATGAGTTTACATATTACTTAGTAAACCCATCTGTAGCATATATATTTTTCCTCCTTCTATCCTTTTTCTTGGAATAGAAATGGCCCAATTCATTTGGGAGTTGCGGCTAATGGCTAATGATCATGATAACTATTTATAAGTTTAAATAGAATTATTGCAAATATCATTTGAAATTATTTTTTAAATTGCTATTAAAATATCATCAGTAAGCAACAAACTTTATTATTGGATTTAAATTATTAAAATAAAATCTATCTCGTTTTTTAGATATTAATAGCAACTAAAAATTTGTTTTACATCAAAAAAAATGTGCATATTTAGTTGTTAAATCGATTTCTTTTAAAGCCCACAGATATTAATCGAAAAAAGTCTGCAAAGACTCAATACCTTACTTTTTGATTATTATTCATTAGAAAATCAACTATGAACATTAATAACTAACAAATATATAGTGGCTAGTGGACATTTAAAAGACTGTGAATCAAGAGCGAGAAAATTAATTTTCAGTACGTATATAAAAAATATTAACGGTTATTATTAATACAGCATTTATAAAAATGGAATGGAAAACCCTCTGATAACCTCTTGGTCTGCTTTATATATAACTGAGTGAAATACCATACATTTAAATTAGCTAACAGTGAGATATGAAAATCTCCATGGGATAAGAATGACTAAAATATACGTTAACTTATTAAACGCTTACCAAATGTAATAATAATAATAATAATAATATTACCTGAGAATGATAGGATGTCTACACATTCTAATAAACCCATTAAGACTAAAATTATATGAATTAAATTACCTGGCATATTTTATACCTACAGTATTACACACATTGATAAAAAAAATATAGCATAAAATATTTTCCCTTTTTTTAAAAAAAAAAACACAACAATAAAACAAACAAAATAAAATAATATAAAAATTAGTTCGTAGTTTCAGCTTTCTCCGTACGGGCTATTCATTAAACACACATATATAATTTATCTGAGAGGTCGATATTCTGAGCGAAGCTTCTGGTCAAAATATTTATTAATTTAAACATGGCAAAGTTTTCCTAAAGAAGTGTATACAATAGTTCCTTAAAATTATTTCAGTTCTTCATTCCAAGATATTATAGATCAACTAAGCAATATAATAAAACATACTAATAATAATAATAAGCCGGCAATAAAGTGACAAGTAAAACAAATTATTCAGCTGATAATATCATTGTGGAATTCCAGGTTTACTTAAACAATAATATAGCTTCATTTTTATTCCTTTTTTTTTTTTTTTAAAGAACACCTTTTTAAGCAATTTTTTTTAAAAATTTACTCCCAAACAATACTAAGATGTTTCCGAGTTATTTCTTTATACTTTCTTACAATAAAAGTGCAAGCAGTTTGTCAGTAGAGATGCTGTCTAATGTTTTTTTAGAATAATTTCCACCAACTTTAAGTATCGATATAAGCATACATATTTTTTTTTTATAATTTTCCTACTCGTAAATTATATTCTTCAATTCCAAATTCAAAAAACAGGTCCAGCTGAGTAAACATTTTAGACTAATATTCATATACTATAAGCATTTTTTTTAAAGTTTTTTCTTAAATAGTTGTGATACAAAATATTTTATAATATTAGTTCAGAAGCAGGTAAATGAACATAACGAAGAAGGTTTCGTTACTGTCAGGCAAAATTACTATAATGTGGAAGATTTGAATTAACTATGGAGGAAATTAACACAAGGATATCTAAACTTTTAAAATATATAGCTAAGTCTTTACACATTTTTAATTGTTCTCTTTTAATTTTTATTTTATTTAATGAATAACTGAATAAATGTAGACTGTATATTTCTGTGCAATAATAGCCATTTAGCAATAAATATAATAGCTGCTTATATTTCAAATTCATTTCATAGAAGATATTATTCATGTAGTTAATATTGAAGATAGAATAAGTAAAATTTTCTTCTAGCATTTTTTAAGAAAGTTTTTAAAAGTTAATTGAAAGTTAGATGACAAGAAATGAGTTACTTATTTCTTTAGGAGTCGTCCATGGAGATATGAAATATTTAAATATAATTTACAATATTTTTTTAAATAATAAGATTTTAAAAATAATTAATGCTTTTTTAAACTTGTTTTCGGAAATAATTCAGGACTCAACAACTAAAAAAAAAAAACTTCTCTCTTATATCAAATTTCTTATTTCTTCTCTCAATTTTCAGTGTCAATTTCTTTTTAAACAACCAATATTACAGCTGGAAGACAGAATGATCTAGATATCTATCATGTGATATAATGACTTTAATTAAAAAAGTTAATAAGTTTCTTTTGTAACATTAATATAAAAATATATTACATAAAATAAAAATAGAAACACTAATATAAAATCAAAATTTGTCTCATTTATCAACCAATATATCTTTAGCATTGACATCCCAAAATTTAAATTAATAATTATTTTATTCATTCACTTGTTTTTTTAAATCAATATTATAGCTAATTATTTATTCGTTTCCTTCTTTTCTTTAATGAGTTGACATAACTCAAATAAAACAGTTTAATGTATTTAGAAAACATATTTCTTTTATACATTCATGCATGAAAATACTCCCACAAGGAAGTGATGTATACATTTAAACCTTTAACTTGACCTCCAATTTACCTTGAAATATTTAATTATAAATTGTAATGACTACAAATAAAAATATTTGGGAATATTATATTAAAATAGCTTTTAAAAAATTAAGGTTAATTTATACTAAAGATTAAATTATTATCTAAATGTTTTATGAAAACTAAAGATTAGTTTTAAATCAATTTTACATTATATACCATATTTATAATATTAGCTCAGTTATTAAGCTACAAACTAGAAATAAATAAAAAAATTTCTGATGACACATTTAACATTATCTATTATCATTTTAAATAATAACTTAAATATTTATTTTGAGAGAAATGCTATATTATATCTCCAACACAACTAACTACAAGTATGTGCTACACATATAATTATACCAACTTACTAAATATAACAACATTATCAATTGTTTTACATCCTATTTATTAATTAACTAATTTCTTTTGTTTTATTATTTTTTTTAAATCAGACAATTGTACAAAATGATTAAGCTAATATAAAGACTGGTGGCTATTGGAGCTATGTGAGACTTGGTGATTTAATGTATAAAATTTTAAACATGTATTAACCAGACTATGAGGTTTTTTTCAGATGTAGGGATGTGACCAAGAGAAACTTAAAGGTGAAATGACTAGACTAGTATAAAATCTCAAATAAGCATTTTTTTTCTTCCAGCAAGCAAAAGATAAAATTTTCAGATAAGCTATAGTTGGGCTGATATATAGAAGGTGAGCGAGCAGTGACTGGTTAAGCAGGAGATGATTTATTTTAACAAGGGGAAATAACGAGAACACTAACTCAGTACAAAAAAAAATGTGCATAAAAATTAAAAGTAATTTTTTGCTTCTTTTGGTCAACACTTGAAAACTCCTAGTCAAGACATTTTTTTTCTCTATTTTTGTTTGTTTGTTTCATTATATGTGAGGAAGAATTAAGCAGTCAATCTTAGCTTAAGATTGAGCTTCATGGTTCTATCTACTAACCTGTGTTTAAATCCCTATATCCCATCCCACTTCTTTTGTCATATATATATATATTATGTATATATTTGAGATGTGTGCCTAAAAGTTATAAAATTTTAACATTTCAATAACATTTTTCTATTATTAATTCATTCTTTTTTATTAAATTAATGCACATAGGTGTGGCTCAGATGTATATATTGTGCCAGGCATTATCAAATGACCTTACACAAAGTCTGCTGTAAAGAAAATTACAGCAGATAAACATGTAAATTTGGATATATTAAGCACAACATATATATAAATGTGATACATTAATAATGTAAGTTGGGTCTGAGCATCAGAATACTCACACACACAAATTTAAAATATTGTATACAAATACATATATAAAAAACTGATGTATTTTTGGTCTTTTATTTTTATTGTTTTGTATATTTTCAATATTTTAATATATATCATTTTATGTATTTTGCTTTTCTCTGAAAAATTCAAATAGAGAAAAGCAATTGTTCCAACATACTTGTATATAATTATTATTATTTTTAATTACTTCTCTAAAAACTAATTTTATTCTGTAAGTGAAGAATGTTAATTGCTTTTGCAAAAATCTGACCAAAGCAAAATGTTTGATAATGCTATAATTAAAATGTTATCTTTTTTTTTGTATATAAAATAAAAATTCCTTTTGAATAATAATAGCTGTAATCAAGTAGTCTGGGTTTTTCAAGATGGAAACCAAACATTATATCAAACCCTGAAATGTAGAATTTAATCAGAAAAATTGTAAGAAATGTTATAATCTAAATGATAAGCTAAATTAAAAGGATTGGCTGATTCATACTTCTCAGAGGGCTATCTGAATTGGTTCTTATGAGTGGGATTGATAGTGCTGTGGGATTCATTCTTCCTTTGGCAGTCATTCTGGGCAAGTCATTCACTACTTTGGCTCCAGAATTCTCCAATCAACCATCTACTTAGAGATTAATTTATGGACAAGTCTACTGCTGACATTTTCTAAGAAATCCATTATACAGTTCTTTTAAGAACTAATGATTTCTTAAGGATTTAATGAACCAGTCAAGATAGCAAATGAACATTTAATAAAAAAATATTATCATATACAAACAGAGGAAAATATGAAGCAATCTACCAGAAAGTCCAGTAAAATGACCATGGGGTAGACAACCAGCCAGTGCACCACCCTTTCTTTGTCCCAAGCCACCAAGATGTGATCACGCCAGATCTATCCACCTATGATGATGACAAAAGCCACCTTGCACATGCCTGAATAAAATGGAATCCTCACCACACAACCAGTTGACTTGAAGCCACTCAGAGCTGAGCCCAGTCCGGAGAGAATGAAGACGCCTACATAAGTTTCTTTTAAAAATATTTTATTATTGAATTAATTCATTCTAATATTTCTGATAATTAGAAATATATATATTTTTATTAGTATTATTAATCATTTAAAAAAGAGAGAATTGTCACTCGCATATATATATATATTGGATTTACGGTTATTATGGGCATAAATGATAAAGCTTTTACTTAAATATTTTGAGTCATTTTTCTATTTCAAATTCTAATATTTTCAACAAAGGTTGCAATTAGTTTTTTTTTTATTGCTGTTTGTTTTTTTTCTTTATGTTGAAAATTGTCATGCGTAAATATGCACGTGTATATACGCACACATACACTGATAATATTCGGTAAATACGATACCTCATGTTGCGTATCTGAAATGTACTTACCCAGATATTCTTTTAAGCTATTTTTTTGTCACTGCTGCACCTCATGATGTGTGCAAGAAGGGATTGATCTATTATAGATTCCCCTGTAAGCAAGTCATCTAATAACTTTATATTTAAAATAGTAGTAAGTGTATAATTGTGCTGCACGTATATACATGTATAGGAATTTATCTATAGCAAAAAGGGAATAGATACAGTACCTCATGTTGAGTACTATATGGTATCTGAACTAACGCAACCTTATTGACATGTTGAAAAATATAAAATTAATGAAATATTTCATAATGCAAATATATATATATATATATATGCGTAGTTTTTTTTATTATTATATTTGCTATCAATAAAAAAAAGGTTTTAAAGTTCTCAGTAAATGTTGATGCCTGTATGACCGAAAATCTCTTATCTTAAAAATATATACATCAAATCACACAAAGAATAACTTATTTCTACAGGGTAAAAAGGGCTCAGACCACTTCCATTACTTATAAAACATTGTAAATAGCTTTAGGGATTTATTATTTTTCTTATTTAAAATTGTATTTTATTTATTTCAACGCCTCGAATATATATATGGGTTTGTGATAATTAATTATTTAGTATTTTTTTATTATATCATCATTAGTATGAAACAGTGGTGGGTATTTGGGATTAAATAAATATTTAATCATAATATTAAACTTGTTTCATTTTCATATTATTATTTTTTTGATAAAATGTATTCTTTCCTTATCAACCACATACCTGTAATAACCATTTAACTTACCCACTGAAGACCCTAGATGTAGAGCACTGAGCTAGCCACATAGTATATTGCTCTACCGGGGAGTTAAATCTTATTCTTATGCTCTGCTGAACATATGGAATTACACAACCTTCTAGGAGAGGGGAAAATTCATTTTTTGATTCTTTTCTAGAAGTTGCACATAAAAGTCTATTTTGTAAATAGACTTTTCAAAGGTGTGTACTTACCATGGTTCTAAATATTCAGGCATTCAAATAAGATATCAACTAAAGGGTGTTTTTAACTGGCAGAGTCCTGTCAATTCACTCTTTCTATCAGTCTTGCTAGAAGTACCAATATATATGAGTACAGACAATTGGCTAAATTGATATCCATTTTTTCCTGTTAAATCTTGATCACTTCATGCTCAGTGCAACATTTGGATTAGAAATCCACAGGGGACTATGGTCTGGTACAAAAATGCTAACAAAATATTGATTTTTTAAAAAAAAATTTTTATTATACATCATTTTTAAAAACTTTTTCTTTTTAAATTATTTTTCCTATCAAACTGTATGATTTATAAAATACAAGATGAAAGATGCAACTGTTAATTGTCCAAAAATAATTAAAGGTTTGGGAACATAATTGTTTTAATCTGGGAAGGTATTTTCAATTAAAGTTTTTACTTAAAATAAAATGGGGATTAAGATTAACAATTGTAATTTTGTTATAAACACTTTTGTCAAATATATTTCTAATCTGGAAATAGATTTGAATTTATTTTTGTACATTTATCTAACATTGCATCTTCAAAACACAATGGATAAAGAAAAAGTAAGAATTTTTTTAGATATTTTGTATTTTAAATAATATGCCAATATCTTTCTAAATTTGCAAAAATGTTCACTCTCACTTTTAAATCCCCCCCCTCTTCTTTTCATGGGAAGATCCATTTATTTTGTTTTAATTAAAACCATTTTGTTATTTCAATTACAGAGGACACCTGCAAATTTGGGAAAAACAACTTAATTATATTGAAACAGTCAGCTTGTACAATCTAATTGTTTCACCTACTATATTCTATAGTATTATTCTTTCATATATAAACACCACCAAACTCTCCTGCCTAAATTTAAACCTAAATAAGTCTAATCATGTATGTGTGCATGTATATTTACATATGTAAAGAAATATCCATTTATATAGTCATGAATCTCTAAAATATGCACATATATAATGTTAATAATTATTAAATGAAAAACGAGTTGTATGTGTAACTTTAGACTACATATATGCTAGAAAATAAATATTAATAGAATGTAAAACATTAAGATTTCTTTATTTTGCAATATTTATTAAGTTATTTATATTTGAAATTTCATAATTCTGCATATATCGGTAACTTAGAACAGTGGAGTTACATATATAACAAAATGTTTTTCACAAATCTTAGATTTGTTCTTCTAGCCAAAGTGATGCCAGAAGAGTTAATCTTTCCCAGTATAAGATTGACTAAAATTATATTTAGAATTAAAATTAGAAAATTGCATAATTTACTGTGTGTCACTAGGTTTTTTTTGACCTAATTAAAAGTTGACACAGCAAGTTTCCAAGATTCCTGGTAATTAGCTTATAAGCTAAGAAAACACATCTAAGAAAATAAAATAATGAACGAGATGGGGGTGTATTGCTATATAAGCAATAGCAGCCATCTTCACAGGCATTCTCACTCATATTTAATTTGTAACTGTAATAAAGTATTGAAGAAAGTTAATAATCAGCATGTCGGGGTAATAGGCTCAAAATCTTGCCTTCCACCCTGATGAAAAGCTACCTGAGATGGAGAAACATGTCCTAACCACCATAAAAACTTAAACAGATCCTGCTATGGAGAAAGAACTTGCCAGTAGAGAGAAAGAAAAGAGAAGCAATGGTAAATATTCCTTCGATTCTAAAGCTTTACACTAAACCCAACTTTAAAATGCTAGCTTAAATCTTAATCTAATGGCCATAGTAATAATGTAAACTAAACTTGTGTAAATGTAAATTTTATTCTGTTTTATTTCAATCTTAAAAACTTGCCTAAACTGTAAATGAATTTAATAACTTTATTTTAAACCCTAAAATCTTGCCTGATTTGAAACTGATTTATAAACCTGGTTTGTCTTATAATTCATTAAATAATTCATTGACAAATTGGTTTATAATTTATTATTTCAAAATATGAGTTATTTCCATTGAGAACATATTTCATTTATTAATTTCATTTTATGTATTGGTTTACTTGTAGAAATTAATGATTCGTTTAGATATGTATTAGTCTTATTCTAAATAATTAAATGCTATTCAATTTTAACTTACTAAAATCTAGAATTTAAATGTTTTATGTAAATTTAGTCACATATAATATGCAATGATCTGTTTTAAAATAATTATTAAAATTCTAAGCTAATTTATATATCTTAAGTTAATGATAATATTTGCCATCATTAAACTTATAAACTTAGAATTATTGAAACTGAATCAATCATATTTCAGCGAATGTAGCATAAGTTTAATTTTAAACAAAACCAAATTTCAAATTTCACTTACTTGAAATTGTATCATATTTTAAATATTGCATTTTTTAATTAAATCTATACCAAATATTATTATTTTAATTATGTTATACTATTTGTGCTATATATTTTCAAATCCGAGCTTTATTCATAATTAAACCATTAGCGAGAATAAAATAAAGATTCTTGCGTATATATATATGTCGTTTTGCGTATCTATGTAATATGCATAATAATGCACAAACTAAAAAGCTCTGCTTTGAAACGGATAAAATATCTTGATTTAGATATAATTAAAAGTGTACCATTATTCTAAAATAGATTTGCTTTTAAATATAATATTTCACCAATATTCAGTTGAAGTGATGAAATGCAGCATAAATCCATAATTCTGTATATTAATTTCCTCATATGCTGTAATCCTCCTTAATTAAATGAAAGCCTATATAGATAGCTTTGTAAATTGGATTTGTAAACTTTCCTAGATAGTATAATTACACATATTATAATATGAACTGATATAGGGTAGTTTCATGAAGGAAACTCTTATTTTAGCATCTTAATTTCATAATATGATAATGTTGTCAGCGGTGTATATGTGTCCTTAAGAAATGCCATGGCGTACTCACGTGTTGCTGCTTCTTTAATGTTTGCATGTGGTCGCGCTGCACCATTACATTTAGTTCGGGTAATTTCTTTCTTCAGATGGTGACTGATACATACCAACCCATTCTGTATCTTTAATAATGGAGCATGAGACTCGCCCAGAGCGTAACACTCCCACATAATATAAATTGCTCGATCCTCCGGACTAAAAAGGCCTCCTATTTTCCAGCAATGAGTTCGGTTGCAGGGAACTGTTACATGGTAAAAATCCCTTCAATAAGGCACATATGAGATGCAAAAAGACTCACAATTGTATGTTTCTATTTGCATTAGTATCTGAAGTCTAGCTCCCAATAATCAGTTCATCCCGCCATTATAATTATTATTTCAGCTTTGATCTGAATTAGAATCCAATTTAAAATGTATATTAGCTGTATAGAGAATATGTTAATTATTCGCGGTGGATAAAATATGTTCTTTATTAAAATTTATAATCACTTTCACTAATTTAAAGCAAATCTAAATCCTATTATAGCATAAACTCGGCATAGATAAATATGAGCAAATTTGTATAGTCATAAAATTAGTCTCAATGCTTATAAAAGTATGGAATCTAATTGTATTATAATTTCATCACCTGCAAGTGATAGAATTCACTGGAAATGCATAAACCTTCAAATTTCATCACCTGCAAGTGATAGAATTCACTGGAAATGCATAAACCTTCAAACTTTAATATTTGTACTGGAAAATTATAATCACTTATGAGTGATTTAATTTATATATGTAAACCAAGTCATGTAAACTTAGCTGTGCAAAATTATTTCTAATAACCCATCACCTGCGTCTGAATCCAAATTATTGTAAATGTCCCTTAACCACCTGCGTGTGAGATCAAACAACTAGCCATTATAATATTGTTTTAAATTATTGTTTTCATCTTTTAAATTCATTAAATTAATTTTAAATTTACTCTTGCTTTATGTCTTGGTCTTGATCACCGACTCATAATTATTTAGCATTTAATAATCTGTTATTATTAGTTATTAAAATCTTTTCACTGTTTATTGATCATATATTAGCCACATGATATCTATATAGTTGTACTAAATAAGAACACCAACAATTCTCGGTCTTTTGTTCTACTGATGTGCTACTTCCGGCACGTGAAGAAGAGAAATACTGCTGTGACCTCAACTGTGTCATCCGCAAGGTAGTAAGTCTATGAGCAATGGTAGAGGAACTAGGGTTGGGCCAGAGTCGTGGCTTCCACCACCATGAAACTGGTTGGCCTTAGGATGATCTATCAGAGTTCTAGATTTTGTTTCACAAATGTACATATTTGACTGTTACAATATTATAGTATGATTGTCAAAAAACAGAGTAGCAATCTGTTTTTCTGAGAAATGTTTTCATTTTAATTCAAAATAATAGCACTAATTCTAAAAGATCAAATCTGTTTTATGTGAAATTAAATCAATATTTTATTTTATGAAATCAATAACCACACCTAACTCTTATATATATATATATATAATGATGTGTACTATATTATCAAATCATTTAGAACCGAATTTTCATCTTTGTTAACATTTGTGGGAAGTTTTATATATAAATTAATCTAACAGGGAAAGGGGATTTCAATATTTTGCCATTTTATTAATGGATTTAAGCTTTCCCTTAAATGTGTTTTACCAGTTCTTATTTATGGATCTGAGACTTGGACATTTAATAGAACAGCAATACAGAGACTTCAGACCACTCAAAGAAGTATGGAGAGATGTATGTTGGGAGTAACAAAAAGAGATCGAAAACGCAATATATGGTTAAGAGAACAAACAGGTGTTACTGACCTCATTGAAAAAATTAAAAGATTGAAGTGGAGTTGGGCTGGACATATTGCTAGAAGAGATGATAATAGATGGACAATTGAAATTTTAAACTGGATTCCAAGAGATTGTAAAAGACCCAGAAAGAGACCACATGTGAGATAGATGGATGAAATAAGAAAGTGTGCAGGAGTGATGTGGAGAAGAGAAACTAAAGATCTGAGAAGATGGATTAAACTTGGAGAGACTTTCATCCTGCAGTGGATTGATAATGGTTGATGATGATGATGATGATGATTAGAAATAGTCGAATATATCACATCTAATATACTATCATGACAAACCTTAAGGCAAAATGAAATATACTATATTTACTGATAGTTAACATCTTTATATAAAGAAAACAAACAAGTAACAAATAATATAAAGGGACATAACTGAAAATCGAAAAATAAAAAAATTACTTTTTAATTTTCTTAAATTAATAATAATTTTATCCTACGAACGTTTTTACAATCCTCAGATAATTCGTTAAATTATTTAAATTGTTTTGATATAAATGTTTATTTATTCATATGCAAAATAGCATATACAAATATCATTATTCTTGTTGACTCTTAAATTCTACAGTAATAATAATATGGCTAGGTTTATTCTATTAATGTGGACTTAAAAGGTTATTTTTTGTATCGATGATAATTTGGATATTTTTTTACTTAAAAAAATAGTTCAATTGTAAATAAGTAACCTAAAAAATTGTAATCTATTAATAAATTTAATAAATAGTATTTGATTTAATTTGCAGTATTTCAATTATATTTTAATAAAATTTTACTGTTATCTATAACAACATCATTATCTTGATTCTATAAAATATGCTTATTCTTTTTAAGTGTCATAGCATCGGCCGGGACGCGAACCCGCAACCCAGGCAACTGCCTGCAAGTGCAAGACAGTCGCGCTGACCTCTCGACCACCAATGCAAGACAAAAATATGCTTATTTCTTCATGTTTAAATAGTTTTCATCATTGTAACAAGCATCGGGTTTTTTTTTAATCTTATGAAATATTTCCTTAATTAACAATTCTTTACGATTTAAATCATGTCTATTATTAAACAAATAATTAATTCCTTTTTAATACTTTTTAATGTAAGTAAAAGAAACATCAATAATTATGAGTATCTTTGCAAATCTTCTTGTACATTTATCTTCCAATATTAGATCTAAAAGAAGCATTTTTCTGAAATCATGGTAGAACTTGCGTTTTTAAGCAATGTAATTATCGAGAAATGAACGAATAGCAAAAGTCAAAATCTTTCTCTTGATGAATATTTGTTGATTTATTTATTTAAAATAATATATTATATTTTACTTATACATATTCCGAAATATTTATTATGTTTCTGAAATTTTAAAATTAAACTTTAAATAGATTTTAAAAATTCATGAAAATAATTGATTACCCTTTCTTATAGTTTTTTTTTAAATCAACTGCTTTTTTAAATTAACATTAACAAATACTTGATTCTGATTGATTATTTATGTTAAAATAAATTTCAAAATTAAAAATTTAATAAACATTTATTTTTGTCACAAAAAATCGCATATATTTGACATGATTTAGAATATTGATAAAGTTTCTTAAACATTTTACCTTATCATGTATAAATTGGTGCTTTGGTATTAAAGCTGCAATGTAGAGGGATATAGGAGGCCTTTTCATACCGACAATAAATGAGTAATGTCAAAATGATCTCAAATTGAATGGAAATAAATCCTGCAAGTATAGATGTGGAAACATGTTTTTATCTTTATCAACGTGATCTTTTTTTTGTAATACTTTACATTTTCAGTTATTGACCAGATTTTTCTCTGCCATACATAACGATATAAAAGAAATGGTTCCCCAAGAATAAAATCCTAATAAATCTCTCATAATTAATATGTATTTTTGTGTGGTTTTTGTCCACTTTTTTTCGTTTAATTTGTTTACAAAAATACATTTATTAGTATTTCTGTTGAAAATTCCAGCATACTCTGCAATCACATTACATTTTCAGAGGGACAGTTTTTAGTAGAGATCTTTATTTTCTATGCTAATATTACATGTAAAATGTTTTGTTTCAAGGTAAAAATTCATGTTATACATTACATGGTTAATATGGTATGAGTATACTTAATGTATTCTCAAATCAAAATATTTTAGATTTGCCTATATAATTAGAAAGTAGGTTGCAGATAAGATGGCTGCTCTTATCTTCATAAAGTCATAATATTGTGTTGATATTTGTAGAGATCCCTCTTGTGATAAAATTAAGTACTCAAAGTGCATATTATTAAAGTTAAAACCTTATATATATTTATGTGTTGGTCATGCACTTAAAAAGAATTAAAGTTTACAACTTTAAATTGATTCAAAATATTTCTAATTATAACATCTAAATATTAACTCACTGTGAATGGAAATATTTCACAAATGTTGCTTTCTAAATGGAGAAGTTGTCTTAATTAGTGAACAATTTACTAGCTTCATGCTCTCAAATTTAAATTCTTTAGATTTGCCTATATAATTAGAAAGTAGTTTGAAGATAAAATGGCCACTCTTATTTTTATAAAGTCATAATCTTATGTTAAGATTTATAGAGGTTTCTCTTGTGATAAAATTAAGCACTCAAAGCACATAGTATTAAGATTAAAGCCTTATATGTATTTATTAATGTGTTTTTATAAATATTATTTTTAAAAAAACCTCATTTACTGCTTGTCTAGTAACATTTTTTTGTGTAATGTCATCATTTCATTAAGATCACAAATCATGGGAATGTCATTTTATCATATATATATATATATATATATATATAGTTAACGTCTTTTTATAAACATTATTTAAAAACCAAAATCATTTACTATTTATGTAGTGTGTATTTAAACTAACAATTTTTTGTGTAATGCCATTTAATTAAGATCACAAATCACTTTTTTTTTTCAAATATTTTTAAAAGTTGTTAGAGTCCAAGTTGTACATATTTGAATGTTTTGTTCAAAATCATATATTTCTTATTAAAAATAAAAAAATAGGTTTATTATGTTTTATTATGTTTGTTTTTTTTACTTTTAGTCCTGTATACAATATGTAGCATGTATTAGACCTACTGCACTTTTTTCACATTCATATCAAACCGCCCATAACTATGTAAATCTTGCCACAATATTATGTACAAGGTTCATGTATATGTGTTTTTTCCAAAAATCTTGTGTACAAAATCTATATACATGTTATTTTGGTCAGATTCCAAGAATACAAAGTTATCAGTGGATTGATGTGAATTATTTTGAAATAATATTTTATTTACTTGAACAATTTCATCTCATTAATTTATATTCTATCAACTTATTTTAAATGTAACAATTTTGATTTTCCAAAAAGATGAAATAAATTCAATAATTTTATGTCTGGAAAATATTGTTGCACCATGTGTCAGCCATTATTGGCTGCAAAATCATTATTTTACACATATTTTATAAAAAAAATCACTGAATTAAAATTTTAGTTCTAAAAAAATCAGCATATGGCAATCATTTTTGAAAAAATCTATTTTCCTTGCTGTCTATTGTTATATAGTACAACATTTATACCCTTATAAGGTGCTGGTATGCACTGTCTGTGAGCTTTGCCATTGTCTACTAGACATGTCTAAGTGTCAAAGTCAAAAATCAAACCAAAATGTTTTGTGAACTTTTTAGGCTTCCGTAATACATTTTGAACATAAATAAATATATTTTTAGTAATTTTTCACAGTGATAACTAACTTTTTACATTACTTTACTTGAATATGAATTTTGATTTGAAAATTTTTCAACTTTAAAAGAAAAATGATCAAGGGAAAGAGAATAACTTTTGACCACTATTCAAGACAAGTGACCCAATGTGATTTAATGGTCTAGAAAAATGTAATGAATTTTCATAAATATTTAAGTATTTTGTGACTAGTTTTTACATTGTAACCACAATAAAGTGTCTATATTGATTAATAATGTGTAGATTTAGATTTTTATTTAAAAAATTGAATTTTAAATGAAAAACAACAATAATGAATATTCAGAGATCATAATTTTTAAGTTAAAAAAATTACTGGCATTGCCACATAATGATTGGTTGAATATATAATTATTTTGTTTTTATGCAAAAGTTTTTCGTACATTTTTCTTCATTTATTAACATTTTTTTTTAATTTTTCATTACATTATACTAATTTGGTGTAAAATAACTCGATTTTTATAGCTGAAATTAAAACAGTTCTGTTTATTGAAGGTTATAATTTTTAATAGAAGCATACTCTAAACGAAATTGACAAATAACATTACTTCAGAATTTTAGATAATTTCCCAATAAAATTAATTCCCTGTTTTTCCAAAATAATACATTAAATACATTACTATCTTGAAACATATTTTTTGATCCTCATAAAAAAAAATTAATTCTCCTGCATCATCATTTGAAAGTTTTTAAGCAGTGTCCACTTTGGATTTTTCTCAAATTAAAATTTATAATATATAGATCCTCCTACCTAGAAATTTCAAAATCTATTTTACCTTTGGTTTCTGTTTCTACATTCATTTTTTTTCCTATACTATTTTTTTGTTTTCAATTCTTTTCTAATCTAATCTGAATTTAATAGCACTCAAGACAATTATAAAATGTTGTTTGGTTTCAACAAAACCATTCTGAACATCCATCTAATTCATAAAAATGAACTTCTTATTTATTCTATCTAATATATAATCATTCTCAACCACAACAATCTTCCTTATTTTTTATAATGAATCCCACTATACATATGCTTACAACAATTCTGCCTTTATTGCAAAAAATATATTTCCAAATAGTAATTTTACTGGATTTTCACTTTTTATTTAATTTCTCAATATGTGACAAATTCCTATTAAATATTAGGCAGATCTTGCAATTTATGTAATGTCTCTTCACACAAACATGGTTTTCAGTAGAAGATAACTGAATGGTAGCTTAGGTCTAGCATTCCTGCAACTTTTCGCCTTCATAAACTTTATCACCTATAATATTTACGGATATTTTTGCAATCTTCTTTGAGTGAGGATCACAATTTAATATTATGAGCTGTTATTGTCAATATTAACAGAAAGATCATTCACCCATACTGGGAACGATATATAATGACTTCAGTAAACTCAACTGACATTCAGTCTATTCTGTAAATAAACCCACAATATTAGCAACCTCTATATTTATCGAGTAAACATTAAGAGTGAAAATATAATTTCAAAATCAAATAACAGAAATAAAACTTTTGGAAATATCAAAATTAAAGCTATTTTCATTATTAATAATTATATATTTATAGTGAAACTATTCATTATATTACTGGCATAAAATGACTGAATGTGTGGAAAATGTTTTCACAGACAATTTTATTGTCTTTTCAAACTTAATCCAGTTTTTTTTTCAACTAATCACTTCCTTTATTAATAACAACAAATCTTTTTTTCTTATTATAAACTCTTTTTAAATCTTCTATAGTGTATGGATACATTTCATCACTTTCGCTTTTCCTCTAATGATATCTTTGTTAGAAATGTGATTATCCAACTTTCACTACATTCTCTCAATTTTACTAATGACATTATTTACTACTAATCGTTTTATTTTACTCATTTTTATATATTTCTTTTTTCTAATTACAAAATATTCTTTTTTTATTCGTTGCTGCATGATCAACTATTGTTCAACTATTCTTTTATTAAATATCCAATTCTATAACATAATGCAGCTATTAAGTCATTTTATTACATATACCTATATATCCTATTATTACTAAATCATATTCACAAAAATACTTTATAGTCATTTAAATCTGGGATCAATTTCATAAATCATATTTGTATTTACATTTTAACTTAACTGAAACTATTTATAAATTTATAAATGTTAAATTTTCCTAATTCCTTACTATCAACAATTATTTTTTTGTTATTAAAATGTTATTGAATTCATAATGAGTATTTTTGGGAGCTAATATGAGTTATATTAGACATAATAATTTTCTTTATAAAATACATAAACTTCAACATTAAATAATCTAAGTCAAGTCTGTTTAACTTATAATATTTTTCATTTAAATCCCCAAATTATTTGGGGGAGGGGAAGAGAGTCTATTGGAAATTGTTTTGAAAATATTTAATTATCTTGCATAGCACATTTATTAATGATAATCTTATCAAATCACAATCTTGTCTGACCAGTCTTGTTGCAATATTACATTTAATTTTAAAAAATATATTCATCAGATATTGTCAATATCCAGAATAGTTGTAAGATGCTCCCAAGCTTTAATTAGTGCGATAATATTTATACAAATAGAAAATTCTTACTCATCGGTCTTTTCCAAAACGTTACCGGGGTATATCGCATTCCAGCTTCAGTTTGTTTTCATTTTTATTGGATTAATTTCACAGATATTGATGGACAGTTTGATAAAATATTAGAAATTATTTTATATAAATTGTTAAAAGACAAACACATATATAATCTATATTATTTCCTTTTTCAGTATTTATAAATGTATATATAAATTAACTAAAATTTAAAATAGTTCTTACCTTTGTCCAGGAAAAATGATAACCATCAGGATTAGCAACAGGAAGAATATAGAAGTCAATGCTCCTTAACAATAAGGTAATCTCTGGATTTCTATGATACCCAGTGATTAACTGCAATAATATATATATATATATAAGCGATTTAACGGTAAAAATATTATATTTTAAATTTTTTAAAAACGCTTTCAATTACATAGTAATCCTAGTCAGCTTTAAATGATTTTCAAATTTTAATATTATGTAAATTTTCATAAGCTGTGTATGGCCGTATTTGCAACTTGCCTATTAATAACGTTATCATTATATTTATCTATTAAAATTGCTTCTTTAATTTTTCTCTTTTTATGATTCCTTTCTTCCATTAAAATTTTTATTTCATTAATATTAAATGCAAACCTATAATTACAAGTCTTTTCATGGTCAAAGAATACTGAAGCTGTCTTAAATTGACTATTTACGTTATTTTTAATCCGATTATATAATAACTGATACTCCTTTAATCTTTTTTCCACAGAACATCTCGATTCACTGATCTATAATTTATTACATCCATATGAAATCTGATAAATTATATTACTTCTTTGCACTTTAGGAATTATACTCTTAGAATTATTAATGAATCGATTAACATTTGGAGGAACACAAAAGGAAATATTATACTTTTCTTTAAATAAGTTCTTAATTACTTTAGATTGCATATTATTTACAAATGGCATAGATATCCATTTTTATTATCTAAGGTAGCATTGCAAACCCTCTTCTTATTATTAAATGAATTTGCTGTAAATAAAATTTGGTTTTTATCATAACCAATCTTTAAAAGTTCATTAGCAAAGAGTTCTATATTTAAAATTTTATCACTCCTATATTTACATAATTTATAATTGTCATGCAAAAATGATTATCATTACAATGTGTGTGGGGGAGGGGGGTAAAAGACCAATGCTGTAATAATTTCCAAAGCTAACTTCGATGTCATTTTAAAAGTTTCCATCAAAATTTCTATTTTATAAAATGCTGGTGAACATCAATCTTCAATGGATTTATATATGTTTGGGAAAGATAATTTGTATGTGTTTTTTTTAACCAAGTAGCATGAAATATATGAATATTAACAGAGTTGGTGAATAGGAACGTTATATCTGGAGATTGACATTTAAATTTATAAACTCTTAACTGTAGACAAAATGCTTGTTTTCCTCAGGATATATATAGATATTTTCTTTTTTGATTCACGTGATTATTATTTTTTTTTTTGCTTTTGTTATTGCTATTTGAAAGTTTATGTGGTGTAATTTTTTTATTGTGTATTCAATATTCATTTTTCAAATTTGATTATCTGCAATTTAAAAGTGAGAGCAATGAATGGATATGTGTCATGTGTTGATGTATTTTAAAAAAGGAATCATAGTCAATTAATATGTATAATTTTTAATAAAAATAAATTTACGGATTCCTCTGGAAATTCAACATTGATCCATCAGGGCAACCTCAAGTAAGGTTTTTATATATTTAACATTGAGGGCAAACTTTAGGACAAAAACTATATTATTTAGTAATAAGTTTGAATAATATTTACTTGTAATTTTTTTATTATTTCTGAGTGCACAATTAATGCACTTGAGTAAATGGTCTTTTTCATATCTTTCATTAATTTTTACTATGACTTACACACACATGTATATGAAAGTGGGACTATATATATATTTTTAATAAAAAAAATAGTTATAAATATATTTACCCTAACCTAAAAATTTTCTAATAATTACATTAATGGGGTATATTTTAGACTTACTGAATTCTCATTTTGCTTTTTTTTTTTTTGTTGTTTCATGTATATATTTAGTGAATTATTTAATGTCATTTTGTCTATACTGTACAATGAATTATTTTGTTTCTGTTGATGAAGCCATCCAATGATAGAAGACTATTCTTGTTAACTGAATACTTATTTATTTATTTATTTATTGTTTGTAAATATTTATTATTATATGTTATAAATTATTAATAAGCATATTTACTTATTAAACCAATCTGATCTCTTTTTGATCATCACCATCATCATTGTGCATTTATACCACTAGATGTTTGATGATCACCATCATCATTATGCATTTGCACCACTAGATGTTTGATTATCACCATCATCATTGTGCATTTATATCACTAGATGTTTGCTCATCACCATCATCATTAAGCATTTGCACCACTAGATGTTTGATTATTGTACATTTATACCACTAGATGTTTGATCATCACCATCATCATTGGGCATTTATACTACCAGATGTTTCATCATCACTATCATTATGAATTTACACCATTAAAGGTTTGGTAATTATCCTCAGCATTATATATTGCTCTCCTAATTGATTGATCATCATCAATATTTTATCTATGCTTATATATAGGCATATTTGGTTTATAATTAAGTAGGTCCATCCCTGAAGAGAGCTGACTGCAAGAACTCCCTGAGTTTGAATTCTGTGGTATAATGGGTCCTAAAAAGGGAGATGTAATGAATATGCTTTAAGACAAATTATATTGAAATATTGTAAGTAAATTATAAGTTAGTATACTGAGAGTAGATGTGATTTGGAACTAGACATTTCATTATGTCATCTTTTGCATCCTATTCAAAGGCTTAGGTCTGACAGTAGTGAGATGCACTTCCTTTGTTATATGCCATTTCTGATTCTGTAACATCTGGTGCATCCAAATAGGCCATCGAATCATAGATTTTGGATATGACCTGTTGTAGGTTTTTTGATACATAGTATTCAGGTCATCCAACTACTTTGCCGTATTCACATCATCTTATGGTATACGCCATGTTTCCATTATAACATATATATATATATATATATATATATATATATATATATGTATATATATATATATATATATGACATTGTTTTTAAAAAGTTTGTATTTACAAATGTGCAATATAGGGAGCATACTAATAGCTCAAACAATCTCTTATTTAATAAATGTCGTAGGAGAAAATATTTAAAATCTCTATCTCGAAATTTCCTATCCCCAGATCAATTGATTTTTAGCTTAATGTCCACCTTGTGAGGAACTACAAGATTGACACTAGATTTAAATATCAACTCAAAATCCAGCATTTATTTAATATGTAAGTATGGAAGAAAATCTGAACTTTTCAGACATAATAATTTCTTTAAATGCAGCTATATAACTCAAATAGCTATTTGGGAATGATCCTTATGATTGCCAAAACATCAAAGGTAAAATTATATTATTATTAATTATAATAATTATAATAATCTTATTGATTATTGCTTTGGAGATCATAATATTATTAATATATGATAGAAATGAATGTGATTGAATATTATAATTTTATCTTTGAGACTTTGGCAATGCTAAGGCTGTTAATATATGGTAGATCTGAATATAATTCAATCCCATATAGATATTTGAGTTAGATAGTTGGATTTAAAGACATTTTTATGTTTGAAATTTTTAGATTTTCTCCTCATTAGTTATTTATTAAATACGTGCTGGGTTTGAGTTGATATTTTAGATTTAGTCTCTGAATGTTTGACTCCTCACTGAGGTGATCCATAAGCTTGAAACCAATTGGTCTGGGATAGGGATATTCTGGATAGACATTTTAAATATTTTTCTTACCGCACTTATTTAATAAGAGCTTGTTTGACCTATTCGTACACTCCCTATATATCTATTTGTAAATACAAGCTTTTTAAAAGCAATGTCACATGACATATGACTTGCGGTACTTGGGTATTATTCCTGCAACCTAAGAAAGATAAGAGTACTTTTCAAAGGCATAATCTTGTGATCGTTAAATAAACCCGAGGTTTTTTTCGTTTAGAAAAAAATATGTTTTTGAAAACGTGTTTTTGAATTTGCACAAAATGTGTTTCAAAACGTGTTAACCAAACCTATTATATTTTGCATTTGATGATTCCAAAAGTTTGTTGTTTACATTTTAAAGTTACTTGTTGTTATTGTGAATTTGTTTTATCATTTTTAATTTCAACTTTGTTATTTACTTGTGATTCACTTCTGCATTTTTTGTAGCTTCTGCGTTTCTATTTTGGGTTTTGTTTCAATTTCTTTTTTGTTATTGACGTTTTTTGAATCCCTTATGAAAAAAGTACTGCAATTTACAGTCACATTTTTCTATTTACTAATAGAATTAATAGTTGGTTTTATTATTACTACTTTTGTTTCTTTTTTATCTGCTCAAAGTGCCGCAACTTCCAGTTATTTCTCCAGTCTAAAAACCATCTAATAAAAGTGCTGCAATTTACAATCACCTTTTTCTAATTACAAATGGAATTAATACATTGACTTTATTATTACTGTTGTTCTTATCTGATCAAAGTTCTGCAATTTACATTCACTTTTTTCTAATTACTGATATGCTCAAGGTGATGCAATTTATAGTTATTTCTCCAGTCTAAAAACCATCTGATCAATGTGCTACAATTTACAGTTACGTTTTTATTTACTAATTGAATTAATATGTTGACTTTGTTATTACTGCAGTTCTTATCTGATCAAAGTGCTACAATTTCCAGTCACATTTTTCTAATTACTAATGGAATTAATATGTTGACATTATTATTACTACAGTTGTTTATTTTTTATCTGATCAAAGTGCTTCAATTTAGAAAATAGGAATATATTTATCTTATATACCATTTATTGCATTATTAATTTTTATTATTATTTATTAACCTTTTTGTTTATTGTTTTCAAGTGTTATTATAATACCTTTTTTGTATAACACATGCTAATAAAAAATATATATAAGCCACACATATGACTCTCAGAAAGAAAAAGAAATCCCCTACTGCTCTAAAAATATTATGAGTGAAATGTCAAGATGTTAGAGTGATAGAAGCAATTTTGATGGTGAAAGTTATCATTATTGTTATAAATTATTTCTATTTTTATTCATAAGATTTAAAAATAAATGTTTCTATATTTGTCACAAGTTAATGGTGAGGATTTAAACTTGAAGTAATAAAGTAATACCGTTACATATATAACACTAATAAAGAAATGATAGCCATAAATATCAATATAATTGTCTGAGTACTCATTAGTATTGTCAAATAATTGTTTGTACCTTGGTTTGAACCTAGCTACCATTACATAATCATAATGGTATATATTTGAAATGGATCATGTTAAACATGTGAGTGCTACAAACAAAGTTCACTAACAACCAATAAAATTCCATTAATAAGTGGATTAATTCAGTTTTTGACATTTGATTTATGACTTAATGCCACTTTAATATTAAGGACATCGGATTTACAGTATTATGAATTAATTAATGATTGAGACATAATAAATTATAGTAGTTAGTTTAGAATGCTTTCTAAAACAATTTTCACGTAATGTTTGAACTAGAGAGCAGATTTGATGAATACTTTATCATAGTAAAAATGATGTGATTGTTTGATTAATTAATCTTTGTTTCTAGTAATTAATTAATAGTACAGGAGTGTGTGAATGTTAAATTATACGTCAGAAATATAGACATACTACATTTTATTGATTATGAATTGATATTCAGTTGTTGAATGATAATGTCTTATTTAATTATAAATAAGTAGCATATAAATAGATAATAGATATACCTCATTAATAATATATAAGGCCACAGCAGGTGAAATCCACTCTCTTGAATGTATACCTCCATCTATCCAAATAGCACTTCTATTCCCATGTGACGTACCTCCTATCTAAATATATATATATTATATATATATATACACAAACCATTATACAATTAAATATCCAGTAACGCCCTATATATATATATAAACATACATTTTTAAATAAATTTTACAAATGTGAAAACAAAATTGATTAATGAATGTATTGAATAATTGTACGTAATTAATTTTTATTAAACATTGTAATTCTAATAAATTATTTTAATATATATTGGCATTAAATTATTAATGATTTCAGAAAAGACATCAACCAAATACAACTTGATTATGAAAGCTCAGAACATAGGTTACTCAGCTTAGAATTTAATGGCAACAACAAATAATTTCAAAGTTAGCTTTTTTATTAACAATATATATCATCCACAAGTTATTGTTTTTTTTTAATTTTAATTACTATCGTTTCTTTTTGACATTTATTTGATATATGAAACAGATATGGGCAATCTCTGACTGCGAGCCAACTCTAGCACTCGAAAGTCCATAATCCAATATGTGTATACATTTTCTAAATTTATTTAGTAAAATGGATTTGAATAGTATGTATTTATGCGTTTTATTTTTAAAAAATTGTTCCACTGCATATACATAAAAACATTTTTCATTATTTTATTTTAAAATAACGTTAACTAACTAAATAAATAAACAAATAGATCCTGAATTAAAATTTAGAGCAAACCTTGCTTAACGCCATTACTAAAATTGAATCTAATAGTCTAAAGTTTAAAACTAAGCAATGGCAAATAAATTACTATATTTTAGATTACATTTTTGTATTAACAATATATCTTTTTTATTTGTGTTATAAATACAAAATTACATGTAAATAATAAATAATATAATGGCTGTGGTCTTGGTATCAATAAATATTAAAATAATAAATATCTAAATGAGTTATTTATTTTATAAGCGATGTTTATGAATTGTAATAAACATAGTAAAAAGTAATTTAAAGTGATTGGTTTATCTTTATGCTTTCATTTTCAGTACTTAAGATTTACCTATACTTAAGCGTTTGAGTTGAAAGAATAGGTGGATTCATTCTATTCTTTCGTAAAGACTATATATTGTGTTGGAAAAGAAAGTATTCATTTATTATTATTAAGATTCATAAAACGCATGTGAATTAGCTTGAAAAGCTGATCTTTAGTATATAATAATAAATATTGAAATAAATAATTTTATTTAATTTTTGTATTTTTATTATTTTAGCATCTAAAAATTATGGGTCCAGTTTAAATCCGATAAGTTTGAAATAATCTGTCACTAAATAAAATTGCCCATTTCTAATATACAAAATTAAAGTTGCATTGTGACACAGTATAGTTTGGAGCTTTTTTACACTGGTGAATAGTTTTAATGTAACAGACCCTGAGATGAGAATAACGTTCATTAAAAAATGTGATTTCATTATATATATTTTATAGGCTCCATAATTGTTAACAATATTCATTTCAATATTCATAACAAATGT
This sequence comes from Epiperipatus broadwayi, assembly GCA_028023455.1. Lineage (NCBI taxonomy): Eukaryota > Metazoa > Onychophora > Udeonychophora > Euonychophora > Peripatidae > Epiperipatus > Epiperipatus broadwayi. Next base: position 2,074,111 of record JAQFVV010000146.1, read on the forward strand.
GATTGAATAGGCAACTTTGAATTCTAAATACTTTTTTTACAGCCTAACTATAAACTATAACTGTCATAACCCTGCTTGCTAACTATGACACATATTAAATAACAGTTGATAAGTAAACAAGGGCTGCAGAAAGGAGTTTGTTATTAACTGAAAGGATACCCTTTGATTCTTCTTAAAGACCTTAAAAAAACCAAGCAGGGCAAATTCCTAATGTCGACTCCATGCGTTCTTGTAATTGCAACTTTTGTTACTATGTAATTCTTCAAATAGTATAAGAACATAAATAGGCTGCTTACTAAAGAGGTGTGTTTATTGGCTTTTACCTCTGAGTTTCACCATGGTCTTTCTTCTCAGTTGCCTGATAAGGCAGAATGAATGTATGTGTAAATAATAAATATTTTCCAATAGATATATACAGTCATGATAGACAAAAATAAATCATGGCCCTGATTCCCAGGAAGGTGCAAAGTCACCAACCAAGGCAGTGGTTGGTGGCTGAAGGCAGAGTGTGCTAAGAATCCCCTGATTGTAAACCCAGGCTGCCATTTAATGATGACTTTTTATTTAGGTACTTACAACTGCAGATCACTTTCAAGTGAAGGAAAATTGCAAGAATTCAAAAAAGAACTGACTTATATTAAATGGGTCATTATGGGACTTTGTGATGTTAGAAGAAAAGTTGAAGAGACACTTGATTTCAAAAGTGGACATGTACTCTACTATAAACGTAATTGGGAAATACAAGTGGAGTAGGATTCATTATAAATAAAAAGTGGAAGAACAACATTATGGACACTGATGGTGCATTGGACAGAGTGGCAAGATTAGTTATACAATTTAATAGCAGATACAAAATGCAGATAATTCAGGTTTATGCCCCAACAAGATTGCATAAAGATGAAGCAGTAGAAGATTTTTATATGGATGTACAAAAGGTTTTTGATCAAAGTAAACAACATTTTAAAATTGTTATGGGAAAATTTAATGCTAGAATTTGTAAACAAATAAAAAATAAAAGTGCTGTATGTAATTTCGGTTAAGGTAATAGAAATAAGAGAGGACATAAACTTGCAGAGTTTGCAGAAAAAGAAAAACTTTATGTTATGAATTCTTTTTTTGAAAAAAATGTTAAAAGGAAATTGACATGGAAGCATCCAAATGAAGGTACAACAGAATTGGATTATATTTTGACTAACAGAAAATATATATTTCAAGATTGTAATGATTTTAATCAATTTAACACATGAAGTGATCATCGATTCGTAAGATGTAAGATACGTGTTAATGCAAAACTAGAAAAACACTAGATAGACAAAAATTATTAAGAAAAACAATATTTTTTCAGAATAAGAAGACAATAATTTACAGTTGATATTCCTAATCTTCAGAAACATTCTACTGAATTTAAACTAGAACTTATAAATCGATTTCAAGAATTAGTAAATTTTGAACATGATTCAGATTTGAATGAAATTAATATGAAAATAACTGACACACTTTTAAAAACTGCAAGAAACTAGATCGTAGAAAAAAAGCAATAATTGACCAATAAAATTTCTACTGAGACTAGAGAATTTATGAAGAAAAGAAGGAATGTGAAAATATACAAAAATGATGCATTAAAATGGATTGAATACCTCAATTTTTGTAAAATGGTGTGGAAATGAGTTGAAAATGATATAAGAAAGTATAATCGTGAACTAGCAAGGAAAGCTGTAGAAGAGGATAAAAGTCTCAAGAGTGTAAAACAACATTTTTGTATTGATAGGAAATTTATATCCGCAATAAGAAAAAATATGAAATCATTACTAACAAGAGAGATGACATCATGAAATGGGTAGAATACTTCTATCAAGATATTATATAGTAGTAAAAAACAAATATTACCTATATCTATTATATTTTGCAAATTGCCCAGAATTTTAAATGAAGAAGTGAGACATGTAATTAAATTATGAAGAAAGGAAAGGCTTCAGGTAATGATGGAATTATAATTGATATATTAAAACGAGCAGGTGAAGGAATATAATTTTTTTAGCAAAGATATACTAAAGGTCTAAATAATAAAGATGTACCAGATGATTGGAATAATGCAGTATTAATATTAATATTTTAAAAGTAATAAAGAATGTATTAGAAACTACATATCTATCAGACTTTTATCAGTTTTATACAAAAATTTTACCAAGATAATTACAACTCGTCTATAGAGAACATTGAATTTTCACCAACCAAGAAAACAAGCTGGATTTAAAAGTGGAGTTTTAGTACAGTAGATCATATTCAGATATTGAGAGAAGTTATAGAAAGGACAAATGAATATGAGTTGCCATTATGCTTTAGATTTGTAGATTATGAAAAAGCATTTGATTCTATAAATATTTCTTCAGTGACTAAAACATTGGATCATCAAAGTATAGATCCAGAAGACTGTCATATTTTAAAAATATTTATAAAAATCCAACAGCAACAATTAGATTACATAATGATACCAGAAAAGTTAACATTCAGAAGGGTGTAAAACAGGGTGACTCCATATCTCCAAAACTTTTTACAGCAGTGCCGCAAGAACTATTTTGTGGATTAAAATGGGAGGCTAAAGGAATGAAAGTAAATGAAGATTATTTAAGTTATTTAGATTTTGCAAATGATGTAGTTGTTTTTGCAAATAATATTTTAGAGCTGCAGGAAATGTTGCAGGAGTTATCAGATGAAAGTAGGAATGTAGGAGTAAGATAAATATTATAAAGACTAAAGTAATGTTTAATGGATTTTCTCAAAGTATGAAAATAAAGAAGGATTATGATGAGTTAGAAGAAGGTAACAGATTCAGATTATTAATACAAATGGTAGCGTAATGGATGAAATTAATCATAGAATTAAACTTGGTTGGTGTTCTTTTGTTAGAAATAACTTGATACTAAGAGGAAATATGCCTATGTGTTTGAAAATGAAGGTTTTTAATAAATGTGTTTTACCAGTTCTTACTTGTGGATCTGAGACTCGGCCACTTAATTGAAGAGCAATACAGAGACTTCAGACTATTGAAAGAAGTATGGAGAGGTGCATTTTGGGAGTATCAAGAAGAGATTGAAAACGCAATATATGGGTAAGAGAACAAACAGGTGTTACTGACCTCATTGAAAAAAATAAAAGTTTGAAGCGGAGTTAGGCTAGACATATTACTAGAAGCGATGATAATAGATGGACAATTGAAATCTTAAACTGGATTCCAAGAGATTATAAAAGACCCAGAAAGAAACCATATGTGAGATGGATGGATGAAATAAGAATATATGCAAGGTGATGTGGAGAAGAGAAGCTAAATATCGGAGAAGGTGGATTGAACTAAGAGAAACCATCATGCAGTGGATTGATAATGGTTGATGATGATGATGATGATGAAGTACATATGAGTTTTTAGCTTCACGTGAGTAAGTTTTTTGTTTAAGGCATTATATAATGAAATGGAAGCTAATTATTTTTTTCTTTCTTTATATATATATATATATATATATAGATCTGTTACAATATATATATATATATATATATATATATATATTGTAACAGATCTAAAAATATACTGATAGACGATAGACGAAATTATTAATTATTAAAATATACGTTTGTAATCTGTCATTTGTAACAGAATGTATAAATAAAGATGAATTGATAAAAGGGTTGATAAAAGGCTGTTACTTTATAACTGATGACAATCTATATATTGATGAATGATAAAATGATAGTTGCTATAATTTAATAACTAAACACTAAACATGATATATGCTATGCTCTAACGGTTCATCATTTGTAACCGAGTAAATCAAATGAGAAATGAATTTACTGTGTTAGCTAGAATACAATTTATAATTAAATAAGGATGACGCTAACATATAAATAAGAACATATGCATATCATGCTCTATTTGGATGTCTATTTTTTTAATTAATTAAAAAATAACATTATAGCCCGTTTGCAACTATCCTAAACATTAACTCTGTTAAGCTAATAATGAAATAAATAAATTATCTCATTTCTCCATATAAAATAACAACAATGAAAATTAAAACTATTATCATTAAAGATTTAATATTTAATTATTGGAAAAGTCATTTGAACAATAAAACATACTGGCCATTGTCATCAAATAAAAATAATATTAGATATAGCAACTGAATAAAGTTACCCACTGTGAGATGCCTGGAGTGCCTTATGCTTAACTCCAATAATAGGTTCTTTTAACCAAGAATCCTTCTCATTCCTTTTTCCATGTATATACGACCATTCATGGTCACATGCACACACTCGTGCTATTTATAACAACTTATAAAAAAATATCATATAAAGTTAATATTATGAAGTTGGAAAGAGATTAAATCACTCTTTATTCAGTTTAGCTAAGTACATGTGTTTTCCCACGAGCTCCACTAGATTGTTTTAAATCTAGATAAATATCTGTTTAGAGTGTACTGAGTTCAAACTCATTCTGGTACATTTTTATCACACATGACTTGGATGACTAATGAAAAAAAAATGACACTCTTATATTTTATCTATATCAATAAAATTACAAGATCCCAATATTACCAAAATTTATATTATAGATCAAAACTCTTATAGACATTGCTAGCTCATTTTACGTATATTGATGAACAGACAAGTATAATCCTATTAATGGCTTCTAAACAAGCATCGTGAAGGCCATTATTGATATTGATGGCCATTTAACTAGATTATTTATCACAATATAAAGGTAATAATGATGACGATAATAATATCATAATAATAATGATAATAATAGTGATGATGATACCAGCCATAGCTTTATAATGAACTCACAACAATAAATTTATCTTTATAAACTTATAGGCATTTTTAAAAATCATCCCTTGTCAAAATGGGATTTAATTATTACATTCACTAGCATTTATATAAGTTTATGTTTATTTACTAAAATATTTTGATAGTTAAAACTAGGATTCAATAATACTAGTGATGATGACTGATCATCACGAATCTCTATGCATGATATTCAACTTTCCACAAATCCTTATGTTAAACATTAGATTTAATGATTATAATTTATTAATGATGATGGCGATCATAACTCATGTACAGTACCATGTTTAAAAGATGTTTTAATCAATAATACGATATCTATCTTTGATGAGGATGATCAAAACTCATGGACACAACATAATTTTAGCTTTCTATTGTTGAACTATAATTATTAAAACTTGGTTATTATCAAGCATAATCCCTAAATACTTCAAGGTAAATCAACATTCTAGTTTACTTAACATTTTGCGAGCGCTTTCTTAATATTTGCGAATGCTTGCTCAATATTTACGAATGATGATTCTTAATATCTGTGAGTGATGATGATGATGATCATTTAAAACAATAGAATTAAGACAAGAAAAATACAACAATATTTTTAATAAGAACTCGGAAACCAATTAAGATATATAATTATATTTTATTAATATTATTCTTCTTTCCTTCTTTAAAATCAAATTTACTAATTAGATAAATGGCTTATTATTACATTAATTCAATATAGAACTAATACAAAATTTTATATACAAATTCGTCATTTTGGATAATTTTAAAATAAGCTGGCTTAAAATGACATTTAAAAAAATATATTTCATGGAATGCTTACTTAAGACTTTCCTAACTTATTATATCATAAAAATAAATTTCATATGTAACTTGTGTTTTATTTCACTTCCATTCATATGTAAGCCTTGCTTTATAATTTCTCATATTTAAACTAATTATGTATAACCTATTCTTTTTATGTGTTTGTATAAGCAGTTACACATGCACACATTTGGTAATGTTAACATATGTTTAAAATGTATACCACTATATTAGAGATTAATACATAAATTATATATATAAAAAATATTCTTGCAAGCTTTTAGCAAAAGAAAATAAAATACATTATATCAGTTTTAATATGCAACAAGATAAAATAAAAAAAACATTATAAATGCATATATTTATAGGTTGCTCATTATCATAACAAATGACGAACAATAAAAAAAAAACATTTCAATATTACAATATATATAAAAAAATAATAATAAAAAAAAATAATGAAAATTTAAGTTTAAAGATTTAAACTGTGTTTGTGTTATGTTATGTGATATTGAGAATGACTATCGATAAACAAGCCCCTAATGTTTCTGTATCTAAGAAAAAAATGCTTTGACCAATAAATTAAGGTTTACTTTTAATAAGCAATAATAAAAGATCTGTTAAGGAAAGTTCATAATTACCCGATTACTTTCACTTTTTATAAATGTCCCAAGTTTGAATTTTCAGACTGCTTGTCTTTGCTCCATTTAAAAAAAAGAAAAGTTCTTGCAGATACTTTTAAGATAAACATGAATTAATTGACTTGCTTATTTCTTCAATTTTAAAATTATTTATTGTTAATACTTTTGATAACGCTAAATTTGTTGACTGGCTTGCTTCTAATTTTTTCAAAAAGAGTTATTACAAATACTTTTAGATAAGTATGAACTGATGGATTTGCTTGTCTCTTCCATTTTTTTTTAAAAAAAAACATTGTAGACACTTTATATGACTGAGGAAAACTTTAACAAAAATTTGATTCATAGCTTCATCAAACCTGGCTATGTATATGGCTTTTATTCATCTTTCCTTTCTTCTTGGCTCTTGTCAAAGATGATAATGTGGCTAGTTTTAAATTTGTCCATTCTTTTGGTTACTATGGACTGGTATATGGGTCCACAGTAGACCAGTGATTTAACCCATTTTGTATTAATCCAGGAAGCAGAAAAAAATGGTTTTAGCAATGCAAATTCATTGTATTATACACAGCAAAATATATTAATATCATTTCATAGAATTGTTAATAACTTCTTCCAATAAATTCAATTTTGTTCCATTTTTCCTTCTTTATCTTAATCTTGCTGGGAATTACTTATATATACGCACATCTTCGTCTATACTGACTTTAAAACAAGAGTCATTTTTTTCTACCTCAACTTTTAAAGAGTAAAAAAAAATCGCTCACTCTCTTTTGAAAAAAAAAATCAGAGCTTACATCTCTTCTCTCATCATATTAAAAAAACTGACTGATCTCTAAATATTGTTTCATTCATTTATATTGCAAATCTATGATCAAAGAAAAATACCACCTGGAAATCTTATCTTGAAATCAAGATAAAAAAAAATCAGAGTTTGACAAGCTGTTCCATCACGATTCTACAAGAAAATTATTAATCACCTTTTATTACATCAAAGCACCCCTTTTATAAAAATAATCTTAGATACAGATAATGCAAACAATAAAGCTGGCAATCTATAGTCATTAGAAATAGGTGTAAAAGTGTTTTGGTGTTTATACAGACATTCTTATTCTTTCACACTCTTTTGCACGTGCACATTTCTTTTTATCTCCTAATCTACTAATCTGATCGCCTTATTTTACACTTTCTTTCTGATCTGCTTTATTTTAACAAAAAAAATTAATGTTAAATAAGTTAACACATTATTTAATAAGAAAATATAATAAATCAATATTAAATATTATTACCTTCTCTCTTTACAACTGCTTACTCATTAACTATTTATATAGACTATATAATAATATATACACACATAAATCTATATATATAAAAGAAAAAAAATATTGTTTTTAACTAAATAATATATTGGTGGGTTTGAAATGAGTCATATACATACAATATATATATATATATTGGACTTTTCTATCACTTAATATTATATATTAAAAATCTTTATCTTTGTTTTAATTTTCCAATTACATTCAATTATTAGTAATAGAATAACACACAGCTTAGTATATACCCAATGATTCAATTGTTATTATTCAGCTCTCTTATTCAGGTGCTGATGACCAGGCCACTGACAATACTTCCATGGGAATCAAACCTGGGTCTTTAGTATTTAGAATATTGAATTTTTAAAGTAATACTCTAACCAACTGTACTATCCTTCCAAGTCAACAATCAGCAGAAATTTCATATATTTATCTGTCTATTTAAAACCTGTCTCCAATCATTTTTATTCATTTATGTAAATGAATATTGGATAGATGAGTAGATAATTAGAAAGTAGCACAAATATAGATGGATAGTTACATAGATAGATGAATAGAGACAGGCATGTATACATTAATAAATTGATTGATAGAAGGTTACGAGATAGATAAATATGTAAATGGCAATTCTGAACAATGAATACATTGATAGAGAGGTTGATAGATAAAATGATAATAAATAAAAATTAATTAGACAGATAGATGAATAGATAGATATAGATGCATAGACAAAATGATGTTTTAATATATAAAAGGTACAAAGGTAGATATATGGATAGATTAATGGATATCTAAATCAATAAATAAATAGTTAAATGAATGGTAGGATAGACAGAAAGACAATTAAATGGGTGAATGGATAGAAAGTCAGATAGATAGGAAAAGATAAATCAATATGTCAATCCAGGCATTGGAAGGAGAGATAAAGGAATAGATAGGTAGGCAGATACATACATAGTTAGATAGATAAATAGGTATATTGGTAGATAGAGATAGATAGGTAAATAGATAGATATATTGATAAAAAAGAGATAAATGAGTGAATGTATAAACTGATAGAAAGCAATTGGAGAAAGTCAAACAAATGCATATGAATGGATAAATATTAGCTAGATAAATACATAGATGAAAAAAGATAAAAATATGGCCATATAGATAGGAAAATGGATAAAGACCAAATTAAATAGATGGCCAGATAAATACATACATAGCTAAATAAATGTTTGGGCTTGATGATTGGATACATAAATAAATGGATAAAAAACAAAATAGACAACTAGAAAGTTAGATAGACAGATATATAGAAAGAGTGATGCAGAGATATAAAGATAGATGTATAGGTAGGTAGGTAGGTAGGTAGGTAGGTAGGTAGGTAGGTAGGTAGGTAGGTAGGTAGATAGGTAGATAGATAGATAGATAGATAGATAGATAGATAGATAGATAGATAGATAGATAGATAGATAGATAGATAGATAGATAGATAGATAGATAGATAGATAGATAGATAGATAGATAGATAGATAGATAGATAGATAGATAGATAGATAGATAGATAGATAGATAGATAGATAGATAGATAGATAGATAGACGGATAGACGGACAGACAGAATGGACAGACGGATAGACAGATAGATAGATAGATAGATAGATAGATAGATAGATAGATAGATAGATAGATAGATAGATAGATAGATAGATAGATAGATAGATAGATAGATAGATAGATAGATAGATAGATAGATAGATAGATAGATAGATAGATAGATAGATAGGAAGATAAATTCATGTAGTAAATAGATAGGTAGAAAGATAAATAGATAGGTAATGGATAGATGATTGGCTAGATAGTTAAATGGATAGCTGGATATATAAATCAATAGATAAATAACAAAGTTGTATATAAAAACATAAAGAGAGACAGGAAAATAGATGGATAGTCGTCGCATAAATGGATAGAAAAAGAGTAAATATCAGGTAGACTGGCTGGTAAAAATTAGATGCCCAATATTCATAAACACATAAAAAACAGGTAAAAGATAATAAATTGATTGATAGATAAATAAAGAGAACAAATAAAAGATTTCTAGTTAATTATTGGGTTGATAAACTGTTAATAATTGTACAAATGCATGGCTAAACAATTATTTTAGTAAAATGTATCGGTACTGAACTGAGTCCAAATCCATATGACTATATAAGCTAATGAGCTTAGATTGAAAATATTATTGTGTTTTCAATTTGATTCTCATAGTTTCGTAGTTAAGTATAGATAAAAGGTGGCTGCTGGAGGGTTGTATTCAATCCTAAGATCTAGGTGCAGTGCTCTCAGATCCAAGTTTCTCACTGATGAAAGCCAAAAGCCAGAAACTAATTTGGAGATATTGGATGGGTATGCAATAGATAGGGATTTTATGCACAGGCTTCTGGCATCCATATATTACTCTGGCTTGCACTGAGTGGCATTACTGTATGGAAAGTTTTGCCTGTTTAATAACAGTTATGAGCAAGCATAAGAAATGGTGATTATGTGAAGTATTATCTTATTTTATACTTATTAAAACTACCTAAAACATTAATGAGTATTTAAACAAGACATTTATTTTTTTATATAGCGCGATGTTTTTGTTTATAATCTATAATATTAATAAGCCAATAAGCTGATACACATGCGCTTTGCAGATGTCACTATATAAATGAATACTCCCACTTTTTCAAACCCAAGATAAAGTCTTTAAGAAAATATAGAATGAATACACCTATATTTTCGACCCAACCAGTATATGTATGGGCAAAAAAACATCGCGCTATATAAAAAAATAAATGTCCTGTTTATATATGTTTAATTATAAAAATGACTTATCGTAAATTCTAGAAATTTCATTGGCGTCATTCATTTACGATTTAGAAAAGTAATATAAAGTGATTAATTAATAACTTCATACTCTTCATTTCAAACACTTCAGATTTGTCCATACATATACTGGTTGGGTCGAAAATATAGGTGGATTCATTCTATATTTTCTTAAAGACTTTATCTTGGGTTTGAAAAAGTGGGAGTATTCATTTATATAGTGACATCTGCAAAGCGCATGTGTATCAGCTTATTGGCTTATTAATATTATAGATTAATGAGTATTGTAAAATGAATTCAAGTCGATGGATTAATGAATAGCTTCACATTTCTGAAAACGACTGGAATGTGAAATTGACTTGAGGTAATGGATTAATGAATCTCTGCATATTATCTTTGTGAAAAACTATTTGAATCCTTGAATATTCTGTTAGAAGTTATACAACCTATGAATTAATATTTTGTTTGATAGGCCAGTAAATCCAGCACTTCAAAAGATAATGAATTTAAATTCAAGTTAGTGGAAGTTTTTTACATTGTAAAACGTCAAAGCATATTTTTACCCAATTAACTATATTTAATGTGTGCTTGGATAAAGGCTGTTGGACATTTATTTAATAACTGTGGATTATATCTTTATCCTATAATTAATTAATTAGTTTAATTATGTTAACATTTTAAAGTTATTATTATTATTATTATGGTTTAATAAAAGTTCTCCAAGAAGGAAATATAATGAAGGTACCGATAACATTTTGTGTTTATCCATGAAATGAGGTATAAATGTGTGTTTGTAATTCTGTTGTGCATTGCACATTAGTAATGTTAAACTTTAGGTTAAAGTAAAATAAACTAAATAGAAGTTAATAGTTGATCCTCTCTTGTTTTTTGATTCCTTAAAGCAATCTATTTTTATAATAAAAGATATCTAGAACAAACATTTAAATAGTTATAAAGTTATTTTTTTATTTTGCTTAAGTAGGTACTCAGATGAGTTAATAAAGAGTATATAGTGTTATTGAATTATCCTAGTGACAATGCTTACCACGAATATTATTGTTTAGTTAAGATATATCCCTAACAACATAGTGTTATAGTTTTAACCCTAATATAACTTTAAAAATATATATTGTGTCATACCACCAATACCTGTGAAAAACCAGGTCTTATTTAAGTTATATAAATTATCTGACTTTGGTAAATCCCTTATTCATTTAGGACAGGATTCGTCAATAAGTCTGATATCTATAATATAGGGTTACTATTATGATGATTATTATTGTTAGTATACTGAGGAATGCAATAAAATTTCTTGCATTTTATCTCTAGTTAATGCTTAGGTAGGATAAACACTATACATTTTGCAGTGGAGTGTTTTGTTGTCGCATCACATTTTTGATGAAATACGAGTATTTATAACTCAAACAGATATTTACAACTCATATAGAAACTGTTTACTAAGTACAGCAACATAGTGTGATTTATGAACTTTTCAAACAACTTGTTATTATGTCTAATATTTCTTTAAATTACAGTCAAAACTGTAAGGAAAATAAAAAAAATTTTTTAAGAAAATTTGTTTGCATTGAAGTGTATATGAAAGAAGTATTATAAGAAATATATATAGTTTTATAATTGATAAATTAAATGTTATAATTTTTTGATTTGGTTGTTTGTTTTTAATTGAAAATCGTCATCATCATCTATACGTCTTATAAATAAATGTGATCACAAATACACTTTATTTTAAGAAGTAATATTTTTTTTATATTCAATTTACTTGTATCATGTCCATTATAATATTAGAATTTGGTGTGATATGAGTAGATATACTGTACCGGTCAAATCATGTGCATCCATCTAACATGAGCTGGAACTCACAAAATGTACTTCAAACCCAGTCAAGCCCGATATTTAGGTCAGGGACCAGCCTGAATTCGAACCCACTCTCTAAGCCCCAGATCTAACACCCAATGAATAACATAATAATGATGGCACATGAGAATTAATTTTAATCCGGCCCACTAGCAAAGTGGAGAAGACAATGAGACATCTCTTAACTATAACTAAACAAATACACACACACACACACACACATATATATATATAAGTATGGCTGTACATTTGGAAGTGGAGAAAAGAGGAATTCGAACTACTCAGACAAGTTGGATAATAAAAATTAGTTTAATATAATGACAAATTGTTTACTTACATTTATAAATTAATTGCAAACATTAGTATGTGCATGAATGAGCAAGTGGTAAATGATTACATAGTGTCATTCACACTATTATTTATCATATTCTCTTTATTAGATAAATAATATATTAGAAATAAGCACACATCTTTTGCGCATCCAATATTAAGATGCCAATCGATTATTAGAAAGAATTCACATAAAATTCTTGTTAACGCTTTGGATTATGTTTCTGAAACATCGTGACTAGCATTATTTCGGGGAGCGTTCTGAGATTCATTACAGATATAATACAAGCTATTTTCACGCCATTGTGGTCATGAAAATAAATAAAATACATTTGAAAACATTTAATTATATGATAAAATACTTAATGAAACTTCTTTTAATTAGCGCTGAAATAAATTTAATTAATAAAACGAAGTAGTTGGCATTTATGTATATTTTTAAGCAGAGCACAATTTTAATATTAGAGCACTAAAATGAGGTCATAAGCAAAAGAAATAATAATAATATGAAGTTTGTGTGGTACTGACATAATAGCCAAGAAATAACAGGAAAAGTCATGCTTCTGGACAAAAGACCAAGTGGATAGGCATGCTATGGATGTCGACGACATGCAGGCCTTTTGTACAAAGAAAGTGGATAGGCATAGCATGTGGCAGACTTAGGGTATCACCATCAGAGGCCTTTTTATATTAAATAAATGGTCCTGGGTAGATCAACTATCCTCAGGACAAGGCTTGATAAGAAAATCTATGGGTTCGAACTTGTTGCAACCCCCAGATTAAAAGATTAAAAGCACATTATATATATATATATTCTAACCTATCAAAAGACGACTTCTATTAAAATAAATGAGCGAATTCACTAAAGAGATTTCGGACGCTTCCGTCTATGATTCGGGTAGCAAACCCTATATTTTTATCTAATATAGCTCGACGTTTGGTTAGTTATAATAATTCAGCTACAGCGATATGCAGTTCAGACAGAGATAGAATTAAAAAAAATTATCATTAATAAAATAAATTTAAAAAGAAAATTTAGAATAAACTAACATTCTTTCTCTACCTCCACCCAAAACACATTCTCTGAGCTGTAAGTACTTGCACTGTTCGACAATGATGATGATGATTTCATGTCATTGTTAATATTACTGACTAAAATAAAACATTCATTAATTTGCCAATATGCTCTCAATATTTTATTATTATACAATTAGAAGTTTCAATCTCTTAACCCATGCCACGCTTGTAATATTGATCATAATGAATCAATTCTTAATTTAAGAGTACTTATAATAATGACACTAATCTCAGGGTTCTCTGTTATTTTTAAAGAAAAATGCTTGGCAGGATTGTGTTGTCGCATATGACTGACATTCTGGTCGGCTATAGGAAACATTTACCTTATTTAAATTCCCGGTGTCTTCATCCACATATCAACTATTATAATATTTAACGAGATGATAACCATATTCAATAACAATGCATAATTTTGAATAATACAGCCCTTTTTAATCCAGAATCTCAGTCGGAATGATGAAAAGACAAGGGTGCTTTTGTGCCCTTCCATTATCCATGACAACACTAAGATTTATTACTTAGACACTTCACTTAAATGTGTACGAAATCATGTGCAACCAAAACCCACTAGTTTGGGTATAAAGTGATTTTACACACATATAAAATAAAATGTTTTGGTCTGAAGTTTTCAATTCCATAAATAATTCTTATTAAATTAAACTATACTGAAATATTCTGATCTGCTTACAATTGTCTATCTGGTGTATTGAATTTAAGATTTCATAAATGATTTTGGACTCAAGAAAGTATTGCAAGTATTATGCCAATACACTTTTATTTAGCACACAAGAAAAATGACTCAAAACAACTTGTAATAAGACTATAATTTATTATTAAATTTGAATAAGATTATAATTTATTATTACAGTTTAACAAAACTATCCTTTATGATTAACATAATAAACAAACATATACAATTTATTCGATCCCATATGGATAAAACAAAATAGAACTAACATTAATTCGTCTATACTTTTAGACTTGGATTCGAACTACTTCTTCATCTTCTTTTTACATTTATGCAAATTGAATATAACAAAATAAATATTATTATCGATACATCAACTCATCCGTTTACTGTATCTTATATGAATGGCTGCTTAACTTTATTAACTAACTATTTGTTTTAAAATAAAAATAATCTGATTCTAGGCAATGCGTACAAATGATTTTTATTATTATATCTTTAATTAAATGATAGTTTTTTATTTAGATAACTTACTATAATTTATGGGTTATTTATCAGAAGTTACACTTATTATTTTAATGTTTACCTTAATAACAACTGAAGTTGTTATACACACTGTTTTTCTCAGTATAAGTTATATTGTGAGTGCTACTTAATAATTAACCCGAATTAAACCTAGTATTTGAACCCTCCATTGGCAAATAAAAATTTCTAAATCACGCAATTTTAAACTTACTCTCTCCATTGACTTACATGTGGATTACCAGCACTATTCCGCCGCACAATCCAGACATTGATCATATATACTAGCACGCTATTTATACTAAATGGATCGTAAGGAATTAACCTCCAATATACCCGTTATCTTGCCGTAACTTTCTAAACAAAACACAATATTCAACACCTTCCATGGTGGAATTATCTCTATTTTCTCATGAGGAATATGGAATAACACTGACAGTCTGTAGAGTTAACTACTATATTAAAATAGTTTGGTGGGTCCTTGCCTCTTACTTGGGCATAATAGGAACGCACACCAAATATAATCCTCTCCTGGGATTTTAACGAATGAAAGACACTAAATACGATATAAATTACTGATCGTCCTAACTCTGAGAAGCGATCAATTGGGTTATAAACATACCTGAATTCTAGATTTATCTATTCCCCTCATGGAAAATAAAGCTTTTGGGGAGATCATTTTCCATCCCACAAAATAGATACATTACAATTATTACTAATGCGAATATTAATCATATACTGATGCTATATCGTGGCAAGACAAGCAATACACTAATTACACTAAATTTATGTTCCGGGGTATACTTAGATCAACGTCTGAAATCAATGGATAACATAGAATAAACCATAATAATTTTCACCTTTGCCAAAGAAACATTAAACAAGTAATTGGTAGTCTAGTATCTTGAACTAAATTAAGTGAATGTGTTAATAAAGAATAATTGGGAATAAGTTCCTCAATTAACATAGTATAAATTTGTTTCAAACTTTAAATAAGTAATATCCTGTATAGCACTTCTCTTTAATTACTTCTGATAATTTTAACTAGATATTTTACCTATTAAGTATCTAAATTTTTCTTCTTTTACGCATCTAACATATAAATTTATATCCATAATGCATATCATAAGTAAACACATTTTATAAAAAAAAATTTTTTCATGTCGAATATAAATTTAACCTAGAATAAGTATATGAAAACATACCTTTATGATTACAAGGTCATTTAAATATTACTTGATTATACAGCCTTTAACCTGTTGATAAAAAAAAATACACATAATTTTACAAATTAGTAAAAAAAAAATCATTACTTAACAAGTGCTTATTATCTCACTATAAAAATGTTTTTCCGTTGGGCAATTTATCTAGATGAAGAACTTGATCCATTCGTAGTTCACGAAGCAAATTTAAAATAAGAAACACATTTTATTATTTCATTTATATAAAAGTTGCCTCCATTCTGGTGCAATTAATAAATTAGGCAAAGAAAACATAGCAGCGTTGGATGTTAACTCTTCCTTGAATTAACTGATATAATTTTGGGATCCAAGAAAACAATACATATTTTAACATGACGAATATTTGACGATTGATGATCACATATACTATTCTTTTCTTTTTACTATTGGCGATATGTATCATTTTTAGCTAGCTGGCTTATGAATAAAATAATGCGCGAATTTTCCAAAATACTATTATTATAAGGACTGCAGCTGACTTACGTGGATATGAAGTTTTAACGACTCAAATTGATGTATAATATAACATATTATATTATGGTTATAATTAAGTCACTAATGTTTGTAGTTTTTATTCCTACTCTAGGAATTGTAATTTGTCTTTAATAAGGAATTCTCCGTAAAATGCACACATACAAATTTTCTGATATTTGCCTTGAGAAAATTTATATTTTCTTTTTAAAAAATTTACAGGTGCATAAGTAAATATCCTTGATCATTAATATTATTTTTAGATAATTTTCAGTGAATAAAACATATTTTAACGTGGGAAGCTTACATTATTTTCAAACGCAGACAATTTCTTTTAGAAAGAGCGTGAAATGTTTCTCGTTAACTTCCTTTGGCTTTTATAATATTTCTTTTAATTATAATTTTTCTTTTATACCATGAAAAGATTATTAAATAAGGTAAAGTTAACAAATAATTGTTTATTTCCTGGAAATTACTTATATTGTTTAATTTAAATATAATGACGCTTTCCGTGATTACTGTAGTTAATATGGTCATTTTGAACTTTAGCATACGATAGTATATTTTTGCATATAAAAAGCTTTAAATAGGTAGATAGCACCAGAAAACAGAATATCTTATCAAATAGGATTAGCCACACATGATATTATTAAAAATTTACTGGACTTATATTTATTTCTGCAATAAAAAATAATAAAAATTTTGTTACCGAATTTCAGTACTGCTTCCTCCTTGTAAAACTAAAGTCAGACTAAACTTTCTTCAAAATTTGGCGGTCTTGTTTTAGCAACCGCTTACAGAAAAATAATCATTTAATTATAACATAAACAAAAGAAAAGGAAAAAAAAACTTATTACAGTCATATATTTTTCCGTATGATTTAAATGAATTACAAAGTAATTTGACAAATAATGAAAAATAATAAATATACTTAATTAATAATTAGTGATGTATATTTCTTTTAAATATGATTTTCTACAAAATAAATTATCAGAAGTTATTATGCTGTATGATAAGATACTCACCCACTCTCCCTCTACCCATCCAAAATCAATTACTGTTTATGATATGTGCTTTTATACTATATTAAATTGCTCTTATTGTTAAAAATTTAATTAAATTATTCATGCTCTTCTTCAAAATGACATCAAATTACTAAATTTATTAGTTATTTGCTTAAAACACGTTACATTGAGTAAATAGCATACTTTATTAATCACTTAATATTATTATTATTTTATCTTTTTATTTTCTAAAAAAGGATAGCATTGTTTTCCTGTGGAAACAATGCCAAATAAACCAAGTGTCAATAACACTAGGTTACAATATATATATATATATATATATAGTGTTATAAATATATATGTATATATATATATATATATATATATATATATTCACAAAGATATGCCAAATGTCAGTAATGCAGTATGGATGGATGTCACTAATGACATGGAATAAGATTTATTACTTTAAAATAAATGACTCTAGTTTGAATGTCATAATTTAGACAAATAATATTTCAATGGAGTTATATGTATAGAGAGAGAGATTTTTCTAATATATTAAGATTTTATTTAGTAAAAGAAACTTTAAGATTTACCTCCTTCCCTTTCTGCTATTTAAATAACTCAATCCCAACTTCGTGGATTTTATAATTGAGAATATTTAAGCATAATATATTTTAAGAGTATAGAAAAATAAAAGAAAACTAGCAGTTATAGAAAATGACTAATTGGTCACCTTCTCAGAAATGAATAAATAATATTTTAAAATTTCAAAGCATTAATTAGCCTAAGTTCTGGATTCACCCCAGGTAGAATTCAGATTTAAACAAATAAATTTTTACACTAAAACATAAACAAAATGTTGATGTAAAAACAATCTGGTGAGTGTATTAATTAATAATGCATTATATTTTAAGGGGACATTAATAACCTTGATTCATGGAGGTTTACTTAAAAAGAATAAAAGATTTTAGAAATTCAACTCATCAGATTGTTTGAGATTGGTATATTAACAATAAAAGTATACATATAAAATCAGTAATAAATAACTATAAATAAATGACCGCACCAAAATTAGAAAAACATTAGAGCATATGAGAGAAAATTAGATTTAGAGAAATTATTTAAGAGCAAATTACATTTTACATAAAGTTAAATCAGTTATGAAAGAAATCTTGATGAGATTAGTTAGACTAGATTGACTTTTAGGTGGTGGCTTGAAAATTTATCTTGCACCATTTTAATAATTTGTATTAAAAGTCCAGCTCATGCATGACAGTTCTTATATAATAACAAGCTTTTATTCAGCATTCTAAATTACTCCATTGGGCTTTTACTTCTTTCATGGGAGCATAATGACATGGTGGTGGCATATAACCCTCATGGGTCAGATTATGAGCTTTCTATGCTTACATTTTAAACCAGCTCAGATTATGTTCACTGCAGTTCTTTCAATAGTAGCTAATCTTCTGGTGATCTAAAATTTGGCCATTTTATACTCTGCTCAGTATTTCTGGAATGCTTTTAATTACTTAGTTTTAGCTTAAAATCTAATCTCCAATCTAAAAACAAACTCTTACTTTTTCCCCATTGTTTTTGAAAGATGCAACTGTTAAATAACATTCCAAAAATATATTCAAATCTATTTCCAGATTGGAAATAGATTTGACAAAATGTTTATAACAAAAGTGCAATAGTTAATCTTAATTCCCATTTTATTTTAAGTAAAAAACTTTAATTAAAAATACCTTCCCCAGATTAAACAATAGTGTTTCCAACCCTTTAATTATTTTTGGATAATTAGCAGTTGCATCTTCCATCTTGGATTTTATAAAATACAGTTTAATAGGGAAAAAAGTACTTTAAAAAGAAAGTTTTAAAATGACATAATAAAATATTTACAAACAAAAATCAATATTTTGTTAGTATTTTTTTCATATATATATATATTGTAACTATTAATAAATGATTTTAATAGAAGGAACATTTATATTACCATTTTACCACTGATATTATTTGTAACTAACAATTTATATAATATGAAAAGATGACTGATCATGTGCATATGCTATATAACAAGTTGTAATTTAATGAATGATTAAAAGATTTATTATCCATCAAAATATTGGTGGCTTAAATTCATCAATTTCTACTTCAGATTTAAAATATCATAATATCAATAATCAGCAACTATAATGCCTGGAGACTGGTCATTATAGATATCTGGTATCTGGCCTATTTCAAACTCTAGTGAGGCAGCCATTGTATCCTCAATAAACAAGTAGAAACTATAAACAAATTATTAAGAACAAACTATTATAACTCAGGAAATAACATCAAGTGGGTGAGTACACTGGTAACTCAATCAAATATCTTCTCAATAAATCCAACAGTATATTTTACTCAATCTTATCTCTTGGTTTGATCTCAAGTCCATATTTAAGTGAACAACAAGTGAATATAGTCTATCACAGCGCCACTAGGTTATCTGGACCTAGACAAAGTTATATTTATAACTTTTTCAAATATACTGGGTTTGAACCCCTTTGGTACCTTATCTATAACATATAGAATTTTTGATTTTAGACCCATATCACTGTAGGAACTAACATTTAGGTAAACACAAAGCATCCTTAAACTAAAGGGGTATATATAAAATTCATTAGACAGAAATCATCATCTAGATCTTAACATGATAAATGCATTTCAATATCTCTATAAGTTTTACTAGCTCATACTATTATACTATTAATTTAGTATGGCAATTAACTTATCCTTGCATGATATAGATGATGGAATGGTGGTTATTATAATACTAAGAAATCAATATTTATTTATGGCCTTTAAACATTTAACCAGCTCATTAATTAAAACATGATGATGATAATGATAATGGTTTCAACCACAGCCTTAGGACCAAGCCTAACCTAAAATTTAGTTCTAGAGAAATTCATAACTATTGGTTAATCTTAGTATATCTAATTAGATCTTAATCAATTAATATTCACCCTGATGCTGAATGATCACAACTAATAAAAAATACTCTTAATGAAATATATACACCTCATTTAATAAAACTAATTAACATTTATTACTGCAGTTCTAACATATACATGAAAATTTCTAAATAGACATGAAAAGTTATATGAATAATAACAATAATAATAATTGACTATTTTGAAATAATAATAATTTTAAATTCTTCCCCTTTCCTGTTAATGATATAATGTATATTAAATTGGATACAAAATTTGCTAAGATTTTTCAATCCACAAAAAAACATTTCATATAAAAAATAAACACTCTTTTAGCACACATACCTTTATAATCTAACATGTAAAGTATAATGATTAAAAAAATGTTAGTAGAATTGAAAAGAGCAAGATTTCCAGAAACAAGTCTTTGGATTACTTTTCCCCCTCCCTTCTACACTCTGAAACTGCTATTCTCTACCTTAAAACAAAATAATCTAATACGCCCAATTATTCTCACACTCACACCCAATTATACATGTAACAAGTTAATATATTATTGTGTATGTGTGTGTTTATCCCCCATAATAACCAAAATATTATTTAAAAATAAAATAATACAAAAAAAAATATTTTCCATATTAATAACATCTCATAACTTTATATTAATAGACAATCATACTCTTTTAGAAAACAAAATTTATCAATGTATGGGTATAATAATTTTAACATACACAAAATTATAAATGAAGCTTATGATTATTATTATTAAGAAATTTTTGGTTTCAATCAATCTTGATTGTTTTAAAGTTCTGAGATAACAAAAAAATATATAAAACTTCATTGCTAAAATTTTACTAAGTCTCTGATATCATAAAGAAAATATATAAAAAAATTCATATTACCAGTCCTATTATTTTATAGTGACTTCCAAGAGTTCAAACTTATCTTGTTAAATGTCTATACTTTTGCAGCAACAATTTCCATGTTTCTCTGGAACAGTCTCTTTCTTGAGGTATATAAATATTTGATGGTGATGATGATGATGAGGTTATTTGCTTTAGTGGGAATCATTTGGCACTGGAACTTCTTCCTTTCCTGTTAAGCATGATTCTTCTAATTGATGGAGTATATCAGTTGTTCTTATATCTATAATTTTGTTTAGGGTTTAAATTCAGTCACTGGAATAATTGAACTAGATGATTTAATACCTATCAGTCGATTAATCATTTTCCTTTAGCTTTCAAATGCAGGTGAATGTTTTCCTCTATTTAAAACATCTTATATCTCTCAATAAGTCGAAAGGTGTAGAATATTTTTAATTCAGACAAGACTTTTTTTCCTTCCTAGATAATATGCTGACTCTATGGGGTTAGGGGATTTTCCATCCTTATATTTTCAATCTTCAAAAAAAATTTGATTTAAAAAATGATTTTAAATTGATATCTGGCAGAATTAAAATGCTTGTCTTTTCCTAGTTTCAATATTTTAAAAATCTCTTTTAATTCATTTTTCAGACTGGTTTTATACCTTAATTTTTTCTATTTTCAATCAACTTGTTTAATTATATTTATAGTTTATTTTCAGCTAACTCATTTTTAGCTTGATATTGCGATGTTATTCACCCTACCATGATTTTCCAGACAAACTTGTTTTGAAAGAAAAATTGTCTTAATCCTTTTTCTTCACATCTCTGTCACAAAATGTAACACCTAAAATTTGAGCTTCTTTTTTTAATCAAGCCAATGGGAAAATTTTAAAGCTATCCTTCTCCTATCATCGAAGTTTCAACCCAACAAACAATCTTTATAACACAAAATTGTTGAGTAAGAAAAATAATTTAATAGATTTTCTTCCTTTTCTTTTTCAATATGTAGATTTATATATGCAATTTACACACACACTTTATTATCCAAATCATTTATAAAAACTGGCCTATTAAAAGAATCTGAATGTTTTTAGAAATTATACTTTTAATATTTAATTAAATCCTTACAATTTTTTAAACCCAAATTACAATCACAGAAAAGTAAAATAGAAATAGATAATAAAAAAAAATAGCAGAATTAATCTAGCAAGTGTAGGTTAGTTTTAAAGAAAGTTGATATTTAAAATGTAAAAATGACTAACTAGCTATCCACACACACTGCCTATATATGTGTTATAACCCTATTTAAAAAATTTGACTATTGAATAAGAAGATGTGTACTACTCTTTTTTAGATTTATTAACACATAAACAACTACAGTACATAACTGTTGTCCCCCTTTCTTTCTACTCTCTTTCTGTCTTAGGTTTTTGGGACTTGATCCTGTAGGGTTTAAACTTGGGTGCCCTACAGCTTCCTTTACTATATAAAATGTGATGATGATTTTTGTTCCACATTTTCTTTCATGCACATTACTACAAATGTAGCTACTGGCTAAATTAATTCAAATGGGCACAATATATATATATATGAAAAACAAAAAACACAAGTTAAAAACTTGCATACGCTTGTATTTATGACTATAGATGGCGTTATACCAAAAACACCTTCAAGCGTTTGTTTACATAAACGTCAGAGCGTATTTCGCTATCTCTAACTTAATTTCCACCTTCTTGAAATCATGATATGAAGGTGGAAATTAAGTTAGAGATAGTGAAATACGCTCTGACGTTTATGTAAACAAACGCTTGAAGGTGTTTTTGGTATAACGCCATCTATAGTCATAAATACAAGCGTATGCAAGTTTTTAACTTGTGTTTTTTGTTTTTCATAAATGTACCTTTGAGGTCTTTCTTGCAATGATATATATTGCAGAGGCTTCTACTATGTGGTGATGCTGAACTGATATCAGACCCATGTAGCTATCTGGCATGCTATGCTGAGTTTGAAGACATTACATGTCTAAAAGATTCACGCTTGCAAGCTGAATAGAAATTGTTTCTTAAACACTCAGAGTTTGTGTTTTAGATCTAGTTTCTTAATCCTGTCCTTCACTGACGATAGCAAATAGCTTGAAATCATGATATGAAGGTGGAAATTAAGTTAGAGATAGTGAAATACACTCTGACGTTTATGTAAACAAACGCTTGAAGGTGTTTTTGGTATAACGCCATCTATAGTCATATATATATATATATATTGTACCTAACTGAAGTGTCACTTAGTTCCAAGAGGTAATCAAGGTTATCTTAGCTTAACCTTTTGTTTAAAATTTTGGATTTAAAAAAAATAATGATGATAAAAATGGAAATTAACTTAGTTAATTATTAAAATAGGATAATCTAAATATTTTAATAGTGTCAGTTGGTTTGATAAGGGATGTTAGATAATAATTTAACAGAAGCAAATGTTAAAAAATAATTGTGAATTGATAAATAATATTAAATGTATTCTAAAATAACTACTATATAATCTGTTTTAATGTCTAAAGAATAACAATTAGATATTATAAATAAGTTGGAATAATTAAGTAATAAATTTTAAAAAAATGATATGTAAGTTTTTATTAAAATAATAAGAATATTTGTTATTAGTTTTGTAGTTTAACATTCCAGTTATAAAAATTATTTAGATTAAATATTTATTAACATTTCATTGTTGTAATTTTAAAAATAATTTTAAACAATTAATTTTAGGCCAGACATATGTGAAAATATGTGCATGCATAGACATGGAAACATAATAATAAAAAAATAATTTAATTCCAATATTGTTTAAAATAAGTAAATAAAACAAATGTGTGGATAAAATTATTTCAATGAAATATTTAAGGGTTTAATAAAAGGTATAACTTTAAATTTTATATTTATTACTATTGTGTTGTATAAAATATTAAAAAAATATTGAATAAATATTTGTTAATAATAAAATTTTGACTTTGCAGCTGAGGGTCACATGGTATGGGAAAATTATATTGATTACATCAGTAGATTGATTCCACAGTTGGTTTGTCAGAATATTAAAATTTAATAAAAATAGTTTTTATTGTTTTTTAGATGAATTGTAGGGGGATGAAAAATTGTGAGATAAAACAGAGATCGAGGAGTCATTCAGGGGCTGATCTTGTTTTGATTCAACTTGTGCTAGATCTTAAAATTTTATTAATAAAAGTAATTTTTTAAAAAGCTTGATTTTTCTAAAAAAAAATACAAGTATGTTTAAAATATTTAAAATCGTCTTGTAATGATGGAGGGCTAAAAAGAAAAGGTAATCCATTTTTCTGACAATTTGAATTTCAGTTGAGGCATAGAAATTATAGTAAAAAAATGTCTAGAATAAATGAAGGGTCTCACATATTATATGACTTTAATTTGTTTATTTTTCTTTACTTGGAAATAAGGTTAAGGGACAAATTATTAACCATTTCCATAGATAAGTGTTCGGTTGCATTAAACTATTTTGAAAGTAAAATACTAATTGTTTTTCCTGTTAAATTAAAAGTATATGCAAAAAAAAGAGAGAAAAATTTTTAAGTTTAAAAAAAGAACATTGTAAGGAAGCTACTACATTTGATTACAGTGAAACTATAAAGAATGATTATTTTTTTAAAAAAATAAAGTTATTACTTATATCTTGACATAAGTGAAAATGATTTCTTTAGCTAAATGCAAACAAATAAAGTATATATATTTTAAAGGATAACTCTTATTTACACAGTAAGAAAGGACAAGTATTCGGAAATAAAACTTTAAAGCAATCTGTAATGACTAATAATGAATTTATAGTTATTGAGTATATTATAAATGGTCATACTTGCCAGTATTTATAAATAACTTTATGGCATTAATTATAGCTTATAAACTGAGAAACGTCTTGAATGATAAAAAATTCTACTCTCATATTTAAAAGTAATCAAAGGAAATTGGTTTTAAAAATAAAACACGTCTTGGAATATTATTAGGAAACTATTTAAAAAAAAAACTATATTTTAAAAGAAGCATTTTCCTAAAAGAGGATAAAGAAATTCAGATAAAGAGATATATATTATTATTATTATTATTATTATTATTATATACATTTTGAACTTGGAATCCTATAAATAAATTAAAGTGTGTTCAACTGAAGAATTTAGTTTGTTTTATGCCGGCTTAATCTTATTATTTAATTTTTTTTTTTTAAATTGTTTTAAAAAAAGTGTCATTAAGGAACTATTGAACATTTTCGTTTGAAAATCATTGCCATGTTTATAAATGTATTAATTGAAGCTTCGAATTCGGATAGATATCTTAACTTGGATAAATTTCTACACATTATTAAATGGAAAAACCATTACGGAGCTGAAATATGAACTTGAGTTAATGTATTATTATTTTTTATGGTCTGTTTTATTGGTTTAAAAAAAGAATGAAACCATAAAAATATTTATGCTATTATTTTTTTTGTAGCACTTATTGCAATGAAATAGGTTTATTAGAATGAGCAAATGTTTTTTTGCCATTCTTAAGTAGATTTAGTTTATTTATTAAGCATTACACCAGCTAGTTTCTATTTAATAATTTCAGTTATAGAGATTTAAATATCACAGTTTTATTTTCATATAAATGGGATGTTTTACTCAGCTTCATTTTTAAATTTACCAAAGAAGTTTATCAGAGAGTATCCATTCATTTGTTTTATGAATGTTATATTGATAATAGTTACAAATATTCTATATTCATCGAGAAGTAAATATTCTTGCATTTAATTTACAATTTTAAAAGTCCACTAGTCACTATATTTTATCATTTAATATTTTGTTATGTGTGCATTGTGCCTTGCCTAAAATTTTATATGCATTTAAATTTAAAGTATTTTCTACAGTAGTCAGTTGACACATAGTTTACTTTGTTGGTTCGAACATTGGATATACGTTTTTGTATTATTTTTATAAAGTTCTTAGAAATAACTTAGTTAGTATAAGTGAAGTATATATCTTGCTATTAGTAAGTACTTGTTAGCCTCATAGAGTTAGGCTTAGTTAATAATTTTTGAATATGCTTATGGAGTAGATAAAATCATCCATCCTTATTGTATTGTATTTCCATGATTTGATAGTGCTTATTCCCAAAAGAGGATTATTGTATTGTATTTTTCAGTGATGATGATCACATTTATAAGCATTGGAAATCCCATGAGAGGATTGTGCTTTTCTGGTGCATCTTTCCTGTTCCCAGATACACTGTAGATGAATTCCAGGTATCTTCGTTTCTGCCTCAAAGTTAGGTATTTTTGAAAGACACCACATTTTTTTCCAGCTCTGAGGAGCCTAGTATCTTTATATTTTTTGCCTATCATTCATGATGATTTAATGCTTATTCCACCACAGTAGGTGATGTTGCATTTGTTTTAGATTTGTGATGACAAGATATGCTTGTTTGGGGAAATGTATTTCTTCAGGTAGTTGTAGCTAATTTAAGGCTCGTAGGTATATCAATGTTTGAATTGTGTTGCTATGATAGTTTTATCACGCACAAGCTAACCAACAATAAGCTATATTTATTTTAAAGTATGTTAAATATGCATATGGTATAAGTGGCAATTCACACATACTAATTTAATATTTTCATCCAGAATTTCGCCGCTGCATTTGTAAGTCTGTTACATCATTATCTTTAAAACATTGAGGGAATAATTTTATGTGGACTAAATTTATAAAAATAAAAAAAAAGTATAACTGATCTCTGATGAATGACTGTCCCATACACTTAATTTAGTTTAATTTTAATATTAGCTTAATCTAATTTAAACATATATCTAGCTATGATATTAGTTATATCCGTGAAACTAGTGATGATATTTTTCAAAAGTATTGCTGAATATGCTTATTCCAACTTAGCGTTTGTTAAGTTTAGGAGTATAAAATTAAGCTTAGGGTTTTCAATATAAACCTAGTTTTGTGTGTTATTCTGATTATTAGATCACACCATAATGTTATAAATTCGTCTAATAAAGAAGAATAGTAATGTGCTTATTAAGTACATATGATAATTAAAGTTTAAAGTATTTTTTGAGAAAAGTCTAATTATTAAAAGAAAGTAACGTTGAATAACCTTGGTCTGTTATTAAGTGTATTAATGTAAATTAAATAAAACTGTTAAGAGTCCAAATACTTATATTAAATCTTAGTGCGGTATTGGCACTGTTTGTATTCTACTACATTTGTAAACATTTCTTCTTGTTATTAATAAACCAAATTATTATTATTTCAAAAGTTTTGTTTTGTTTGTTTTACTTTTATATGAAAATATATTATTGTCTTGGGTTCCAAGTTCACAAAATCTTAAAATTTTAAAGTTATTGAATCTTCAATTCAGACATTCACAAGTATATTCTAAGTTAATTAAATATAGTTGATATTGTCTTGAAAATTAAAAAAACTATGTTAAAGTAAATGATTCTCATATTGAATCACAAATACAGATAATTGCATTGTAGCAGATACATAATTAAATACTTAGTTAAAAGTTTATTTTTTAAAATTATCAGTATATCTTTTCAGACTAAAGATTATGCCATATCAGATTAACAATTTTAGTACTTCCGAAGAATATTTTAATTAATATTATTTTAACAGCTGCACATTATTATATATTCACTGCACATCATCGATCATCATCTTAAATCGTATATATTTAAAGAATTCTAATCCATTTGCATTTGAGGTCTTTAGTGGTTGTCTGTGAGTATGGAAAGGCATTAAAAGTACCCTTGCTCTTTTCTTTGCTCAAGTAATATCTTAGATAAGAGGCCATTATTAGCTTAAATTTAAATTGATTCATTAAATTTTGTGAATTAATATTTGTTTTGTTTATTATTTTAAGATTGAACATATTATAATTATTTTATGGTCAGCTAAGATGTCACTTATGTATTTATTAATCACAGTAATTCTTTATTAGGCAACTTAACTTAAACTTTAATTTTGCACAAGAGTTTTAGTTTTAAAATCCCTGAGGTTATTTACTCTTGTTGTTTTAGTAAATATAATTCTGTAAGATAATATTTTAAAGTAAAGTATGGTTATTATGGATTAGTGATTTTTAAATAATCCTTGGTATGGTTTAGTATTAGATTATTCTTAATATACTGTAGTCATTATAATTCAGCAGTGTTGGATTTGAGCTTTAATTGATTTTATTGTAACCCCACTGAGCCGAGTCGTTTAGAGTCTCTCATTTATATTTCATTTTATCTCATTTCAATTCTATTTCATTTCTTTTCATGTCATTTCTCATATCCTTCTATCATCTCAGTCATTTAAAACATTCGTTAAGAGTTTCTTCTATCATCTCATTTCATCTCTCTCTCCTTTATTCCATCTTCTTCTTACATCTCTCTATTTCATATCTTTTCAATCATCTCATTTCTTTTCTATCTCCATTATACATCATTTCTATTACTTTTCCTCATTTCTTTTCCCTCTCAATTCTTTTCTTTTCCATCATTTGTTTTTATCATTACCTCCATGTCATTATTAGCATTATCGCTTTCTCTTCCTTTTCCCCTCTCTCATTTCATTAGTAGCATTATCTCTCTCTATATCTCCCTTATCATCTCCTCTCTCTTCCTCTCCACTTACCTTTCATCATCATCATTTTACTTCCATTTAATAATGTTCTCCCTCTATTATCTTCCTCTTTTATTTTCTCCCTCTATTCTCTTTTATTTTTACTCTTTTATTTCTTTTTCTTCTCTCTCTTCTCTCTTTCTCTTTCTCCCACCTCCTCTAATTCTAGTAGGTTACAATATATATATATAAATTTGAGTCACACCTATGTACTTTAAAAAATATTACTAATAATTAATAAAAAAGAATAATAATTTAAAAAAAAACATGTTATTGAAACGTTAAAATTTTATAACTTAGGTGCGCATCTCAAATATATACATAAAATATATATACACGACAAAAGGAGCGGGATGGGATATAAGGTTTAAATACACGTTAGTAGATGGAACCATGAAGCACAATCTTAAGCTAAGATTGACTGCTTCAATATTAAAATCGTTTTTTTTGCTATTTAGTTATATCAAGACTAGATCATTTAAAAAAATTTAAGAGTAATAATTTTCAGAAAATCATTATTACATTTCTTTAGGAATCTTTAGACAATTATTTAATCTAAACAAAATGCAACCTAAGAATTAAGAACTTGCTATCCTTCTTACATATAACACGAATGAAGTTCAATTAGAAGAGTTACACATCCATTATATGTTGAATTACATAATTGGTGTACACATAAAAATACCCTGAGTTAATATTATTAAAGTTATGAGAATATCTTGAGATCTTGCTGATTCTAATATATTTAGTGTTATCCACATGAAAAGTATTTGTTTGTTATTAGTGATATTGGTAGAGTAAATAACTTTTTGTATATATATATAAGCTTTACATATTTATTTGTTAAAAACGTTCTCTTTCTTTTATATTATTAAATATTGTGTGAGAGTCTAGTTCTAGTTTGGCTCTTGCTTGGCCTATTTTCCAGGCTCTTGAATTGTTATTTAAGTAGATTACAATTTCTGGAATTTCAGCTCACGCTTGAAAGTACTTGAGCAACACTGTGTTCTATGATATTCTAGTTAAATAAATGGTGTTATTGAGTAATATGCAATTTTACTTATGAGTAAATTGATAATTGAATTATCCAATTTTTACATGTGTTTTTATTCAATTCGATTAAAAATGTTAAAAGTGATCATAGATAATGACATTCATTAATTTTGATAATAAGGTAATGTATATATTTTTTTCTAGCACCTTGTAATTTTGATGCTAACAACAATTAAAAGAAACTGCTTTCCACAATTTAATTAAATACTAATAATGGTGATAACATTCATTAATTTTATAGTTGCATTATATGAAGCGATGTTTTTTTTCTTTCCATGATATTCAAGGGGGATATTAATGTCAAATAGTGTGTGTTTCGATAACTTTCATAATATTATTAAATCTTAGAGTATTTAGTCTAAAAATTGGACGGAAATAATAATCTTTCAGACAAATCTGAAAATGTAATATCTTCAGGTATTCATCAATAATTATTACAGATGTTTAGGAAATTTAGTATTACATTTGGTAAATTTGAGTCTAAATTTGATGCTTCTCAGATTGCATAAAATAATATCAGAAAATTAAAGGAGGAAATTACTACTAAGATTGATCGTGCTCGAAATGAGACTATATAGGAATTAAAGGGAAAATATGATGGTTTTCATGTTGGCATTGACGAAAATAAAGATAGAATATTGTAGACAAGCCAAAAGAGATTCTGATAAAAAAAACTTAATAGGATCAAGTCTAATATAAATATTTCCAAAAATGAGTCAGATATTATGCTCAATATTTTAGAAAAGAAACTTGATAAATCCAGTTATGAATAAAAGTATCAGTTGAGAATAGTAAATAATTGCGCAGATAATATGAAATTCCAATCAAATAAGGTTGTTGAGGAATTCAAAAACGATATTGACATTACTTCAATGCTGAAATAAGAAAAATAAATAAAGATTTTCAAATTAAATACAAGGTAGCAGTAAACAATGCTAAAAAAAATTGAAAAGATACTAAATGAGTATAAGTCAGAACCACAGAAACCCAAAAATTGCAAACTAAATTAGGAGGTGAGATAAAGAAATTACAGAAGGATATAAAGGAAATATATACAAAATGTAATAGCTGACCTGAGAAAATAAATGAAGACAATAAAAAGGAAGAGTTAGAGATCGTTAAGAGAGAAATAAAAACATAAGAAACAAAACTATTTTGAAAATCAGATGTAGGTAACAAGATAATTAAATTAAATAAATTAGCAGAAATTAAATAAGAAAATAAAAGAATTACAGATAGTTAATCTTATAACTATAAACAAAGGAAATACTAACTTAAAATGTGTCTTAAATGAAGAAATAGGTTTATGTGTGCTTAGTGTCTTAAATATTAAATGTAACAGAATATACCTGTCAATATAAAGTTGAATACTTGCATATGTATGATAGGCAATATCCACCACCAGAGGAATATCCATAAAAAAAATTTACAGTTTAAAATTTATTCAAGTTAAGTGTTTAATGGAGTGTACCATAAAAGTCTAGGTGAATATGTTACACAGAATGGAGGAATGTTTGTTTTATGTCTATTAAATTTTAAACAAGTTACCTGTTGCCAGCAACCCCTTATATATGTTTCAGCAAGATTGGAGGCAGTCTTTTTTTGACTTGCCTAAAATATATGGGGGTTTTAAACGTCTCATCATGAAGAGCTTCTGGAATGAGGTTCATCAAAACAAGATCCAATATCAAATGTCTCAGAAAAAATATAACTTTAACAAAGACAACTACACAAACCATTGTGTAAGACAGGATTCAGAATTAAAACACTTAACCACTTTTCCATTATGCAACCACCAGATAATTAAAAAATTCCGGACACCGCTATGACATATCATTGCTGCGGATAAATACACAATTGAGGAAATAAATTAGATACACTGGAAAATCAGTAAAAAAACATCCACAAATAAATACACGTCTCACAAAGAACTTTCTTCTTAGTCTATATTCATGAGATAAGCACTTCAATCAGAAACAAAATTTATAACAGCAGCAAGAATTGTCATTTAATTAAGTGGCTTCAATATAATAGTCTAAATTCCAATAGCACAAGAGACAAAGAACCAATTGAAAGTCCCAGCAATGCAGAAAGTTACCCTTCTCGTGGAGTTCAAATAACTCTTATAAAAAAACCATGCATTAAACTATTTCACAATGCACAAAGCTTGAGGCCTATGCCACATTTAGAATAAAAGTATGGCGATATTTATACACTCAGAAATGATTTACTGATATATGCATAGTTATAAAATAAACATTGGCAAAGATAATTAAAGATTTAGTAAGTTAATAAGATATGTAAGAGATGTTTTACATGAATGTTTTGAGATAAATAAATCGTTGTATATTCCAAAGTTGCATAGAAAATCTTAAAAGAGATATCTCATTTATATTAAAAATAATAAAAATCTACATATATTCGATTCTCCAAAACACAATCTACTATTAGATAAAAATCTAAGTTTAATATTAGAAATTAATAATCTTAACATACTAATATTAATCTACGAATTAATGACTTTATTTACTTTTGTAAGCCAAAATTTATTTTCCGTGAGACATAGGTAAAATGGAACACTACATCTTAATGTCTAAATTAATAAAAATAACTTTAAACTTTTTTTTTATTGGCTTATCCAGTAAACCAAATATTGATCTTTAATTACTATCATTGTATTAAATAATAAGATTGGAAGTGATATTCATATTTTCTCATATAAAAATTATCCAAGATATCTCCCATACATATTTTATCAATTATAATGCCCTAAAAAATATGCGTCTCGATTTTTTTAAAGCACGGTTGATATTTAAATAAAAGTAAATAAATACATGCACACAAAAATGATTTTGGAAGAAAAGATGACACACGATAAAGAATACTACACTAACTACAATAAAAGAAAGTATTTAAAAATATTATTACTATAATAGTACTTTTTTACGATAACCAAACATCCAATATTACACCTAAGAAGAAGAGTAATTTTTAAATTATATTTATATATATATAAATTATATTTAAACATGTGTGTATGTTAGTACAATTGTTTGTGTTTTTAAATGTCAATTTAAACAGGCATAGTAGTAAAATGCTTAAATAAATTTATTTTTAATGTTAAGTAACTGGATTTATTATTAATTAAAACTGGAAACTTTAAAAATAAATAAAACAAAAATCATTTACTTTAAAATTTACTATTATAAGGCCTTTTTATTTGTAAAATAAGTAATTGACCATTTTACGTTATTGATTATTAAGGTAATATAATGTTTTAATATTCAAATTAATATTAACTAACATTCTTAAATAATTTTATCTAAAAGTTTGACACTTTAAACTCTTGAAACTTTCAAATCTAATTTGTTTTGACAGTTTCTATGGGAACCAAAGCAGATTATTCCTGTATAAATCTAAAAAGTGAAGTATTGTGAGTATAAAATTATTAAATCACTAAGTACATGGCGGAAACTTATACATATATGCACTTCACAAGATTTGTTTAGTTTTCTTTAGTTACAGTATGTTGAAGAAATTGCATCAAATTTAAACCTAGAATTAGCCATTTTATTAGCCTTCATTAACAGCATGTCTGAGTAGAATCCAGCTAGACCTTTGCCTCAAGGAGAAATATTTTCTTTACCTTACATCACTCTGAATGATGAAATTAAATTATTAACAATGTTTATCATTCAGTAATACATTAAAGAATAAAAGTTTATTGCTTTGATTTAACGATGAGCTTTTAAAATTATTTATGGAATGTTGCAGCTTTGAATAACACTGCAATAATTATTCGCTTCTTTTCTGAAAAATAAAATTGTTTTCTCAGCTATATTAACCAGAAGTTTCTACTAAATAGTATAAAATACATGGGAATTTATGGATTAACATTATTATTTCACTTTATATTTATGAAAACTAATTAAAATAGTAATTGAATATATTAAATGAATTTAAGTTGATAGATTAATAAATAGTTTGTCCTCATATTTATGAAAGCAACCTGAAACTTCAGTGGAATAATACAAAATTAATTTGACACATTTATCTCTGCATATTATCTTGGTGTCAAGCTATATAAAGATGTGGATATTATGTTAAAACTAATCCTATTAATGGTATAATATTTTTTTTGATATTACAGTGAAAGTGCAATCTAAAAGATAATAGATTTAAATTTATCTTAGTGTAAATTTATTACTTTATAAAATGGCAAATAACATCTTTTATCCAATTGGAAATATTTAAAGTATGTCTGGATAAAGTTTGATGGAAGTTTATTTAATAACTTTAGATTGTTTTTATCCTATAGTTAGTTTTTTTCCATATGTCATAGCATCGACCGGGAGGCGAACCCACAACCGTCTGCAACCAACTACTTACTTGCAAGGCGGTTGTGCTGACCTCTCGGCTAACAACGCTTGACAAATTTATTTAATTATTTTAATATTTTAAAATTATTATTATTATCATTTAATAAAAGTTCTTCAAAAAGGAAATATTATAAGTCAGATACAGGTAATACTTTGTATTTATCAGTAAAATTAGATATATGTATGTCTGTAATTCTATTATGCATTGTATATCAGTTGTGTTAAACTTTAAGCTAAGACAAAATACATTAAATCCAAGTTAATAGTTAATCATTTATATGCTTTGTTCATATCTTAAATCAACCACATATTTTCTTTAATAAAATATTTGTATAATAAAAAATTAAATAATTGTAAGGTTATATTTCTTATTTTGCCTAAAAGGTACTGATATGAGTTAATGAGGAGTATATTGTATGTTGAATTATCCTAGTAGTAATGCTAATTACAAAATATTATTATTTATTTCAGGTCTATACCTAACAATATAGCATTAAATTTTAACATTAATATAAGTTTAAAAAGAATATATTATGCCAACACACCAGCACCTATCATGGCAAGGTCTCATGAAAGTTATATATTTTAAGAATAATAATATTGCTTTGAAAAATCCATTATTCATTCACCATATTCTTGTGCAATAAGTCTGAGAACTATAAGAGAATATTATTATGATGATTATTTTGTTAGCGTAATAAGGAGTGCATTAATGCCTTCTTACATTTTGTCTGTAGTTAATTCACAGGTTGAATAAACACTATATGGTCTTCTTTAATGGATTGTTTTGTCTTCGGATCGATGTTTTTGATAAAAGATGAATATTTATAATTCAAGTAAATATTTATAACTCAAGTACAAAGTTATTATCAAGCATAACAGAGTAATATAATTTATAAACTTTACCGTATTGATA
This sequence comes from Epiperipatus broadwayi, assembly GCA_028023455.1. Lineage (NCBI taxonomy): Eukaryota > Metazoa > Onychophora > Udeonychophora > Euonychophora > Peripatidae > Epiperipatus > Epiperipatus broadwayi. The sequence continues at coordinate 2,109,628 of JAQFVV010000146.1, forward strand.
TTACGATCAGATTTGTCTAATATTTTTAATAGTTTTAAAATTACTAAATTTTTGTACGTTTACCTTAAACTGAAAAATCATCACTATTTACATATCTTTTAAATAAATATGGTAACAATTACAATTTATTTTAAGAGTAATATTTTTTATTCAATTTACCTGCACCATTTCCACTTTAATGTTTGAGTTGGCGGAGATATGAGTAGATACAATAAAATCTTTTTTTTTTTTCTACGTAGTCATATCAAAGATTGGTTGTTTTAAAATCGCTAAGAGTAATAATTTTCCGAATAGTAATCATTATATTTTATTGAGAAACTTGGGACAATTGTTTTTTATCTCACCTAAATATACCCTGAGAGCTAGGAATTAACTTGCTAGCCTTATTAAATATAACACAGGTAAAGTTCTGGTAGAAGAATTTTACATTCATTATATACACAATTACATACTTGTTGTATGCATAAGAATACCCTGAGATCTTGCTGATTCTAGTATAGTTAGAGTTATTCAAATGGAAGGTATTTGTTTGTTATTAGTGACATTGGTAGGGTAAATAATTATTTATATATATATATATTAATCTTTATATTATTTTTTGTTAAGAATGTTTTCCTTCTTATATATTTTTAAAACTTCATGTATGATCTAGTTGTAGTTTTATCCATTTGCTCAGCCTCTTTGGGATCCCAGTCTTATGCATTATTCTTCAAATAGATTATATTATATAACCTTAATTACAATAACTTTAAATAGTCAATGCTGTTATAATAAATAATAAACACTCCCACAGTAATATATGATAACAAAAAAAAAATAATAAAACATCAATATATTTATTTATTATAAGATATTTATATACAGATTTTTTTTTTACTTAACAAAGTAAATAAATAATATTTAACAAAGTAAAGAAATTCCTTATTATTTAACATTGTAATAAACATTTCTATAATTTATATCTAATAAAAATTAAATCACAATGTGAATATTTAAAAAAATATGATGAAATTACTTTGCTTGGTTAATAAATAAACAAAATTAAAGGAGTGCGGAGCGCTTGAAAGAGAAGCCATAACGAGTGCAAAAATATTAAACGCTTAGCGCTTTCGAGGCAAGTTACCTCCTATTTATAGCAATACTGAGCAAAAAAAAAAACATTCTTTTAATATATATTTTACATTAGACAATTAGATTAATTAATATTCTTACTTTCTGACTTAATTATGTAAGATAATCTTTTATATACAAAGAAATCAAAGAGTAACTATCCACTTTCTTGTTATTGTATTGTCATCTATGATAGTGACAATGTATATTATTTGCCATAATATATATTAACAATGATTGATTTTATTATATATAAGGCATATTTTGTGGGTTCATCCATGTGTGATCAAGTCGAAACGTCGGTGCAATTAATATTTAAATTTTTTAACACGGATGAACCTGCAAAATATGTCTTTTATATATGCAACTCATGAAAGAATTCGTATCAACATATATATATATGACTTAATAAATTATAAAGTAATTACAATTTTAAAAAAATTAATGTTTTTATACCTTTATTACTTTGATATCTCTGCCTTCATAACTTTTCCCAATTGTTGTAAGAGAAACAAACATTTGATTGTGTCTATACATATCTTCTATATACCTATAGATCTGTAATAAAATATTAATAAATTTTATTATTGAAATGCAAAATTAAACATTAAGTATTTGATAATGCAGTGTACGTTTATTCAAATTAATCTATTTATGCTTATATTATAATTTCAATATATATATAGTAAGGGGGGCACATGCTGTCGCATTATTCTATAAATAAAATTTGAAATTAAAAATAAAAAGTTCGCAAATAAAAACTTCTTTTTTAAGAATTAAAAATTGAAAATTAAAAGTTATCTAAATTGGTATATATAAAATCGCACAGATAGAAAATTATTAAAAGAAAATTATTAAAAAATAAAAAGTGTTTTAAAACTAAATTTTAAGAAAAAACTTAAAGATTTAAAGATAAAAATATATCTTTAAAAATATACAAAATTTAATTACTGCTATTGTGTAAAATGGAAATGATTAATTTTAATTAGTCTTAAGTAAAATAGCCCTTGGGCATCTCAAAATTTATAATTAAAGGTCAGATAGAAGAGAAAAACAATAAGAACAGAATAGCCAATAAAAAAATCCCTCAGGAAATGGACCACAGCGAAAACATGATCATCATCATGACATCATGTGAAGTCAATCTGCAATTTTAATATAAAAAGGGAAAGATTGGAAATAAATTATTACCTATGCTATATGTGTTAAGTCCGGGAGAGTTGAAGTTGAAGGGATTAAAGATGCACTTTCAATCCCTTCAGTTTTTCTAAAAAAAGAAATGAAATATCATCTTCCCATATTGCGTACCCCAGGATATCAGGGCCTGGCAATAAAACCCTGCAAAGAACAATACCAGCTACAATAAAGGACCAGTGGTTAATGGCATACCAATCTCCTCAGGTTGTTGTGGAAATTAACACCTTCCAAATTACAAGCATAGAAAGTACGGACTTTTTAAAACAGTAAGAACTCTAACTAATGAACTTTAATTCTAAAACTGTTCCAGTATTTAAATAGAAATTCCTATCTGACCAAACCAAATCATTTATTAATAATTATTTTTATTGAATGTATTTTTTAAATCATTTCCATTAATTTATTTTTTCCTTTCTTTTAAGTGTTTATTATGATTTTTTTCTGTTAGGCTAAACTTTTAATAATTGCTAAATTTAAGTTGGGTGTGGATGGCTGCATAGATTGTAAAGTTATGTTAGTTTAAGGGAAGGTAAATCTTAGATTATTTGTTTCACAGTTAGATTGGGTAAATGGATTGGATGTATTGGTGTAATTAGTAAATATAGCATAAAGATCCACTACATGCAGAATCACATTATACACCACACTTGGGCAAAATATGTCCATTTCTTACTGACCATCAGAAGCAGACAGTATTCCCTGCTCCTTGGATAATGCCTTTAGCCTATGGAATGAAATAGTAAGATGGCAAAAAGGACCATAATCCCTCCTATGGAGTTTTCTTTTTTATTGTTTTTCTCACCAGACAGACAAAGCATTCCTGTACTGGCTGGAAGACATTTCTTCTCGATAACCATGCTGTTCAGATGTAATTTCTGATGGTATAGTATTGTACTGTCGTATTCATGCTGCATTGAATACATCAATATATCAGATAGATTGGCATTAGTTCAACTGTGAACTTTTGGCTTAGAGTTAAATAAGGGATATCAAATATTTTATTTTTCTAATGCAATCTATATAGTCTATCCATACTCAACACTCTAATAAAATGTTAATAAATTCACATGAGTGAACTTATAAAATAAAAAGTTAAAATGTAAATTAAATTCTAAAGTAAAAGTTAGACTAAAATAAATAATTCTAAATTTTATATATGTGCAAAATAAATGTTTCTGAGTATTGTTAATCTGGCAGTGGCTTATTCTTATTTTTTATAATCTTTATTTCTTTAAAATTAAAATATATTTTATCTCTGCTGCTCCATGAGCTAGTGACTGGGACATTTCAGTCATATTTATTTAAAAATTGGATCTTGACATTACATATCTGCTTATTGTATAAATTTGCCAGATTAGAATGGCCTGGTGATGCCCTTGTAAGGCAGATATTGTGAGACTCCGACTATCAGATCCATTCCGACTGTTATATATATATATATATATATATATATATATATATCTATATATATAGTCCCAATATATATATATATATATATATATATATATATATATATATATAGTCCCAATATTGAAATTGGCACATACTAATTTATCTAAAAAAATAAGTTGTAAAAATCTAAAGTGTCGTAATTAAACGAAATGCAGTTGTTTCCGAAAAAAGTAAGAGTCAGATAGTTTTCTATCATTAGTTTTTGAAATAAAAGTTAGAAAATAATTGATTAAAAGGGGGGAGGGGAGTTTGGTTAGAAAAGTTAAACTAAAAGTTTTATAAAAGGGAGTAGAGTCTATTATTATTAGTTGAAATATAATTTAAAGTTTAAAAAAAAATACAAATCTCTTTTCATTCGAATTAAAGTAAAGTAATCTTAAAACTAGTTATATATGTGTGTATATATGTGCGATTGTCAATAATAGAATAAATGTATGCATAATAAATGTTATTATATATAATGAAAGTTAAAAAAGATTATCATTAAAAACCATGGCAATGGCTATTAATTAAAAATATAAAACAACACTTCTGCATGACTATTACTAATTAAACAATCTTCCAAAACACGTTGTCAAAGGATTATCAATGAAATTTCGACAACAGATATTGCCGGAGGATATTACAAGGACAACACTTTGCAGGTATAAATAGTAAAATTTTATCGGATAGAGTTCAGTTCAGAAATTAATTGAATCATTTAAGTCAAGAGAGGCCAATCAGTTGAGTTAATTGTATCCAGAAACAAAATTCAGTGCTGAGCAGCTTTTGGAAACACACGTCTTTCTCCAGTGTTAGTCAAATAAGATCAGCAATATCTGCCCATGATATAATGTCAGTGTAACATCTTAGAAAATCTCCATCAGTATCTAATTGCCTCCAATAGTAATAATTATGAATAATAAAGAAACTCATCAAGGAAACATCCCAGCTGTCTGAAAGAAGCAGCAAACAAGAAGAAAACAAAGTTCTAAATCTACGTTCAAAATCCTAGGTAAAACATTTGCTTATTTTTATATTCTTATTCCTACAATACCCATTGCATCACATTAATTCATAAAGCCTCAAGACACAAGTAATTTGAACTCTATAATCATGCATAAAATGAACTATTGATGTCTGTGTTTGTGAATGCTATATGATTTTATAAATGTCAAACATTATTTATGCTTTTCATAAGATATATATTATAGTGTGTTAATTTAAAATGTGCATGTGTTAGATTAGTTAAAAAATTATAAAGATGTTTAAATTTAGTAAATTAATGTTAGTTAATAAATTGTCTTAAAACTTAAACGCTATTTGTCAGTCAATTCTTTTTATCAATTCTTTTACAAATCTTTTATCAATTCTTTTCACCACTAATTATTTATAATCTGTTAGTGATTACCAACAGCTGAGCTAGTCATGGATGCTTGGGCATTGAGTTAGTGGCCACTGCTCAAAGTGCATTATTTATTCATTATTGGATAATTAACTGGTGCCCATGTTTATACACAAACAAAAAAGTGCTTTGAACATGGTATTGAACTCAACAGCCGAGAAGAAGCTATGTCCTGGAAATATAATGCTAGTTATATATTTTATAGCTATTGTTTGGGCATACATACTCTCCGAGTATGTTCTTCTCTGCCTAAGAGGCCGGTGATTTGAAAGACACATATTTGAACCCAGTACAAATAGCTATACCCAACTTGGGGCTGGACCTAAGAAACAATAGTAATTAAATACTTTGTTTCTTGTTTAAAAATAAAAATCTTAAAGAAAAGCTAAATTACGTATGTGAAAGTGTTTTAATTTTAAAAAAAGAATTGATCGAAAATTTTTTTCTTTAAATGAAAAGAGATTTATACTATTTACATTATTTAAAATAAATCATTATGTTAAATCAGAGACAATTAGATGTTTGGGCAGAGTTAAAGTGTTAAGATCGGGTAGATGAAGTGGACAAAAGGGGGTGGAACAGCATGTGTTTCCATATTAGTAAGAAAAATAAATAAACAATAATAATATTTGATTTGTTAATGCAAAAGATAATTTTTAAAAAAATAAAAGTAATAGCGTAACTATGAATAAAGAAATGGAGCTGGAAGAAAGCCCAATATATTTTAAAAATCCTCAGTTAGTGGTAAAAGAGAAAGAAGAAGTATCTGAGATGCAAATTATGATGAAAATGATGATGAATATGATGTAAGATCTCAATCAAAGTCAGCAAGACCTCAAAGAAGAATTGTGTCAGAAGCCAACAAAAACTCAAAGCAGAATTGAAGGAAGAAATTAGTCAGGTTAAAGGAGAAATTAATGAACTCAGAGTGAAAATTAGAGAAATGAAGGAAATGAGGGGTGAAATAATAGAGTAAATAGAAACAAATCATATAGCCATAGAAGCTGTAGTGAAAGATTTGAATGAAGTAAGTCAGGAAAGGGCAATAGTAGAAGAAAGCATAAAGAAAGTGAGAGCTGAATTAGAGCAAGGTAGCATTAAATATAATAATTTAGAAATGAAAATAATACAGATAGAAGAGACATGCCAGGAAGTTTGTTAAAAAATGAAGGCATTCAGAGTGAAGTAGAATGTAGAATTGACAAAACAGTGAAAAAAATAGAAAGGGCATTTTTCGATGTAGCGGAAAGTGGTGACAGTTTGAAGTTGGAAGTTAAAAAAATGTATATAGATATAACTAAGGGTTTAGAGTATAAGATAGACCAAATGGAGTGCAAATATAAGAGTTATGATAGGGAGAATAAGCCGGAGGGACCAACCAAGAGATTCCTGGAGAAAAAATTTATTATCATGACATTCAAGGATGAAGCAGGAGAGAGTCCACGAAAACATTTGCAGAGCTTAACTGGCTTGTTTCAAATACAGGAGTGGCAAGAAGGGGATAAAGTTACACTTGCTAGCAGTCACCTTCAAGGAACAGCCTTAGATTGGTGGCACACCCAGTATGCTAAACCATGCACATTTGAGGAGTATAGGCATGCCATCTTAAGAACCTTTGGAGCAAAGCCCGACAGGATGGCATACTCTGTAAGGTATCTAAAGAAAGATATCCCAGCATCCATGGAGAAACTCTCATGCATTTTTTTTAAAACAGGTGTAAAAACTCAAGGCTTTAACATCATTTCCATTGTCAGATGACCACATTATAAGAACAATCTGACACAACATGCCACTGCCTGTGCAGCAAATGATGCTAAGTAGTAAAGGTCAGATGGTGGAAGAAATGGTAGAATTTCTGACCCGAGTAGATTGTGAAAATTTGATGAGGGAGCCTATAGATCGATATAGGAAAATAGATCAGTATAATGATCAGAATGTACATAAACAGGAACCACCTGACCAAGCATAATGTCAGTAAATTGGGCAGAATAATAAAATAAACAAAAGAAATAATAATGACCGGAAATGAACTATGAGTTTAATATAATTATTTGGATGTAGGTGAAAAGCCTGAATTAGAATTACGCTATTTAAAATGTTGGATTGTTTTGTCAAATAATAATAATGGAGGCTTCATAAAATAAAAGATTTTTTTTCTCCATGCACATATTAATTAAGGAGAAACACTTGTAAATAAATACTTAAAAAAATCAATAAAATCAAGTTAACTAAATGGGTCAAATTAAGGATTTAATAGTAAAGTTTGTAGGATTAAATAAATAAATAAGATAATGGAAATAAGCAGGAAAAAATCAAGTTAAGCAAATAAGTGTAAAATATCTGTAGTAAATAACAATAAACAATGAATCATAATAAAGTAAAATAGTTTTTTTCTGAGTACACGCACGTTAAAATAAAATAGTTTTGAATATACGCAGGTTAATAAAAAGAAATAAATAAATGGTTTAAAGTAATCAAGTCCAATAAAATGTTTGTATAATAATAAAAAGCAGTAAAATAAAATAGTTTTCTGAATATACGCACATTAATACATAAGTTAAAGTAATGGGTTAAAATAATATTGTAATATAAATAAATATGTAAACTAATGTCCGTGATGGGTTAGAATAGTATTGTAAGATTAAATAAATATGTTCATGCTAACTTAAGAATAATATTGTAAGATTAAAATAGATATTGGTCATATAAGTTAAAAAATGATATTGTAATGTTCATAAATATAAATGAAAGTCAATCTAAGTTGTATTAAGAGTGTAAGGATTCAAAATTAAAGGAAATGAGGGTAGTATAGAAATGTTTTAGGTAAGGATAAGTTTAAAGCTGTCGACTGGATAAATTTTAGTACCTGTATCGGATTGGCAGGGATCATTCCTCTTTTAAAATGCACACTGGGGACAACCAGAGTAAGCTGCAAGTCACTTTTCAGGGGAGAATCCCCATATCTCGTACCTCGTTTTCCAAAGCGTAAGTCAGAAATGGACAGTTGAAAATTCCTGCCATTTACAGTGACCTTTTCTTAGTCAAAGTCCAATTAAGAGAATCGGCAACCGATGCTTTTTTTATAAAAGATCCCTGTGCCACAAAATTAGTTTGTCCTCATGGTTACTATTTAGGACTCAGAACATTGTAATCAATGTTGCCAGCATAGAAAGGAGTAAAGCCTAATTGAGATTGCCTTTAGTATGGAAAGCAAAAATATCAAAATGCAAACTTAGAAAAAAATAATAAATTAAGAATTAAAGTTATCAGAGATAAAATGGTCAAAGAAATGATGCATTTTACTCTCAAATGGGGATGGTGTAAATGTACCAATATTGAAATTGGCACATACTAATTTATTGAAAAAAATAAGTGGTAAAAATCTAAAGTGTCGTTATTAAATGAAATGCAGTTGTTTTCAAAAAAAGTAAGAGTCAGATAGTTTTCTATCATTAGTTTTTGAAATAAAAGTTAGAAAATAATTGATTAAAGGGGGAGGGGGAGTTTGGTTAGAAAAGTTAAACTAAAAGTTTTATAAAAGGGAGTAGAGTCTATTATTATTAGTTGAAATATAATTTAGAGTTTAAAAAAAAATACAAATCTCTTTTCATTCGAATTAAAGAAAAGTAATCTTAAAACTAGTTATATAAGTGTGTATATATGTGTGATTGTCAATAATAGAATAAATGTATGCATAATAAATATTATTATAAATAAATGAAAGTTAAAAAAGATTATCATTAAAAAACATGGCAATGGCTATTAATTAAAAATATAAAACAACATTTCTACATGGCTATTACTAATTAAACAATCTTTCAAAACACATTGTCAAAGGATTATCAATGAAATTTCAACAACAAATATTGCTGGAGAATATTACAAGGACAACACTTCACAGGTATAAATAGTAAAATTTTATCGGATAGAGTTCAGTTCAGAAATTAATTGAGTCAGTTAAGTCAAGAGAGGACAATCAGTTGAGTTAATTGTATCCAGAAACAAAATGCAGTGCTGAGCAGCTTTTGGAAACCCATGTCTTTCTCCAGCCTTAGTCAAATAAGATCAGCAATATCTGCCTGTGAAATAATGTAAGCATAACATCTAAGAAAATCGCCATCAGTATCTAATTGTCTCCAATAATAATAATCATGAATAATAAGGAAACTCATCAAGGAAATGTCCAAGCCAGCTGGAAGAAGCAGCAAACAAGAAGAAAAGAAAGTTCTAAATCTACGTTCAAAATCCTAGGTAAAACATTTGCTTATTTTCATATTCTTTTTCTTATAATAGCCATTGCATTGCATTAATTTGTAAAACCTCCAGAGACAAGTAATTTGAACTCTATAATCATGCATAAAATGAACTATTGATGTCTGTGTTTGTGAATGCTATATGATTTTATAAATGTCAAACATTATTTATGCTTTTCATAAGATATATATTATAGTGTGTTAATTTAAAATGTGTGTGTGTTATATTAATTAAAAAATTATAAAGATGTTTAAATTTAGTAAATTAATGTTAGTTAATAAATTGACTTAAAACTTAAACTCTATTGGTCGGTCAATTCTTTTTATGAATTCTTTTACAAATCTTTTACCAATTCTTTTCACCACTAATTATTTATAATCTGTTAGTGATTACCAACAGCTGAGCTAGTCATGAATGCTTGGGCATTGAGTTAGTGGCCACTGCTCAAAGTGTGTTATTTATTCATTCTTGGATAATTAACTGGCACCCGTGTTTATACACAAACAAAAAAAAGTGCTTTGAACATGGTGTTGAACTCAACAGCCAAGAAAAAGCTATGTCCTGGAAATATAATGATAGTTATATATTTTATAGCTACCGTTTGGGCATACATACTCTCCGAGTATATTCTTCTCTGCTTACGAGGCTGGTGATTTGAAGACACATATTTGAACCCGGTACAATATATATATATATATAATATAAAGCCAATTATTTAAGGGCTTTAATAAGCTTATAAATGGAGATGATAATAATCAACCCTTAAATTATCAGCAATCTTAACTTGTAATAAGGCAATCTCCTTTAACAGATTATATTTATCTGATTAATGATGTTTGTTTAAACTTCTTTGCATTATTAATCTCATACTCCTTGTTCATGTTGCAATCTTTAATGTCTACATAAATATGTAGGATAATTTATAAAGCTGTTACTAACTTTATTGATAAAGCAGGTTGTCTTGACTACAGATTAAAGTTGTTATAAGTCAAGAGTTATTTATATTTATATATATATATATATATATATATATATATATGTAATGAGCACAGACAATGTTACATTATTTTTTTATATTATTAAACATTAAAATAAAAAGTTCGCATTTAAAAATTTTTTTTTAAGACAGAAAAATTGAAAATAAATTCTACCTTAAAATCGTATATATATAAATTGAACAAAGGAGAAAAATTATTAAAATAAAACTTTATTAAAGAAAAAGTATTTTAAAACTAAATTTTAAAAAGATTTGGAGATAAAATTATATCTTTAAATTTATCTTTAAATATATCTTTGGATTTGGAAAACAGGTTAATTAATGTTATGGGAATGATTATTTTAATTAGTCCAAGTGAATAAGTCCTTGGGCATTTAAATGTATAAACAATGGTCAGATAGGAAAACAATAGAAACTTTTAGCAAATAAAAAGAAATCCCTATGGAATTGGACCTCAGTGAAAAGACCACCATCATCGATGACATAATGTTGAGTCAATCCTTAAGATTAATATAAAAGGAAAAGTTGGAAATTATTAGGGATTATTAAGAGAGGACTGAGATGTGTTAAGTCGGAGAGTTGGAGGTGAAGGGATTGAAAGACGCACTTTCAATTCCTTCAGTTGTTATAAAAATGGAAAAATGAAACATCGCTTTTCTTATACCGAGGACAACAGGATCGTCAGGGGATTTAATGTGGATTCCAAATGGCATGCAATGAATAAAGAGGAACGTTGAAAAAAAATCGTAAGAACTTTAAAAACATTTTGAAACACTATGAACATTAAATTAAAAACTTTCTGTATTTAAAATAATTAAGAAATAGAATCCTATCTGACCAACATTATTTATCAATTAGTTATAATTTTATTTAATGTATTTCTTTTGTAAAATCATTTCCATTTATTTGTTCTTTAAGTTTTATTATGATTTCTGTTCTTCATTAAACTGGTTATATAAATATTAAACTTAAGTCGGGCATGAATGGCTATATAGATTTGTAAAGTTATATTAGGGGAGGGTAATCTTAGGTTATTCATTTCATAGTTGAATTAGGTCAATGGATTGGATATATTGGTGTAATTAGTAGATGTAGTACGAGATTCGCTATGGGCAGAATCGCTATTATATGCCGCACACTTCCATTTTGCCTATGGAAAAGATTATAAGATGTAGAACGCTGTTCCTTTCGATGGAGTTTTTTTTATTGCTCTTCTTGTCTGATAGATGTAATATTCCTATCTGACGAGAAGCAGTTTCTTCTCTTAACCTAATTGTGCTGCCGTTTTCGTATTACATTGAACACATCGATATATCAGATGGATTGAAGTTTGGTTTGACTGTGAACCTTTGGCCTAAGGTTAAACAAGGATTGAATATTTTCTTTTCAAATGCAAATTTATGTAGTCTATTCATACTCAACACTCTAAATAAAGATGCATTAAATTTAAGTTGGGTATAGACGCTTGCATGGGTTCGTTACCGGTTGATTATGTTTTTGGTTTTCATATTCGATCAAAATATATATATATAGACATTCGGTAAATACTGATACCTTACGGTGAGTATCTAAAATGTATTTATTCAGATGTCTTTTAAGTTACTGGTGTTAATGCAAGCATCTTATGGTGAATGCTATTGGATTACTTATAAATTTTCCTCTGCAATTGACGGTATCAATGATTTTGTATTTTGATCGTTTATGTTTATGTTTTTGACCGTGGAATCTATGTAACCGATCTATACTCAACATTTTTAAACAAATCTGTGTGAATGAATAATAGTATAAAATTTAAAATGTAAATTAAAAATCTAAAATAAAAGTAAAAATAATGTTAAATGTTAAAGTAAACATATTAAAATAATAATGTTAAATCTTATATATATATATATATATGTGTGTGTGTGTGTGAGTGTGTGTGTGTGTAATTAAATTTTTGTATGTTAATTACTGGCAGTGGCTTATTTTATTTATTTTTTAATATTGAAATATAATTAGATAAGATATATTATTCAATCTCTGCTACTCCCTGAGCTAGTGACTTGGGCTAATGACCAGAATCAAAATTTAAAAAAAAAAGTTTTTTATTTGACTTACGTATCTGCCTACTTTATAAATTTTTCTAGGTTCAAATGCCTAGATGGTGCCCTGTAGTGCAGATGACGGTAAGCTCTCTTTCTCTGGATCGTTACAATATATATATATATATAACATATTTTGCGGGTTTATCCATGTTAACAAATTTAAATATTGATATACTGATGTTTTGGCTTGGTCACACAAACCATCCACTGAGTGATAAAAGGTAGAAAGATGGTTGTAGAGGCGCTACAATCACTGATTTGAAAAGAATGTTAAAGTTCCACCAATAGCAAAAATGTTTAATTTAAGAATGTTTTTCAAAAAAATATTTCCAAATGTAAAATTGTAAAGCTTCTTACATAGGTATGAGTAATCATCACATCAGTGTTAGGAGAGATGAGCATGCTAATGCAGTTAAACTACAATCATCAGCAGCAGTACTCTCACTCCATACTATAGATTCAGGTCATAAAATTGATTTTTCTAGTACCAAGATCATATCAAGATGTGATAATCTCTACCAGTGCAAAATTAGAGAAGCCATTGAGATACTTAAAAGGCCAGGTTGTATCTACAAGCAAGATGATACATGCAAACTTCCTCATATTTGGAAAGATTTTTTAAAAAAAACATTCTTAAATTAAACATTTTTGCTATTGGTGGAACTTTAACATTTTTTTTCAAATCAGTCATTGTAGCACCTCTACAACCATCTTTCTACCTTTTATCATTCAGTGGATGGCTTGTGTGACCAAGCCGAAATGTCAGTATTGAAGTGGTAAATCTGTAGTACATATTTAACTTCACTGCCTGATGACATTACATACCTTTAAAATAGGGTTTGAACCAGTTTATATGTTTATTTGGTCATCTAGGAATGTTAAACACACATATATCACTTCCACCCTGTTTATTTAAAATGGTTATGTATAACCAGTTGAATTATTATTTTAGCTTAAGTATATTTTATTTCCAAACTTGTAAATTCCCTTCACTTAGATAATTGTGTATGTGTGTATATGTTTTATAGATATAAAAATGAATACAATTAATGTAGAGCTAAAGCAAATACCAGAAAATTCTAAAAAGTATTATTACAATTTAAAAAAATCATTCTCATTTTAAATATTTCAAGTCAAACCAAAAATCATATTTTAAAGTTATTTGCAATTTTAAAATACGTTTAAATAATGCTTTCTGGAACGTATTGTTTACATCTTCCAATATTGCTAAATTTCAAGTATAGGAGGAGCAGAAGTTCTAGGAACGCACAGAAGGAGTTCAAATCACTCTCCTTCTGGTATTTGTGTAGAGAGTGGTAACAAAATGGACTGTGAGTAAAAGGAATTTGCCTCCCTGATCTTAAATCGCCTTTGTTCTGCCTCCCTGCCATGCCATCGCTACTTGAGAACTGTTATGTTTAATTGTAAAGAATATTGGAAGATGCCTACCATTATTTTATTAATATTGTGCCTTGCTAAACTTCATATACATTATTATAAGTGGCCACCATAACTTCTAAAGGTAATCCGTTTTGCCAAAGAATGAACTCTTAATTCTCCTCACTTCATTTCTTTCCTAAATTTTAATTGTAATCAGAATGTAATCTTTATTTATTTTATAACTGATTATAAACTTAATTATCGTTAAATTTGTGATTTTCTCTCTTTAAGTTTTTAAACTTGTTCTTTGAAACGCTAAGCACAGAATTATGTACTGTAAATTTATTATCAGGTTTTTTTTTAAGTTTCATACTCTAATTATTTTATTTCATGCGGCAAAACTTATTTTAAATATATATCTTATTAAATTAGTTTTGGTGTGCTAATGTTTTAATCTAGTGAACGTATATTATTTCAATCATCATTCCGATATTTTGGAATATTTAAATAGTTTAAACATAAAATTTCTTATTGAACGCTGTTCGCTGGTTAAGTATTTTGACATTAGGGTTAACCCTTTAACTGTCCAATTGTTCATTCGCTGCAGGTGGTATCACTCAAAGCTTTTAATTAGCCGATGCACAAAATAATGTATCAATTTTTCAAAAGTTATTGACCGTTTTTTTAAATATATTCACTTTAGTTTCGTTTTTAAAAAGTATATTAGTAATTTCTCACATTATAAAAATAAACGAAAGTTTGTTCAAAAATAAATTTTGATTTTTAATTTTAAAAATATTTGTTACGGTTGACATGAAAAGAAACGGCAATCATAATTTCACGTTATGATTTTTTTTTCCCGACTTTGCAATAAATAAATAATTCTTGCTAAAATCGTAACTATTTTTGTAAAATAATATTTATTTTTGACATATTATATGAAAATAATTTGTATTTTATTTGTATTTCATCAAAAAATATTTTTAAAATGCTCTAAAACATTCGTTTATCATTTTCAAAATAAAACAAAAGCGTTCGTAAATTTTTAATTTTTGGCAGCCATATAAAAATTTTAACAGCCAATAAGATTCAAGAAAAGATGATGAGAAGGCGGAGCTTTTCCATTTTCTTTTGTTTACAAAATTTCAACAGCCAATAAGATTCAAGAAAAGATGTGAAAAGGCAGTGCTTAGTTTTTGTTTGACATAAATCATCAATTAATTGATTTTTTACTTGTAAAATAATTCAATAGATGGCAGTATATTATAAAACTTTTTGCGTTCTAAAAAATGACGTTAAAACCGTAAACGTAGTCCAAAAACTAAGCAATTTACAGCGATGTCAAATTTACTCGATTAAAACGAATATGTATCAAAAAGTGCCTCGATTAAGAACGAGTCAAACAGTCAAAAGGTTAATAGTGGATTGTTTAAAAATCATATCACTATCGATATTTAAATGCAATTTATGTTCTTTTAATAAATTTGATTATTAATATACTTTAATAACTATTTATTACTTATATGCCATTAAGAGTTAAGTTAATTATAATATATTGTCATTTAAGAATACTTGGGCTTGTTAAATAGGAAAAATAATATTTTTCCCTCTTTTATATTCGACATTCTAAATTTATTAATGTTATACGTACGATGCTGAATGGGTTATCATTTTATCATGGCGTTACGCATGCTATTATTGTTTTATTTAAGCTTAAATTATTTCATTAGTCATTTAAGACTTAAGCCATATTCGCGTTGCTTGCTTATGATAGCATTTTAAAGAATTATATTTTGCTTTATCATATTTACTCATCCGAAATCCGGATTTCTTCACGTAACTTGTATAGGAATGAGGTTTGGTATAACCAATCTCAGGATAAACATTAGTGTATTAAGGCTCTGCATGTGACACATTGGAGGGTGTGCCATGGAATCCTTACCCCTCATATTTTCGAATATTGCCTTGTGATAAATACAAGCGGAATCATATATGTGATAAAGCCTTCCAGTCCAAAGACGGACATCTCCATTTTAAACGCTGTCATTATAGTTAGCACTGCGAGTTCTTTTATATGTAATTCTCATTTTATTTATAAGACGTGGCACAGTGATGTTTGTAAACCACTCATTTTATAATTGATTGAATATTTTAGGATTGTTACAGTAAAGCTAATTTAGGCTAACCCATTCCTCATTTGTATAGGCCCAAATATGCTCATAAATGATAAATTATTAATTATCATATTGAGAGTAAACCTCTCTTTAGAGATGAATTTGTAAATGTCCTTATCATTACTTAAAGTAATGATCACCGCATTGATAACATTAATTTATTATTATACTATAACTCATTAGCAAACTAAATCAGTTGCTTATATGCAAAGTAATAACCGCATTAAATCTGTGCTATGTTTTCTAATGTAAATTAAATTGTTTATATTTATTAAATTATTATGTTTTAATAATTACTCATGTGTTGTGTCTTACTGACTCTCACTCATTGAATTCCATTAAATATTTATAATAGTGTTAGTAATATTTAGAAGTTATAATTGATTCTTTTAAATGAACATTTATCTCTGGGTTGTTCTATCTTTGCTCATTCTGGATGGATACTATTTTATAATTCATGTTTCTTTTGCAATGCTAGCTGTGTGCAATCCATTTAAAATTTATAAATTGTCCCTTCACATAAGATATTTGACTGAACCAATATTTGTTAATTATTTACATTAATTACCCTATAGATCTCATGTTTCTCTGCTGTGTCTCTGGGATCAGAATGAATAAAATTTCATGTTACCATCAGAAGTGTTGTTTATAATGTTATAGTTTTAGAGAAGATCAAATAGAGCAGAATTCATGATTGCTCCTGACCTGTGTATTTCGGGCATGAGTGGATTTAGGGTACTTTTGCTTAGATTCTAAACCTTGTTAAATGAACATACAATTCTGACCGGTACAGTATATCAATATTTAAATTTGTTAACACGAATTAATCCACAAAACATGTTTTTTAAATATATGCAACACGTGAAAATATTTGTTTCAATATATATATATTGTACCCTCACTTTCCGATCACTAGAACAATAAACGTGAATAAAATAAAAGCTCTGGCATAATTCTGCTCTTGATATAATAAGAAGCTAGTATTAATAGTATCCTACGATAATTTTTATCATTAGACTAACTCAAATTAATAATAAAGAATATATGGTTCAATTAAATAAATAAATACTATTTAATAATAATCATCAGACATTTGAAAAAATGTATACTTGTTGAACTTCATGGAGAACATTTCCTTAAGAACATAATCTCAATGGCATAAGAATACTATCCCCCTTTCGTTCAAATAATAATGGTAAATCTATAGTATCCTTACGACTTTAAAAATATTATAAATAATCTAAAATAATATTAATAGATTATAATTTTTATTATTGGAAAATATATCATCTCAGGTTCTTTAAACAAAATCATTAAATTAATTTTTAATATCCCGTAGTCAGGTATGATGAGGAATTTTGCATCATTCCTAACTACACCTAAATAATAATAATAGTAATAATAATAATTAATACCCCCACACTTAATCTAACTAACAAATTGGTTCTATCGTTGCTATTCAATAATCTGATCATTAATAATCATAATTAAAATAATGATGATAACAACATCAAGATGCTAATAATAATAAAGATGATGATAATAATAATAATAATAATAATAATAATAATAATAGAATTCTTTTATTTCTTGTGTGACATGTTAAAATATGATATAATATAAATAGTATGTGGTAATAGGAAATATATATTATTATTGCAGCACTTTAAACAATGAATTATGACTAAAAATAATATTATACCATGTGATATTTCAGTATCATATTCTGAATAATAATTGTCATTTAAATGAACTATTTTATTTACGATGTGGGAAATATGTTATATGTTCATTTTGAGTTAGGTGGCTAAAATCTTGTGAAAGTGAATAGATCAATAATAACACTGACAAAAGTATTATAATTCAACTTTAACAAATTTATTATATTTAACAAATCAAATTTATACCATAAATTTACAATCTTCAATAATAAAAAAAACTAACAAATATGATATTAAAATTAAAATAAAATATATACAAAATTAAAGAAAAAGGAAAGATTAGGTTACAGATTTCCAATATAAAAATCATCAGTATATGAGCCTTGACTCCGGTTTATGAACTTTTATTTAGGAATACTTATCACAAACTAATATTCAAACTTTATCCTTTATTGTACAATATTATATTATGTTTATTACTAAAACAGGCATTACTAGTTAAATGAATAAGAAAATATTATTTTTTATTTCCAGTAAATAAATAAAAATATTTAGCATAATACTTTATCAATCAAAATATATTTGTAGATTCATTCTCAGTTAATAAAATATAAACTAACAAAACAATGTTTGTTCATGTGTTAAAATAATTTGCTTGGTACCACTCTAAGTTTTTATTATATGTTCATATTTTAAACCATAAGATATAAAAAATAAAATAAAATATACAAGCATTCACAATATACTCCACATTCCTCATTTTGATGTTTTTTTGTAAAATATAGTAAAGACTCCATAGTATCAAATAATTCAATAATCTACAGGGAAAGCAATGTGAAGAAATAGGTAGGACTTAATCTAATACCATAAAAAATAATATATTGGCTTTCTTTCAGCACTTATAGATCATTAAAATACAAATATCAAAGATTGTCCATGGAAATAAATACAGTAATACAGGGCTATATTAACTATATTTGTATAACAACTACTTTAATATAATATATGTTAATTCTCCTATCTTCTTGACACATGCTATAAATATAAACATCCAGGATTTCATTTCCTATTCCCCTGTTTACTATCATCTAAATTCCAAATAGATTTAACCAATCTACATTGTAAAATAAACTAAGCAATTTTCCCAATAATAAACAAAGTTAACATATTAATTTATCAAACCATAAATACTATAAGAAATTGTTTCACAAACTTAAGCTTAGCTATAAATATAAATGACTTTAATTAAAATATATGATCAATATTCATATACACCTGGGTCTCTTTTTATGTGGACTTATTTAACACGATTTTGAAGTTACACGATTCGTGTTTCACCAGAAGTCGATTTCCGATAATGCACTATTACTTTAAAGAATAAATTTTGTGCACTTACGTTATATTGAAAGTAATAGCACATTATTGGAATTCGCCTTTCATCTTAGTAATTTCAATATTTTCAGTGCTTTATAATAGTAAGATTTTATGCAATAATGAAATTAAAATCATGATTTCCACATTTTATATATACACATATTAAATTTTACAAGATTATAATGTAAATTTGTTCAAACATTGTGCGTGTTAATTTTGCATTTTAAATCACATTCTGTTTTTGCTTTTTAAAAAAGAACGTAATCAATTATTATTTTCTTATTAATGACACTAATCATTAATGTGCTCTTAAATTCCAACGAGAGCTAAATGGTTGTATGTCTGAATATTGCGAGCTTCGTAAATAATTAATAAAATCATCGTCTCAAAGATTACTTACTAATTACATTGTCACCAGAAAATCATAATAATTAAAATGTGTATAAAAAAATGTAAATTACTGTACTGTAAATTATGCATAAAAATATATTATTTTGAATAAAATTAAATATTATAGTTAAAAAAAGTTTGTCTTGTATCAATTTTTTTTCAAATTTGAAATTTTTTATTAGACATATTTTATTTCCTTATTTTTTTTTGCATGAATTTTAAAGTAATTTTACATTGGTGCTTTGCTTTTACACGAATTTTGAAAAATCACAGACTGCTTCCCCCCTTTTTCAATGTAAGTTACGTCTATTTTAATGCGATTTCATTTGCGCATGTTTTCTGAGGAACCTATTTACCATGTAAAATGAGACCCAGGTGTATTTAAAATAAATATAATATGGTTTTACTTAGCAAAAATCATACAAAATTATGGTAATTAATAATGTCATATCAAACATTATAATATAAAAACAAAATTTATGCAATTTTTTATATTCATAGCTTATATCTCTTAATAAAAAATCAGTATATGTTATTTATTCACCCATTGGTATACTCATTTATCCATTAACAGAATATGAATATTTTAAATTCAAAGCAATTTAAAAAATATATAATATATGATGATTAAAACAATTTAAATTACCTATGTGATTAAAATATTATCATATTTTTTATGTATTCTAGTCCAATTATATAATATAAAAATCATAAATTTTATTTACAAGCACTCATTATAAAATAGCATATTTTAAAAAAAATGTTTTCCAAAAAAATTTTTTTAAATTGTTAAATGATTTTAAAATTAATATTATAATGATTAAAAGTGTCTAATTCTAATGTTAGTATTTTTAAAATAATAAATAAGAACTAATAATAATAAAATTTAAAGTTATGTATTAGCATCATTATAAAATCCTATAAAAGTTATGTTATTAACTTGGGGGACACAGTAGCTAAGTGATTAGTAATATCCAAAGCTTTCTTCTCCTTCAAACTCTCCTCATGGGCAGCATGCAAAAAAAATCACAATAAAAACTAATAATTGTCAATTTTTAAAATCTGCAAAAATCCTTGAAAATATTGCTCATCCTGATATTAAATGATATTTAAGACAGTCCATTTCTGTAAATCTTTCCCGAATAACAATTATTATTCAATAGTCAATAAAAACCCATTTTGAAAGGTAAGTTATTTTCTTTCCATTCACATATGTATATAGACTCTAATTTGTTTGGGAACAGGTGCATCATTGGTGATCAGATTTACTAACACATAATCCTAGGATAAAACAGTCATCTTTTCATTTTCAATTCATATTGTAATAAAACACATAATAAGGCAACTAGTTAAGTCCAGGTTTTTTAATATCAAAAGGTTATTTATTCTTGATAAAATATATTTTACTTCTGTTAAAAATTTTTCTTCTTTAAAATTAAATCATTATTTTTTTTAATATAATTTTTTTAGCAATTTTATTCTTTATAGCATTTATCTTTTAAAATACTTTATTTCCAAAGTTGAAACATAATTTGTTTCAAATATAAATATGTTTTTTAAAACTGTAATACATCAAAATAATGTCATAATATTATAGAGAGAATGATATCTTTCAAGCTCATCTCTGATGACTTATAAAGTTCAGAGATAAATTGCATTTCAGTCTTTTCCAATAATTTTTTTTTAAATAATGTTTTTTAAAAGTTTTTAACTTTACAAATACAGACATCTTCACTATATAGAACATACCTCTGTGTAATATTCATATATAAATTTGTAATACTTCATATAAATAAATATATAAATTTTCACATAGCACTGGAAAATCATATTTCTATAAATTATTTAGTTTTCATTGTCAATTCTCCCACATGAGACCATGGGTTCTTGTTCCATAGTTTACCAATGAATTTTAACTCAAGTTTTAGAATAATTGACTGGTAGGAAATTTGATGGATTTATTTGCACATTTTGTTGAACTAAATATTAATTTTCTTAATCCTTTGACTTATTTTAAAAATAAAAATATATTAAAATTTAAATAATTGACTGTTAACTTCAATATATTACCAGCTATAAAAGAGCTAACCAACTTAATTGCACACAGTATTTATATCTGTATTTTAAACAAATTTAGTTGGCCCAAAAATGATCAGACTACAGACTCATTTACATATTTCCCAATTATGTACTTTTAAAAATTAGAAATAAAATTATGAGCCATCTTTTTAAATAATAATATAAGAAATATTTAATATCTCATTCATTTCATAATCAAACAAAAATATTCAAAATAACATATTTTATTAATTCTTACTAATTTATGAAAGTATAAGAAAATATTTAGTTTAAATATAGTAATTTAGTCTACATTTGTTAGTTTACAATATCTCAAAAAATAAATAATATTTAGATTTATAAAATGTTTTCCATTTTATGAATCATTTTAGAAAGTAATTAAAATCTTTCCCTGAATCCTTGCAAGCATAATACACATATATTATCAGTCATGTGATCTGCCTTTTCAGAAAAATGTTGCAATTTCTGAAACCTACTGTCTGAAATAAAACTAAATGAATATTTAATTACAAAGTATTACATATTAGGAAAAATATTAAATGTAATAACAAAAATTTTGAATTATAAATTTTGAAATTTTTTATAACAATTACTAAAATTGAATCATTTGATACACCATAGGAATAATAACTTTAATACACAATTATTAGACAATTTTAACTTACTTTAAAGATAAATTTAATAATATAAACTATATTTAACATTATATTAAAAATTAGTATTTTTCAACTGTTTACTTAGCAAGATATTAAATATATTTTATACCATTAATTGCAACCATACAATATTAAATCATTCTTCTTACTTTATACAATTTTAACATTTAAATTAGTTTTCAAATAACCTTTAACTTTTTATGTATTTATTTTGATAAGATTTAATTCCATTTAGATATTATTATAATATCAATAATTATGTTCTTATAATGCTCGTAAAGAAGTTATATATATTACTAAATTTATTTAAAGCTTAGCACTTTCAAAGCTCTATGGCTTCATAATCATACCACTTATACTTATTCTAATTTAAACTTTTTTAAGAAATTGGTTTTTTCAACATCTTTGATCATTACAAAAGGATACAATATATATAAATAATTTTAACAGGTTTTTGTTAAAATATTTTAATATGTGGAAATGTCTGTTACAATTTTATTTATAAAAAATGACTGCTCAATGTCGATAGTAATAGACAGTAATCACGAAAAATAATATGCAAAAAACATTTTATACTTTTCTATTTTTATTGATGATGTGCTAATAACATCTGGCACTGATTTTTGTAATATAAAAATGAAAAAGACATTTTTATATATGAAAATATTTCAACAGTAACATCTGATAAAATGTATAAATTTTCTAATATCTAACTTATTGTTGGAACAATATATTACTAATAAGAAATATGTGACATGTTGCAAGATTTTTTTCTGTAAATAACAGATATATACTGTTGTACTTTAGTTTCTCTACAAGATGAAGTGATTACATATAGAAGAGGAACCTTTGATACACTTTTGAATGCAAAAAACATTTACAGTTATCTATTTTTATTGATTACTGTCATTTAACCTCTGACAATAATTTTTGTAATATAAAAATGTAACAGATATTCATATATATATATATATATATATTGTACCAGGTTCAATTCAATGTAATACAACTTACCCTGCTTGCTGGTTTTAGCTGGGTTTAAATAAATTTATAATCTTACATTATAAACATTATGTGAATGAACCGGTCCTTAGGCAGAAAAGAGCATACTTGGAGAGTATGTATGTCCAAACAATAGCTATAAAATATATAACTAGCATTACATTTTCAGGACATAACTTCTTCTTGACTGTTTAATTCAAAACCACGTTCAAAGCACTTTATGTTTTGTATAAACACACGCACCAGTTACTTACCCAGAGGATAAATAACATGCTTTAAACAATGGCCACTAATTCAACATCCAAGATACACCCTTAACCAGCTCAGCTACTTGTAATCAATAACAAATTATAGTTTAAATTAGTGGTGAAAAAAAGTGACCAACCAAATAAAACATTAAGTTTAAAGACAATTTATTTACTAAACATTTATCATACTAATTCTAAATATTTTATAACTCTTACTTAATTAATATAACACCTACACATTTTTAATTAATACACTATAATATCTTATAAGAAAGCATTAAACATATTTGAAATTTAAAATACATATAGCATTCACAAACATGCACAACAATACTTCTTTATGCATGCTTATAGAGTTCAAATTACTTGTCTCTGGAGGCTTTACGAATTAATGTGATAACTACTTTAGAAATAAGAATATGAAAAATGTTATTACCTAGGATTTTTGAATGTGGATGTAGAACTTTGTTTTCTTTCTGGTTGCTGCTTTATGTGAGAATATTTTCAGCTGGCTGGGATGTTTTCCTGAGAGTTTTATTATTATTTCAGTGGCGCTATTTTTGGAGAACAGTTAAATATTCCTGGCAGTTTTCAAGTTGTTATCCAGACATTCTATTCTGGGCAAGTATAGATGTTTTACAGGACTCAGGCTGGAGAAAGTTGTATGTGTTCCGAAGTTTTAACACTGCATTCTTGACTCTGGATACATAATAAACTGACTGATATAACTCTCTCAAATGTAACTCAAATGCAACTCAAACTCAACTAACTGTCTGATAAAAAACTGGACTATTTATTAAAATGATGTGTTATCATTTTGATATTCTCTATCTATATCTGTTATCGAAATTCCTTTGATAATCTTTTAATTACATGTTTTTGGAGATCATTTAATTAGCAGCCATGCAAACATGTAGTTTTTATATTTTTAATTAGTAGCCATCATTGTGTTGTTGTTTTATATTTATAATTAGTAGTCATAACTGAGTGGCTTTTAATTTTTAACTTTCATTTATTTTTAATATTTAATACACATACATTTATTACAGTCACACACACACATATAATTTGAGATCTATTCACCATTTAGTTTTAAGATGACTTTTTTCTTTTCTTAAATAAAAGAGATTTATATTTTAAAACTTTTATGTTACATTTTAACTAATAATAATAAAAAAACTCTTTAACTTCTTTTATGAAACTTTTAGTTTGTTTCTAAAGCAACCCCCTTCCTCCTTTTAATTAATTAACTGTAACTTTTATTTCAAAACTCCTAAACTTGTAACTATTTATTTTAATGAATAATTTTTTTTTGTTTTAATAATTTTTATGTTTAAAAATTATTATGTAGCAACACAATATTGGTACAATATATATATATATATATATATATATATATATATATGTATATATATATATATATATATATATATATATATATTGTAATGGATTGAAAAATATACTATCAACAGTCCTTTAAGAATAAGCTATATATTTAGGTTATATACTCATCCATTCCTCTAAAGATCTGACAGATACTGGCAGCCAAAAGAATGATTAGCATATCACAATTTTGAGATAGATAAAAGATCCTACTCACTGCTCTTAAAGTATACAATGTTTCATGATCACTCAGATAGTCATCACATTTCAGTCACTCTAAGCTACTACAACCCATTATAGTTTTCTGCAAACACTATTTCACTGCCCTGTTTACATCCAAGTCTTATGGGCTATTATTTATAAAATATTACCTTGCTCATCTTTGGGAGTCTTAAAGGCAAATATTATACATATGTAAAAATAACTATACCTTACTCTCTCTGAAGTCTTAGAGGTAAAATCATGGCAGGACTACTGTTAACTGCTTCATGATAAATAGTAACTAAAATTACAATTTGGGTTGGAGCAGTGAATGAGATCAATCAGTCACAAGTGACATGAATACATGAATACATTACATCCTCAAGGCAATGACGAAAATCCCCCCATCCAACATCAATACTTGCAACAATACTAACCAACCTTCAACAATCAAATATCCAATCCAACCTTTAAAATTATGGATTTTCTACAATACAAATTTTCTAAAAATGGATAAAATTATGAAACGAACTGCATATCATATATGATCTCAAATGAAAATAAACATATGTAACAGACCAAATTATATTTGATGCCTGGAAATCATTGATTCAAAACCACACAACTGGTTTCACCAAAATGTAATGGACTGATGAATAGATAAACATATAGCCGACCGCATTGTGATATCAAAATGCAATGGGATATAAATAAATGCTGAAAAATTATAATGGAAAATTCCTGATCCATCATCAACACTTGCAGTAGAATCAACCATTTACCTAAATCCATCCCATTACATTTACTGAAACAATAATCAAGCCATCCACAAAAAAAAAAAACTGGAAAGATCCAATAACACTACAACCAAGAGGAATCTTTACTATCATTCAACCCCCATTCATTTGGCAATATGCTCCGGATCCACCCAATTTCATGTCACTCCATTAGATTCTTTAGAATTCAAACTCAGTCGTAATTTAAGTACTTACTCTGTTCAGGTATACACTATAAGAATATATCTAGCCAATGTGGGCAATAACTTGATGTTGTAGCTTATATAATACACTTATTGGATACATATTATATATATATATATGATATATAGATATATATATATATATATATATATATATATATAATATCAAGAGATACGTCAATTCAATGATGTATTCTCAACATATCATAGATAATCCTTGATATAAAATCAATTAAAATCAACAAATGTATTTTATGTGCACATAGCATATGTAAATATATAAATACGATTGTTACACTTACACTTAATATCATTAAAATAATAACACAAAAAAATACATAAAATAATAATATCATTAACTATAGGTCATTCTTGGTATACATACCATCATATTAAAAAAAAAAAATTTATGATCTTTCATATCAATCTAAACAAGTGACATTGTTTATTTTTTTTTTAAAAAAAAAAAAGGTATCATCATATCAATATACCATTTTTTTATTTTGTAAATATAATTGAATCAATGGGTTCGTATGTGAATATTATAAATCATGAGAACTGGAATTGCCATCAATTGATTTTATAAGTAATTGTTAGCATGTGTCTTGTTAATAAAGGATAATATAGGTTTTATTAGTAATTAATTTTGTTACTAATGTTATGTTGTTAGTGAGTCAAAAATAAGTCTTACCTTTATTTATATTCATCTCATCAGAGTCTAGTCCTTCTCTTTTTTTTTTAACAGAACCATTTATTTTTTTTTTTTATTTCAAAAATACATTTTATATTTAAATGAATAAATACATCTAAATTCTTTAGTACTTCCAGCTCAAAAAATCCAATGTGGAAGCAATAAAAAAATAAATAAATACATAAATGAAGAAGAGAAAACCTTAAAAAAATTATAGCATCAGTATGTTAACCATAACGAACAAACAGTTACATATCACCATAAAATTCTGAATGATTTAGTAAACCTCTTGATCAAACATGAGCATCTTCTTTAAAGGGAAATTCATGGTATATTGAGAATTTTCAGCATCTTTTATTCACTTCATTATCCAAAAGTAGTGTCTTCCACGATCTATCCAATTACCACAAATTGACCCAGTAGTTTGGATAATCTTTGATTTAGCCACTTTCACCACTGATTCATAGAATTTCACATATTTGGTTGTCATCTTATATATATGTGATGGTGAGAATTCACACCCATGGATTGTGTTCATCATCTTCTTCAAAACCCATCTGGGTGGCCTTGACCTTCACAACGATTTTTTTTAGCACACCTGCATCATTTTTATGTTATATATATCCATAAAAAAAAATTTCTTATATCAGCATTAGAAACGTTATAGCTATATATCAAAATATGAAACACAATTAAAGTCAGTTTTTTTTCTTTTGATGATAAACGTTATTAAATTTACAACTTCCAACAGTTCTAGACTTATTAAACGCTTGATTATGCAACTGAATATTTTATCATATTTTTATAGCAAATAGTTCAATAGAATTATCAATAACAAAAAGAAAAAAATATCTTGGTTCCTTTTATGCTTTAATCAACCGGGTATAATTTGTTTATTTTTAAATTTTCATAGTTTATAAAGTTCAATTAACAATGGATATATAGTGATATTCTTTCGTTTCAGTTTTTTTTTTTTTTTACACATATATATCAAATTAAAACTTACAGTTTTGCCTCTTTACTGTCCAATAATTCTTTCTTTCCAAATGCTGAAAACGTTTTGCCAAAATACAATTTTAAATTAACTGTCTTGCCATCCTTAACGAATAAATAAACAATACATATTTTTAAACTTTCCATCCATTAAAAAGAACAACAACAACCCAAAAAAAAAAAAAATAGCTGTTTGTTATTGTTGTTATGGTTACATTGTAATCATCAGGTTTCCTCTCCCCATTACCAATTTACAACACTAGAATATAAAATAAGTTTTATTTTTTTTATAAAACTTTCTCAATTGTTCTGTCAAATTTGTTATTTTAAAATATTAATAAAATTAAATTTAATAATAAATTTACGATTTTGTTTTAAGCATTTCCAGTTCATTAATAATATAATTTTGATTCATACTGTTATATATTATTGAATTCGTGAATTCAATCGATGTATTACTTTTATAAATTAACACATCCATGTATATATTTATGTTTAATGCTTATTTTGATAAGGATAGGTATAAGAATTATAGCGATCCTTACAATTCCCCCAATCCAAAAAGGTTAAAAGTTTAATCCTTTTAAACTTTTGACATTTACTAGAATAAAAAAAAAATTATATTCAATGTCCCCATCACCATAGTTGGTTATTTTCTTTTTCATATAATAAAATAGTATCTATAATTATCTATCTCTTTCTTCCTGTCAGGTGGTTTGCTAAATTACCATTTTATGTCCTTACTAGATTTGACCTCTTTTAACCCTCATATTCAGTAATTCATTTTACTTTCTCTATTTAATTTCTACTTAAATAGTACTGTCTATCCTATAATTGTATTATGATGGATTGAAACAGAATCTGACTGGTTTCATACTCCTATTTAGGCAGCATAAAAACTTGTCTCATCAGCTTCTTGTCTTGCTCCACAGAGTTACAAGATCCTAGAATAACGGCACAGAATATGGAGTGTCCATATACATATAAAGTAAGATACACCCTCATTTCTCAGTCAGTTCTGAAAGTAGCCAATACATGCTCAATTATGCAGTCGGACATACTCTCACCACAAAATGCCTTTTCCATTTTCACTAGTTTCCATGTTATCTCCTTTCAAACAACATATAAATAGTAATTATGGGTGCCCTCAAAAATCCACTTTCCACTCCTTTCATACCCAACCTGCATTGATTTCCTCTATATTTCTTTCCTAACTAGAAACATGGTTTCAGACTTCTAGGATTGTAAGTTCCTTTTATTTCTCCATTGATATTCAACCAAAATTCCATAGAATTAGCTTGTTTAACAATAACAAATGGACCATCATATTTGGGAAAAAATTATGATACTTATATTCGGTTGGTTTACTAACAGGCTGCACCTTCACAAAAACTCTATCCCCTACTTCAAATTTATGTACCTTCCTCCTATTTTTTATTATTCCTTAAATGGGCTTGAGGTGCTAGTCACTGTTGTGCTAAGCAAATATTGGCTTCCTCTTCATGAAGGTTCGGTCCAATGGTGGGTTTGTATTTTTTAAATAAAATTGGTACAAGTTTATTAAAATGAAGTTCACTGGGTGTGAATCCAGTAGATTTATTCACACTCCAATTTATGTAATTTGTTACTTTCTCAGTCTGTTTTACCCAACCTCTATTATTTTTATAAGATTTAACAGTCAAAAGTAAACATAACATTTTTTTTCTTTATATACATATATACTCAACATTATTTACAGTGTTCAATCATTAAGAAAGTCCATTTTATGTTCCAGTGCTGCAATCATGAAGTATGTCCCTTAACTTGTGCCTTTCTCTTTTAAGGACTTTCATTCACATATTCAATAAATGTGAAGGGACCTTCATAAGTATTGCAAAGCTTATGGAACTTGTGACCTTTCTGTTTCTTTGCAAGGAGTATGGTTGTCTCCAATATCATATGACAACTTTCAATGACTTGGTAATCTTCCTGATTATGAAGAGACTTGTTGTGCCATAATACATATTTAAGATGAACAAGTGTATTGGCTTCATTTATCCTTTCAATGTTGGCTTCACTAATGGGACAATTTTCATCTGTGAAAAGCCTATGAGCATATAATAGCCCTTTTGGATCATGCTATGTTTATGGACCTTGTATTTAGAGCAAACGTTATGTTTTGAACATTGGATGCTCACATTAACTTGTTTTGCTTGATCATCTAACATATTAATTTGAATGGAAGTTACTTTATTCCCACAACTGAGCTAAACAATGGGTAAGAGATCCAATAGTCTCTTCACGGCCTTCGTTTTCAACATTGTGAGTCATAGAAATATTGTTCAACTTTGCTTTGACCATCTCAAGCTCAGTTTGTAATTCTTCCCTAAAAATATTCTGCTTACTCCACACCTCTTTATTTATGACCTCTTGTGTCTGATAAACTTGTTTGATCTCTCGGTCAATATGAACAGTAATATGTTCAGCAAATTTATTGACACGCTCTTGACACTTTGTACTTTCTTTTTCAACCTTGTGCTTTACTTCATCATTATCAGTTTGCACTTTTCCCATATCTTGGAGCAACTGTCCTACTCTATTGGATAGTTGGGTGTCAACTTTCTGAATCCTCACCTCCAATTTCTCTTCAATTCTGACTAATCCTTTCCTCATGTCTTCTTGGAATTGAGATATATCTCCTTTTACACCTACCTCAACTTGGATGACATTGGCTCTTGTTGCCATATTGTCCAACCTATGATTTAAATCATTAATTCATCCATACATCTCATTTCCCATATTGGTCATATTTGGCTCAAACTTCAATTCCATTTTGGCCATATTTGATTCTAATTTAGACTCGAATCTTGTTTCCATGTTAGCCATATTCGTTTCCATGTTAGCCATATTTGTTCCCAGAGCAGTCATCTTCAGCATCATCTCCCACAGGATTTGTACTGTGATGGATTCATTTTCATTAGATGGCATTAATTGATCCCCTAGCATAGGAATCACTTTTTGGTGAGGGGTCTCTGGGATTTGAACCATTGTTCGGTTCTCTTCTAATGATTGAATATGTTGCTGCATTTCTTCTGCAGGTTTCTTAAATGCTTGTTGGCATACCAACCTTTCTTCTATACTTGTGCACATATCTAAATTTTCACCCTTTTGATTTACTTGTGTGTCATCAACTCTTTCATCCATTTTTAAAATGATCTGGCCACTTCTTAATAGCATAAAGGCAGATATGTCAATATAATCATTATGAGACAGAATATTTCCTTATTTATTGCTTCTACGAAATAACTATATTTTTTTACAATATGGATATTCGTTGTGTGGTCTCGGCTTCCCCTTCTGGTTCTCTGAAGATGATGAAACAAAACCCAAAAAAAAATTTAAACTACCATCACTTGTACACTTTCTCATTCCCAATTTACTTCTAACTACAAATGGGTTCAACTATCATGATTAAGATACTCATGTCTAATCACTATATATACAATTTTTCTATATCACTACTTCACAACCTATAACATTGATGTTAACTCTCTGATTGCTCACATTTGTCTAATGATTAGATTTCCTTTCAATATATATATGGGCTAAATACCTGTTCAGGCCCCCAAAAAGTTGCATGCCATAACTGTATAAGCAGTCTACAGGGTGTGAGATTTAATTAATCGAAGCCCCAAATGTTTGGGCCACCAAAAATGTAACGGATTGAAAAATATACTATCAACAGTCCTTTAAGAATAAGCTATATATTTAGGTTATATACTCATCCATTCCTCTAAAGATCTGACAGCTACTGACAGCCAAAAGAATGATTAGCATATCACAATTTTGAGATAGATAAAAGAACCTACTCACTGCTCTTAAAGTATACAATGTTTTATGATCACTCAGATGGTCATCACATTTCAGTCACTCTAAGCTACTACACCCCATTATAGTTCTCTGCAAACACTATTGCACTGCCCTGCTTACACCCAACTCTCTCTGGAGTCTTAGAGGTAAAATCATGGCAGGACTACTGTTAACTGCTTCATGATAAATAGTAACTAACATTACAATTTGGGTTGGAGCAGTGAATGAGATCAATCAGTCACAAGTGACATGAATACATCACATCCTCAAGGCAATGATGAAAATTCCCCCATCCAACATCAATACTTGCAACAAAACTAAACAAACTTCAACAATCAAATATCCAATCCAACCTTTAAAATTATGGATTTTCTACAACACAAATTTTCCAAATATGGATAAAATTATGAAATGGACTGCATATCATATATGATCTCAAATGAAAATAAACATATGTAACAGACTGAATTATATTTGATGCCTGGAAATCACTGATTCAATACCACACAATTGGGCTCACCAAAATGTAACGGACCGACGAATAGATAAACATATAGCCGACCGCATTGTGATATCAAAATGCAATGGGATATAAATAAATGCTGAAAAATTATAATGGAAAATTCCTGATCCATCATCAACACTTGCAGTAGAACCAACCATTTACCTAAATCCATCCCATTACATTTACCGAAACAATAATCCAGACATCCACAAAAAAAAATGGAAAGATCCAATAACACTACAACCAAAAGGAATCTTTACTATCATTCAACCCCCATTCATTTGGCAATATGCTCCAGATCCACCCAATTTCATATCAATCCGTTACAATATATATATATATATATATATATATATATATATATATATTGTAGCCTTTGATTTTGATCAAAGCTTCCTAAGTTTGAAGCTGGGTTTATTTAAAAGAGTGTATATTAAAATTTTCCTCATAAAATGCATTAATTATATTATAGAGTTATTTACAGAATACTAAGTTCAAGTCAAAATAAAAATTGAATAGGTTTTCATAAAATTACTTAGTACAAAAGTAAAATTCATTTATAAAAGCTTAAAATGAGAATTGTTAAATTTAAAATGTCAATTTAACAAAGATTTAAACAGGCAAAACTCTCCATACAGTAGTGTCAATCAGTACCAGCCACAGTAATCAGTAGATGTCAGAAGGTTTGTGCATAAAATCCCCATCTAGTGCCTACTCATCCAATATCTGCAGACTAGTTTCTGTCTTGTAATTTTTGTCAGTGAGGAGTCTTGGATCTGAGAGAACTGCATCTTAATCTTAGGATCTAATGCAATTCTCCAACAGCCATCTTTTATCTCTACTTAACTACAAAACTATCAGAATAAAATTGAAAACAATAATATTTTCAATGTAAGTTCAATAGCTCATATAGTCATATGGTTATGAACTCAATTCAGTACCCAAACATTTTGGTGTCTTTGGTTCTTTAATAACTATAGCCACCACTATCCTATTAGGCAGGATTGGTGTTAAACCACTAAACATCACATGATCACCATTTCTTATGCTTGCACATAACTGTTATTAAAACAGGAAAAACTCTCCATACAGTGGTGCCCTCAGTGCCATCCAGAGTAAATCAATGGATTCCAGAACCATTGATTATGCTGGCTGGCACTGAGTGGTACCACTGTATAGAGAGTTTTGCCTGTTTTAATAACAGTTATTTGCAAGCATAAGAAATGATGATCATGTGATGTTTAGTGGTTTAAAGATTTAAAGATGAAAAAATAGTCGAGGTTGAAGATTTATTTAGTAAAAATATGTTACACATTGTATTAGTAGTGCAAATGGATCAGAAAGCGAGGGGGTAGAGTTTATAAAGTAAATATCCTGTTTATTTAATAAAGAAAGTGTTTGATAAAAATTATATCATTGTAGAAGTAAATTATAATCATATAATACTGAAAGAAAGTTGTATAGGAAACCCAAAAATCAATAAAAGTATTAAGAAATCAGTTTAAATAGTTATATTTATATGTTTGTAAATGCATATATGTAAATTGTCTTAAAAAATTTTTAATTATAAAAATAATCAATAATCATTAAGGATAATAAGTGGTGTTGATGGAAAGTCTTTTGAGAGAACTATTAATTCATTACAATGTCATATTTATAGCAGCCAATTCCCATTCAAAATCTTGAGTTTAAAGTTGGTCTGTTATGTATTATTTTTTTATATTAAAAACTCATTTTTATTCTCTCAGGGGGATTTTCATGCACTGGTAAATTCAACAAAACCACAAGATGCCTGTAAAAATGTCAATAGATAATTTACAAAACAATAGCAAGCAACTAGTTAAAAATTGGATATAATTTGATTGACAAAAAGTATCATTCATAAATTGAATTGGGGGTATCAAAAGTATTTAAACTCAGCCATTTTTAAGGCTGAGCTCTTCATAATCAATTTGTCTCTAGGGAAACTTCATTCAGGTTAAATTTCATTTTAAATGTAATAAAAGTTTGAGTTTTAATATTGTCCTAGCTCCATTTCTGAATGAGATTTTAGTTAAAAAATTATATTACTGTAAGGTATGATTAGTGATTAAATATTTCATTGGGAATATACTAGTCTTCCTGAAGGTAATCATCATCATGAGCTTCTATATGACCATAATTACCTTGAACCATTGGAAAATAGTGCAGGATCTACTGCAGATCAAATTTTACTTAAAAAAAATTGAGGCAACACTGAATGTTATGGACTTGTATTTCAAATGCTCACTTATTAAAATGGATGGATATAATTATTTGTATCGTTTAAATTTTAGAAAGAAAATAATTATTTATTTTTATCAAAATAAGTATGGAACTGAATTCCAATACAATGTTAAATCCCACCTAAAATATTATCTGGATCATCATTGACTTAAAGTGACAATTTATCAAAAAGAAATAAATAATCAATGCAGATAAGGGAATAAAATTACTAAGTAAATCAATATGTTACCAACCTATGATAAAATTGATGGAAAATAATGCTTGAATTCTTTGAGAGAATTTATGAATTATTGGACTTCTCCAACCTAAGTTGCCATAAATCAACATATGTGTCTGAAAGCAAATTAAGAGAAAGCTGCTTGCCTTCTAATATTAAATAAAATCTTATTGAAAAAACATTAACTGCATAAGGGAATCAATGGTCATTTAAAAACTTTATTACTTCTTTGAATTGCAAGGATTATTTATACCTAAAAAGTTAATAGATGAAATAAATACTCACTGGATTAATATTTTATTTACAAACACATTTAGATGGAAAAGACTTAAATAAAGCTTCTCGTATAAAGGGAATATCTCCAAAATTATTTCAAAAAAGTGGCATTGCAAAAAATACACCAGTGAAAAATCAAAAAATTTTAAAAAACTCATATTGTGTCAATGTTTCAAAAAATCAAAATCAAATGATGAATAATAACAATTTCCAAACTAAAATGCATTTTCCCAGTCTTAATTAAATCACCAATATTACAAACAAAAGAAAACTAAATAGGAATGCAATAGAACATAATGTTTCTTATGCTCAAAAGCTAAAAACCAATATTAATAATAAAAATCAAAATGATTTAAATGCACAAAGTCAAAGCAAAATAAAAAAAGAAATATTGATGCTGATCAGATCACCGAAGATCACGTGAGTGGGTTGGAACTAATTGATGATGGAGAAGATGAAAAAATAAATTGCTCAGCAACAAATATAGTAGGCATTAGCACCAAAGAGAACCTAGAACTTTATGAGAAAGTTAGCAACGAGTTCAATGACCCTTGCTATTCAATTCCTTCTGAAATTATGACAGCAATTCTACATTAATATTGACAACAACATATAAACATTGCAATCTCTTTCAATTTCAAATTAATAATTTTTTTTACTAATTAAAAGTCAAAATCTAGGTGACTCAATCAAAAAAATTTTCCACCATCCCAATGGGAGGTACTTTGTCATAGAATTCATTAATATTTTGCAGAAGGAAATATTTAGATAAAATTAAAATGTGCAAATAGATTTCTAATAAAAATAGACATGTCAAGGCCCAAAATTTGTTATAGAAATTTTAATGGTTCTGATCTTCAAAAATTATTACAAGACTATGGTGTTATCACAGCATCTAAATATCTTTCTGAAAAAAGGTTTGGCTTGGAAATTCCCATAAAATACAGTAACTTTCTTTCTAAAATTAGGAGCAGTAGTATCACCCAATGATCTTTCATTAGTATTAGAGAAAATAAATTGCCCCTTGTTCCTATCCATATGTAGTGTTCAGCCACAATGCTTCATCTGTGGGGCAGAACACATCTTGTGGGGTCATGCCCAATTAAAAAATGTCAAGGTTGTGTAGTAGGAACAGCAGATTTCATAGATGCAGGGAAAATTCCAAAAATACCAAACTAACTCAAGATTCTGCTAAGGTGAGTAAAGAAATCATGGATCAACAACAAGTAACCTCTGCAAGCATGCAAGACATGCTAGAAAATCATGAAAAAAAAGCTTAATTGATATGGAGGTTGAAATTGTGATAGCACCTACTATTCAGATGTTAAGTGAGAAAGCAAAATCTAACGCATGTAAAAAGAGTGACAACCAACCTATAACTGGCAGAATTGCTTTAGAAAATTCTTATTTGGTCACTAAGACTAAAACATTGATCCTAACAGCAAACAAGAGGAAATCACACAACTCTTCAAGTTCACATCTAGAAAATGACTGTACTTCGACTTGAGAAACTCATTCTGATGATGACTGTGATAGCAATAAAACAATGAGGC
Organism: Epiperipatus broadwayi; assembly: GCA_028023455.1. Lineage (NCBI taxonomy): Eukaryota > Metazoa > Onychophora > Udeonychophora > Euonychophora > Peripatidae > Epiperipatus > Epiperipatus broadwayi. The sequence continues at coordinate 2,145,982 of JAQFVV010000146.1, forward strand.
CCAGAAGTCCAAGATTAAAACCAACCAAGAGAAGATCAAAGAAGACAAAAATAAAGAAAACAGAAGAAAATAGTGAGGCAGTTATAAAGCAAACTTGTGAAGATTCAGAAGATAAAGATATTAGCTCTGAAAATGTCAAGGAGCAGATGTGTAAAGATCCAGGAAGGGTAGGTGTTGAACCAAATCAACAGCAGCAGACAATTGAAAAAAACATTTCTCTGGATAATGTGTCTGAGGATGAGTCTAACATTACTATGTTGGATTTAGGAAAGCTATAAGATGGTCAGATTAAATATATCATGGAAACACCACAACTAAACTCCATGGAAAGAGTTTATGCTCTCAAGAGATGGATAGACAACAATGATCTGGACATAGTCTGTCTGAGTGAAACAAAACTTCACTGGTAGTCCAATGCAAGAATTGACCAAACTCTTAGTCAATCTGGGGTCCTAATATATTATCCATCCAATGCAGCCTCATCTGGTGTAGCAGTAATTATTAAGAACTCTAAATGAGACAGATGCATAACTTTGTATCTTAATCAAGATATATTAATAATTGAAATTACAATTACCAATGTATCAGTGATCCTTATATATACATATCTTCAAAAGGGCCCCAGATTGGTTGAATAGACAATTAATAGAATTAATTTATTATTGGTCTCATCAGTGTTGCCAATAATATTATTTGGAAACTTTAACATGAGCTATCATCAATTTATTCAAAGATATCTGCATATGATTAATAGGGTGCTATTGTTTGGTGAAGGATGTTTCCTACAAAATGCCTTTTCCTGCTACACATGGCAGCAGAGAACTCTAATTGATTTACTCTATTGCAGTGGTCAAATTTATCATTATTTAGAAGCTGAACTACAATTGGTAACTTATTCTGATCATTTAGCCATGTTGATTTCCCTAAATGTAGACCCTCTATCACTGACTTCCATGATCAACATGAAAACATTCAAAATGTTAAACAAAGAAAATACACTCAAAATGTTAAACAAAGAAAATACACCTGAATGGATATTCTCTGAAGCATATATCCTCTTCCACAAGATCCAGATCTGTTTTTTGGATCCATTGCAGTCAGGGTCAGAATTTGTGGGAATCTTAGGTTCTCTGATCAACACTTTCAGCAGGAAAACCAAGGAGCCCACAAGACTGCTAAAAGAGCTGGATACCATAGCAGATAGAGTCAGTGAGTTAACAACTATGAAGACCAGAGTGGAAGAGGTCCTCAGCCTCAAAAAGCAATACAGAGACAAACAGAAGGTCCTTGCAAATTATATTGCAGTAAAAAGAGCCAAGATCTATTTATCCACAAGGAACAACTGGATGTAAAGCAACCTGAGGTGGGACAGTGGTGCTCAGAGCAGACCCACACTTCAATTCTGTCTGTAAATAATTGTAACTACATAAGAAGCATTATGTTGGAGAAATAGATGATCACTTCAGGAAGAAGTTACAAAATTCCAGTTACAAGATTGGAAATGTTTGGCAAGGTGACCCAGTATCACAAGATCAGGCCATTACTGAGCAGAAAATTCTCCATTGGCTGAGGTCTTATCCAGAATATGTACAGCCGGGTGTTCTCAGGATACTGGGATTTGTCTTGTTACTCCTGAGTAATTTCTCAGTTAAAATAATCCATCAAATCATTGGTGTGCTGGCTGGGGAATTTCAGATCATCCCTGACCTGTATTCTATTGCACTTGTACCTTTTCTCAAGAAGCCATTGAATCCATCTCCATTAACCAATTTAAGACCCATATCAGTAACTACATTATTAATAAAAATCATCAAATCACTTGTTAAGGATAAGATTCAAGAGCAGCTGCTCAGTAAAATTTCCTTGCATCAATTTTCCTGCAAGGGATCATCCACCTTTGAGGTAGTAAGAAAATTTGCCTTATTGGTGGAGTATATAAGAACCAAAAAGATATCAGGACCTATTGTGGTATAGATGGACTTTGCAGTAGCATTTGACTCTGTGGTGCCTGCAAAATTATTCTCAATTTTGGAGCACTATGTGGTATCCAAAGTCTACATCAGAATTATAGCAAATCTGCTGCTAAATAGCCCCAGGGTTTAAACCACATCTATCAATACACCAGGGGTCACCTCTTAGCACCTTGTGTTTTATAGCCTATGTAAACCCTCTATTAACAACTATTAAGAAACATTTTCTGGGAGTATTTGTCCCAGTGCTAGGGGAGGAACTTCATCACATATCATATGTTGATGACATTACAGTCTTCCTCCCTTTGCATAAATACTTCCCCAAACTATATAAACTGCTGGATGAATACACTGAGATATATAAGCTAAGAATAAACTGAGAAATCTGCTACCTGGAAGATCCATTGGGCAACAGCAATTTCTTCAAGATTCTCAGGGAAACCTCAAAACTTTCTTGCATTTCCCATGGTGCTGTCCAGGTTGGCTATGAGAAGAGCACTGCAAAACAGCATTCTAGAAAAAACCAAAAAGGTTGCAAGTGCTCTCTCAGGGATCAACTTATCACTCCTGGGTAAGGTAGCACTGATTAACATGTTGGTGCTTCCACAAATTAATTACTTCATGCCACTTCTTAAACCAACCAGGTTCTTCCAGAATGCAATAAACTCAGTCTGCACTGGCATCTTGTGGAAGAGAAAAACAGTAACCATCAGTTTAGCCAAGATGCAGAGACCAAAAGACCTGAATGGGTTCGGGTTGCATGATTTCAACACCTTCTTTATCCAGAAATCCCTGAGATTGGACCTTCTGACACACTAACACCCATACAAAGTAAGTAGGCCATGGAGCTGCTATCATATGCCAACAAATTTTTCAAAGTCACAGCATCAATTATTGACAACACTAACACTTACTAGCTAGTTTACAAATACATGCCGCAAACATTTCTGAATTAACTACTGAGTTTGATTTATCTACCAAATTACTAATCAGGAAACTAAAATTTTGCTACTTGGAAGCCAGACATATTGACATTATCATAAAATTTAATTTGAAAGCCTTTCCACCAATCATTTTAGGTAAATCATAGAAAATTTCTCAAAAATAGAACCACTGTGTAGCTTATGTAAAGTGATGGATGAAACTATTAAACATATTTTTACTGCTTGCCCATTTTTGAATCCTGCTAGACAAAATATCATAACCAGAGTATCTCCTCCAGCTAATATGAAAATTCTAAGAATCAGGGATGCTATAAAGAGTGGTGTCTTTGCTGCAATTAGAATGGTAATGTTCTTGCTTCATGCCATGTGGTTAATGGGGAATTATTTCATTTTAAATGAGAAAGTAAAGAACTATGGGAGGTATGCAAAAAATTTATTCAAAGGACTATGTTTAGGGATCACTTACTAATGCCAGAAAAGCTCTTTGGGGACACTTGGGGGTAATTTAGGCCACTGGATGAAGAGCCAATCCTCAGGCATGCTAATTAAAAATTAATTCAAGATTAAAAATGGTTCAGTTAGATGGAGAATGACAAATGATCACTGTCAATCAAAATATGGACTGCACAATGATCATTGGCTAAGTCACTAAATGAAGAGCCATTTGTTCTGACATAAAACTAGTACACAATAATTATAGACTAAGTTTGAATGATGAGCTTCTTGCTCTGATCATGAAATTAATTTATCACAATAATAACTACTGTATCAAATGGGTTTATGATCTAATTTTTTTATTAAGGAAATATTTATTGGAATATAGATTCTACAGATTAAATAAGATCATAGCTCTATTTATTTACATTTGTGTTAGTCTTTGTTTACATTGCTTGAATTCAACTTGAATTTACATCTTTCTTGAATTTACATCCCTCTTTTATCTTGTATAATTTTGTTACATCTTGGTCTTTGGTTACACCACATCAAATCAAGCAGCCATTTTTCATTTGGTAGTAGGCTTTGCCTGCTTTCTATTATCTTTGTTGTTTCCTCTTTTCCTCTTTCTTCCTGTCATCCTTTTTTTACCTTCATACCTTCTTCTTTCTTGTCTCTTCTAGTTTTAGTTTACAAATCATTTTATAACTTAGATGTCAGTTTAAGAGGTTTGATTGTCAGCTCATCCAAAGTGATCTGTTACCACGTGTCTGCATACAATCTGTGGGGTGTTATAAGATAGTCTCTGGTTTTCAGACTGCAAAGGTATTTCTTGAAGACTTGCCATGGGTTTGCCAAATTGCCTCGAAAAACACTGTGACACCTGGTCCTCCACTTTGCAAAGAGAATCATGATTGCCATTCGGATTATAGCAAATTCCCCAGTTCTTAGTTCCCTACTAATGTCCAGTGTCTGAGAGCATTCTGACCTAATACTGAATCTCAATCTCATCTCCATGTCTCTGAGTTTTGAGAAATGGGAAATAAGATGATCAATATCCTCCTCCTCCTGGGTGCATAATGGGCAGTTGGCAGAAATGCTCTTAAATCCCCTATGATTGTTATAATATGTGTAAAAATCCAAACAAATGTATATCAACAAGATTTATATTGTAATTGTATGTGTATTTTCCTTAATAAAAAGTGTGTTATATGCTAAAACTTTGAAAATAAATGTTTAAACCTTAAGGATTATTTCACCAAAGAGTTTATTAAAGTTTTCTATGGATCAATTATTCAAATATGTGCTCACACAAAACTATAAGTGAGATATGCAGCTGCAACCATCTAAAAGACTTTGGATGGTGATTGAATAAGAACTATTTAAGTATAATTTTTATTCCTTGTTATTATTTTTTAAAACTATACTTATCTTCATAGGTTGACATACCAGTTATTTGTATGCCTAAATTTATAGGGTTCTTTTTTGAGTTTGAGTTAGTATAAAGTTTTGAGATATGTTCTTTAACTACAAAATTATTTCTTTACTCTAATTAGATGAGTGAAAGTTATGAATGAAAACATTTAGTATAGAAAGTAATTTAAAAGATCGGGTTATTATTATTATTAAATATTTTATGCTAATAAAATAATGTTTTAATATAGAATACATGTTGTGACACAATTAAATAACTTTGTCCTAAAAGGGGGGAGAAAATATGATTTTGCAAATGATGTGCATTTCTTAATTTATTTTTTTATTATTACTAAAGTTATAAATAATTTAGTGTTAACCTGATTTAAGCTTAGAAAATTGTTGGCTCATGTGTCAGTGCAATATTTTGTGGGTATAATTTAAGTTTAAATTCTCATATATGTGTTTGTTGATTGGTGAATGACCTTTGTTTGCATGATTGGATAAAGAATCACCACCCTGCAAGTGAAGCTATGCTAGCTAGCTCACGCCATAGTAAACTTTATGAAGTATTTGGAAGTGGTGGATGAATTTCCCACTTTGTCTATATTTACACCATAAGATGATTTCTTTATTAATAGATGGAGAGCTTTATGAAAAACTAGATATGGAAGGGCCAATATTCCCACAAGAAATAACTTTTACCAATAGGCCACCTCCCAAAAGTGAAAGGCTTTGGATTCAAAAGCAAATCTCTATAGTATTTAACCATCTAAAAATAAAACCAGGAACAATGTTTAATAACAAACTAAACTACTGGAACACATATGATCTTATGTATCTGGAAGAAACTAAAATTGACAATATTCTTTCGATTGGAATATCGAAGTTCTCCAGGTTCACCAAATGTCTAAAATTGGAACCGAGGTTTGTTGATTTTTTAATCAAGGTTAACCTTGGGGCCTTGCCTACTGCTGACTTACTACATAGTAAAAGAATTATAATCTTGACCCTATATGCACACTATGAAGGCATAGTGATGAGACAATGGCACATATATTGGAGGAGTGTCAAATTTGGAATAGCATAAGAAACACTTTTAAATCTCTCATTAAAAACAAAGAATCAGCTTGTGTAAATTTGACTAAGGCCTTCAAGAATGGACACTTTGGGGTCATAAGATTGGCAACATTTATAAATTTTTCCATTTGGTCATTGAGAAATAAGACTATCTTCGAAAATGGAGAAGAATATGACATGATGAAAATGTCTTTACACTTACTAAAAGAAATTAAAGAATTAGACTAAAAATTTTCTCAGAATTGGATGTTCAACCAGAGCTAGGCCCTAATAAACCTAAAGCAAAGTGTAGTACCAATGATGAAAAGAATATAAAGTTGTAAATCCACAGATACTGAGAAAACTTAATGAACCATTTACCTAAAACATTCTAGATAAACTTTACATGGAAGAGATCCAAGAACTAGAAAATGCCATTATAAAGTTGCTCATCTACATTATGAATAATAGGAAAGAGCTTTCATTTGATTAACGGATCAGTTTTAATCAATGACCCAATAAATATATTAAGACTGCTTTAACAATGCTTAATGGTAACCGATTCACTTACTGTAAAGAATCTATGATATATTTCGTGTAATTTTCAGTCTTACGTATTCTATGAAAACCTGCTTTTAAGAAATTTTATTAATGCAATCCCTATATTGGATTGGCTAACCTCATGATCTATAAGTAAAATATATGGTTCATATATGATTCATAATGATTAATCTCTCGATATTTAAAATGTTAAATTAATACACACAGAAACATTGGAAATGCTCTTCACTTGATAGGATAAAACTCTATAGATTAAATGGCCAAATATGGTTTTAATCATTGTCCACATGTTCATAAATTAAACATACTTATATATGTTTGAATTTACTAACACCATCATATATGTGACATACATGATTAGATTAATGTAAATGGGCCATTACTATGATTTCTGGAATGAGAAGTTATATATTTTCAATTTCTGGTGATAACTAATGTCTTAATGTAATTGATATGAAATTAATTGATTTTTTGTTTATAAGTGTAACCTCTGATTTTGTTGACTGGTCTCCTTTGAGATTGATATGTAAATGGCCTTTCTTTTGTATATGATTCTTATGGTTTGTGAATAAAATTTCCTTTTGAAAGATAGCTGGAGAGCTTTGTGCAAACCAATTTATATTTGTATGACTAGCGATTAATTTTAGCATATCTTAGTCTTAATAAAAATGTGCTTTTTCACTTATTCTGGATTTTTGCCAACACTCATGTTGTTGCTGACTTTGTTTTCTTATGGGTGTATGTTAATTAAGGTATTGTAAGAGTCTAAGTTATGAATATTGTTAACAGGGTCTTTAAATCAATTTTCTGTTTATTTGTGAGTGTAGCTTTGAAAGTGTGATCTATTGTACTGAGGCATTGCGTTTTATTTAACTTTGGTAGCAAGTTAAGATTCAAGAATAATTATAAAGTTAAGTATTGAATTTAAGAAATGAAACATTTGTGTAATAATAAGCAGTGCATATCAAAAGTTTCAGTTTACAGCCAGATGAGAACATTGCTGAAATGCTGTAAAATATTTCAAATTTTAAAGATAATGTCAAGCATTGGTGGTCAGTTAGCATGTTCGCTTCCCGGTTGATGCTATGACACATGAGAAAATAAAGTAGTTAATGCATATTAAGTTGAGTTAATTAATGCATAAATTACTAGCTCATTATTTCATGAAGAGTGGTCTTCATGACCAATATTCACAACCGTAAATTAAATAAAGTAGTTTAAAGTTTAGAAATAGTTAAGAAGTTAACAATTATTGTCATATTTAAAAGTTACATGATTATTTAAAGCCAAATAGTATAGTTGTCTGTTCATAGAATAAAATCACTTCATAGCAATTTCATCGATAACTGAATAATACTTTGTCCTATTACAATTATCAGTATTTGCTGTTTTGTTCTATATTTTTTGTTTGTATGGTTGAAGAACTGCAAATATTATAAATTCTTTTTTTTAGTTTCTTGTTAATAAAATGTCATTTTAAAATAAAAGCTTTGTCTGTGTCTCAATGTTTTTTGCAGATCTTATAAATTTTGGAAATCCTAATCAAACACCCAATACATTATTACTTAAATTTTAATTATGATTCAATTTATTACCCTATACGAGGTAAGAGATTATTTATCCAATTCGATATAAGAAAAATGATTTAGCACTAGAATTTCAAATTAATAATTACAGAAAATAAATAACTAATTTAGCAACATTAAAATTTAAGATTCATAATATGCAGTAGGATTATTGAGCGATATAGATTGCAGTGGGTGGACATAAAATTCTTTCTTCATTCGCTGTATTCAAATACCTTCCCAGGTGAAATAATTAATTAAAAATTTATAAATTATTAAAGTGTTTACAGTACTTTATTTACAAAATTTGTTGTTAAAATTTGTATCTTAATTATTTGGAAAAATAAAGAAAGTGGACATTGGCTATGTGAAATTCAGCCACGGTCAACTATGGATATATATCATGGGGAAAGTATTCATTTATCACTGATAATTCCCAATGGAGTGTTAATTTTTTACACTTTACTGTGCTGAAGACCTGAGACAAGATTATCATACTGGAAATAAGAGTTAGCAAAGAAAATTGACCCAGAAAACAAAGAAAAATTTTAGAATTAACAGTTACAAGATTAACATTTGCAAGGCTGAGGAGAATGAGAAAAATGGGTATGGAAATAAAATTTAATTTCCTTAAATTTGAATTTGTGAATTTGATGTTAAATGGATGGGAAGTGTGCTGAGAGATTTATAGTACAGTGGGGAGTTAAACTGAGATTTTCCTCCTCTCCAAATAAATATAATAAATCTCAAGAATATTATTAGTAGTAATATCACTCTTATTTTTGAAAATTTTATTTATTACCCATTCATTGGATATTAGTGTGGATAATTAAGTGAATTATTATTAAATAATATATAGTATATTAAATTTTCATTAAAGTTACAATTTGGTGCTCTGGCAATTTTATAATTTGCTGTCCCATCACCATCGATCCTGAGGCTGGCCGCTATGCAGGTAGTATGTGTGTGCAGTGCAAGCTAGATATGGTCTGTTGGTGCTCTCTCTTTTCCAGAGGTTACAATATATATATATATATAATTACTGGGTATTTGAACACAAACTTTAAAGCTCCCTTTAATCAGCCACTCCATCTTATACAATTGATACACATGATCACGTAGAGGGGGAAAACATAAATGATCTTCAATATACATATTTTGTGCTAAACCATCACTCATCAGTTTGTCCTGATTCTTATCCTCACACATATGTATTATCATTGCTCAGTTTATATTAAGATAGAAAAATCTTTAAACTTTAATGGACAGGCTTCAATCTTCTCCACTTTACAAATCTTCAACCATCCTTACCATTTAAAATCTGATGATGGTTTGTTAAAATCAATTCTTTGCCAATTTTGTTGTGTGATACCTATGTTGACCATAAATCAATCTGATCCCTTATATGTAGGATATTAAACCCACTTAAATACATATTTGAGGAATCGCCAGAATACAGGCTAAATATGTAATATTTAAATGCATGCATATTCTATATTCTTTAAGCTTGATTTAATTAAAGAGTATTTGAACCCACACTTTCAAGCTCCCTTTAATCATCCACTCCATCTTATACAACCAATAACATGATCACATATATTTGAAAAAAGATAAATCATCTCTAATATACATATTTTATGCTGAACTAGTACTCATCAATTGGTCTGAATTATCAACACACACACACACACACACACATATATATATATATATATATATATATATATATATATATATATAATCAGTGAACTGTTTATATTAAGATAGCAAATTTTCAATTATTAATGAACAGGTTTCAATTTCCTTCACTCTACAACTTCTCATCTATCCATATCATTGAAAATCTGATGGCTGATTTATGGTCAACATAGCTATTCATAACAGAATTGATAAATAATGGGTTTGAACACACCATCATCAGATTTTCAATAATATGGATTGCAAAAGAGTTGGAGAATAGAGACAATTAAAGCATGTTCATTAACAATTGAAGATTTGCTATCTTAATGTAACTCATTAATGATTTTATATATATATATGGAGGAGAGATGATGATCCAAACCAACTGATGAGTGCTCAGCACAAAATATGTACATTGGGGATCATTTATCTTTTTCACATGTATGTGGTCATGTGTATCAGTTGTATAAGATGGAGTGAATGAGTCAAGGGAGCATGAAAGTCTGGGTTCAAATACTCTTCAATTACATCTAGCTTAAAGACCATATATATATATATATATATATATGGTCTTTAAGCTAGATATATATATATATATATATATATATATATATATATATATGTTGTACCCAAGTGAAAGGTCACTTAGTTCCAATAGTTGCCAGAAGTTTATTAGCTTAATCATTTTATACAATTATCTGCTTTAAAAAAATGATAAAAAAAGAAGAAATTTGTTAATTAATGAATAGGATGTAGTAATAATTGGTAATCTTGATAAACAGAGCAAAACTCTCCATACAGTATTGCCACCTGTGCTAAACAAAGTAATCAATGGATGCCAGAAGGCTTGTGCATAAAATCCCTATCTAATGCCTACTCATCCAATATCCCCAGACTAGTTTCTGGCTTGTGACCTTCGTCAGTGAGGAGCTGTGATCATGTGATGTAAATTGGTAATCTTGTGATACTTAGCAAGTTGATACAATTGTATGGGCAAATTAAGTCACATATTTGTAGTTAGTTGGTTTAGGGGTTTAATAGAGCATTTGTCTCAAAATAAATATTTATGTTAGTATTTAAAATGATAATAGATAATATTAACTGTATCATAAGATAACTTTTTTTCTATTTATTTTTAGTTTATAGCTAATAACTGAGCTAATATTATAAATAGAGTAAATAATATAAAATTGATTTAAAATTAATCTTTAGTTTTCTTAAAACATTCAAATAATAATTTAATAATTAATTTAAATAAGCCTTAACTTGTTAAAAGTTATTTTATTATAATATTCTCAAATATTTTTTATTTGTTGTCATTAAAAATTATAATTAAATGGTGAGGTCCAATTAAAGATCTTCTCTCTGTAAAAGTGTGTGTGTGTGTATGAATAGACATATAAGAAGAAAAATGAATAAATAATTAACTATAATATTAAAAACAAGAAAACAAATGAATGAATAAAATCATTATAATTAATATTTAAAAGGTCTATTGATAAATGAGACTAGTTTTAATTTTATATCAGTTTTTCTATTTTTGTTTTATGTAATATATTTTTATTAATATTATATAAAAACTACTTATTAACTTTTAATTTAAAGTCATTAAATCATGTGTTATTCAAACATTTAGATCAAACTGACATCATTTATCAATTGATCAGTTTTCCAGCTGGTTTTAAAAAATTACAGTTAAAAAGAATAAGTTATGTTTATTGGTTGTTTAAAAAAAATTGACATGAAAGTTTAAGAAAAAATAAAAAGAATATTGATATAAAAAGGAAAGGTTTTATTGAATTTTTAGAGTTGAATCCTGACTTTTCCTTAAGTCTTGTTTCTCCAGAACAAACAGTAATTATTTTTAAAACCTTTTTTAAGAAAAGTATTGTAAATTATATATTTAATTATTTCAAGACTACAATGAGTGACTGCTAAAGAGATAGATAAACCATTTCTTGACATTGAACTTTCAATTATTTTTTAAAAACAATTGTAAAAATGTTAGGAGGAAATTTGTCTGTTTATTTTGAAAATATTTCCCATTGCTATATCTCATTGGTCAATTCTTAAAATCATTTGTAATGAATATTTAATTAGGTACAAACAGCTTAAACAATTTTTAAAGCCAATATTATTCTAAGAAATCTTTACTGAAAAAAAAAATCTTGAATTAACTTAATAAAAAACAATTAATTTACACTAATTTAAACAATTTTAATTTTATCTTTCATAAACTAAATCCAAAATTGATTTTATAGAACTTTTATCACAAAAATAATAAAAATCAATATTATCTTAGCTTTTTTAAAAATAAATTAAGATTTTACTGGAAAAATAGCCATTTCTTTATAAGATTATATGTGCACAAACATGATTACCTATATCTATAGAACATATTTTTATTTATAAATATTATATTTGAACTTCACTACAATTTTAAATATTATCAAAAAATAATTATTAACAATTACTATTAAGTTATATTTCATCATTTTTATATCATGAACTTTTAAAACAAGTACATTAACCAAGACTTAAAGAATTTATACTAATCATATTTAAATGTCCTTAGTTCAAACCTCAAATGACCAAGGTAAACTTTACCTTTCCTATCATTACAAGCAAATATATTAATTTTATAAAATTTTACATTATTCCCCAAAAATGTATTTCTAATTTAATTGATTATGATGTGTCCCAATACAAAAGGGTACTATATATATATATATATATATATATATATATATATATATATATATATATACAATATATATATATATATATATATATATATATATAGAGAGAGAGAGAGAGAGAGAGAGGTTATAACAGTTTGTGATTAAATAGAGTGAAGCTCTTTCCGTATCCACTGTACAAGGACACCACCAGGCCATTCGAACCTGGAAAATTTATATAGTAGTCAGATACACATTGTTAAGGATCCAACTTTATTTTATTATAATTATATATTGATTGTTAACCCATGCCACTTACTCTAGGAGGAGCTGAGATTTATAAAAATTCTTAAACACTTTCATTTTTTTATAAAGAAGAATATATTTTTAAGATTAAAAATTAAAAAAATGAAATAAAATAAGCCACTACCAGTAATAATACATCAAAAACTCATTTATTGACACACATATATGTATATTTAAAATTGAGTAACAAAATGCTCTGGTTTATATTTTAAATTTAAATTATTATTTTATGCTTTAGATAAAAGCCTGCACAAATGGATAGTTGATAGATGCTTTATAATGTTGAGTATAGATAGGCTACATAGATTACTCAGTTAAAAAAAACTTTTCAAAAACAATCATTCAATCTCAGGCTAAAAGTTCATAGCCAAACCAATGCTTGCTTCCTGATATACAGATGCAACCAATGCAATATGATGAAGCTAGCATAAAACAACACTGACAAGAATGTGCATCTGCAGTATTATTTAAAGAGAAATGATCCTCACCCAGAACAGGAATGAGCATTTGTATGGCAAAGGAAATCATGAAAATTTTCTGAAATGGTGAATTGCAGTCTTGGCTGTCTTACTATTAACACCTGGAGTAAAAAGGAAAACAATGGTGTGGGAAATACATCCTCATCCATTGTAATGCATTGACTACACCTTTGGGTCATGCATTCATATGGGCTTTGCCCTGTATGCTAAATATGCTTCACATTACATTGATATAAACACCCCTATATCCCTCCACCAGAATTGACCCAACTATGAAACAAATAGCCTGAAATTAAGCCACTTTAAAATAAACATAAACGAATTTAAATATAAAGTTATTAATTGAAAATTGCTAGAGAAAAATTGCAATAATGTAAACCCCATGATACTCATGATAAAATGCCACATTGACAACAACAACTTAAAGAATATACCAGGAAATATGTTTTGATACTCAGCATGAGGTGTCATAATTACCAATATATATATTTCTCATATAAAAATATTAAGACATAATCAACATAATGAATCTATGCAGCTATCTACACTCAACATAAAATTTAATACATTTTAATGATTTAGTTAATAAATATTAAAAAAGGAAATAGAAATGATTGAATTGGCAAACATATATAAAAATAAATATTAATAATTGATTTGACCTTCCATGTTGCTCAGATAAGAATTCATGATTTAAACTTGGTTAGGCCTTCATTATGAATAAATGAGCAAAAGTTTATCATAAATAAAATTCATAATTTATAGTTTATATGTTACATTAGGAGGTCCCTGTTTCTTGTGCCAATTCCCATAAAGTCTTTTATTATTCATACTTTCAGGGAAGACCGGTTTGTTGTTCATCCCATAGTTATCAATCCAGAGGCAATCTTAGCTGGTTCAATCCTGGAACTATGTTACTGCAAAACCCATATAATTCAGAGTCTATAATAGTACCATTCATATTTCAACAGTCTCTTCATTTGAAAACAGTAAAAGGATGAAAACTATGTCTTTTCCCCCTTCTCCTCAAAAAAATCAAGCTGGAACTATTCTTAATTTGAATTTTTTTATATTAATCCTTCAGATTCACTGACTATGGTTTCCTGTTCCAGTGGTTTTCATTAGAGTCCAAGCATTGTTTGACCTTCAACAAATGGGTAAGACATTCTTTTTAATTTTTTTATATCTCTTATCTGACCTTTAATTATAACTTTGCCTCAAGGGCTCATTTACTTTAGATTAATTAAAAACAACAATCATTTCCATTTCGAGTTTTAACACAATAGAAAGTAATTTAATTATTATATATTCTTAAAGATATATTTTTATCTTTAAATCTTTAAGTTTTTGCTTAAAATTTAGTTTTAGAATACCTTTTTTTAATAAAGTTTTCTTTTAATAATTTTTCATCTGTGCAATTTATAGATGTTGACATAACTTTTAGTTTTCCCTTTTAGTTTTTAATAAAACACTTTATTTGTGACCTTTTTTCCCTCTAAGTATTAATTTTAAAATAATGTAATGGCATGTGTGCCCATTACAATATATATATATATATATATATATATATATATATTGTAATGGGCACACATAAACAGTGGTCAACTCTAGCCATGTCAAAATAACAAACTTTTTAAATTTAAAATTATTTAATTAATGGACAAATAATATTTAGTTTTACCATATATTTTTTATAATAATAATGAAAATTTAATTTAAATATTTTATGTACAACATGATAATTTTAGATTTTCCAAATATTATATTAAATGTAATGTGAATATTTTAAATGTATTATAATTTTTATGATTGTAAAATATATATTGAATTACAGTTTAATTTTAGTTTTTGAAAAAGTACTTAACACAAAAAAAAATTCAGTCAATTATTTAACAATTTTTAAATATAACTTTTTAAAAAAGATAAAGTAGGTAAAGTTTTATGTTTATTAATATTTTTGAATAGAAAAAAATAATAAATTTTTAACATATTTGATAAATTTTATTTTAATTAGTTTACAATGTTTTTTCTCATTTCTTTTTATGTTTCCAAAACAATAGACAGCTGTTATCAAATATAAGTAATTAAAGGATTAACTTATTTTTCAGATATAAGAGAAAATAAGTTCACATGATTTGTTTTGACTTGTTTTGCAACTTTAACAAAAAAGAAGGGAAATAACTTAACAATTATTATTATAAAATTCAGCCTAGTTGACCAATGTTTAATTTGGTCATATGGAAAACAGGATTATTCCAACAATATAAAAAAAAAATCAGTAGACCTCAATGTTTGTAAGAAATAGACAATCTTTATTGAAGTGCTAAACAAATCTGCAACAAGCATTGTCACCACCCATGAGCATGACTGTCTCTATATTTTTGTGTTAGCCTAACCTAAAAAATATTTTAAAAAACTCATATGTTAGCCTTACTTGGAAATAAATAGATGGAAGAAAATGGAAAAAATTTATTTTATATGAAATCTGAAAATATTGTATTTCAGAATTGACAAATAAACTATGTACATTAGACTGAAAGAGAGAAACCTTCAAGATAAAAACCAATATAAAAATGAAAAATAAAAAGTTTTCATGAAGGACTCAAAAATAAAAATAAAACCATGGTAAAGGATATTTTTAATATATAATTATCTCTACATTTATATATACTTCTTCTAAATAAAAAATAACATCAACTGCATTTCATGAATATCCCCTTACTCACCTGTGAGCATTGACTTGAAAAGCATAAATATATGCTTGTGCTTAGAACTTATTTGTACATAAGCCAGCCTTTTCTCAACATGCTCTTAACCTATTATGTGCCTGACATATCTTACATTTTATAAATAAAAAAATATTTGTATAATTATTTATAGATATAATATTTGGTCATAATAAGCAACATATTAATTTTACATGTTCTTATAAAATATATTTTTTACTATTCATTTATTTCCCCATCAAAATTATAAAAATGGCTATTATGTAATTTCATTTACACTAAATTCAACATGAAAACTCAAACAAGAACTCAAAAAGAAGAGTAAAACCAAGATAATTGGTATTTTTAATGTGCACATTATCTTTACATTTAAAATGTTTTTATAAAAATAATACTTAATCATAATGAATATTTTTTTATTAATTTAATATTTTTAGTAAAACAAATATTTTTTTATTTTTCATTTACTTTCTCTTCAAAATAATAAAAAAATTTTTGGTTATTTAAATCTTATTAAATTTAACATTTCTTTTGAAATATATATTTTTATTTATTTGACTTTCCCTCCAAAATCATACAAAAGGTTTAACTAATTTACCATTTTTCTTTCTAATAATGAAAAAGTGGTTGTCCAACTTTTGTTATTTAACAGGAAATAACTTAATAAATTAAAAGTTAATTAATTTAATGATTAAAATTTGAATGCTTAATTATATTTTATATGAAATTATAGTTTTGTTAAAATAGTTTGAATTATATTATCATGTTTTTTTTTAATTTTCTTAATTACTACTCAGTTTATTAAATACATGTTTAAAATATTTTAGAGTTAGTATATTTATTCCTCCAGTTATCTGTTCTATGAATCTGTTTCATATTTCTTTAGTACATAAATTTATGATTACATCTTTCCACAAGGTCTTAAAAGTGCACAGAAACCAGTTCTTATTTTTCATCATATTGGGATAGTAAAAATTGCATTAGAAAAATATTGTTCATTTAGAGAATATTCTCTAGTTTAATAAATAGCTAATCAAAATGATTTATATACTTCCATCAAGTGTATTTTGTCAAAGATTTGAGAATAGTAAGTTTGACACTTATCAGTTAAACTGTAGTAATTTGTTATCTAAATATACTAAACAAAGATAATTATATATGTAAGACATTATGATCTGGACCAACTCATATGTGCTGCTTTAGCATGAAACTTGAATCTTGGGTATCATCGTCTTTTTCACAAGTCTTGGGTCACATGTTTATAAATACACCCCTCCAAAAGATAGATATAAACCAGTTGCTACTTTAAAAAGAGTGATGTAGTAAAAATTGCTCTACAAAATATTCATTAAATGGATAATCTATAGTCTAGTAAGATACTATTATAAAATTTTAATATTTTTCCATCAAGTGGTTTCTGATAAAGTTGTAAGGGCAGTAAGTTTGGCACTTATCAATTAAACTGTAGTAATTTGCTATCTAGACATACTATATAATGATAATAGTAAGTGTAAGATATTGTGATCTTGAATAACTGATGCATGCTGGTTCAGCATAAAATGTGCATTTTAGAAATTATATTTATTTTTCACATGTCTTTTGGCATATGTTTATGATTATATGTTTTTGATTATATCCTTCCACAAGGGATTAAAAGCAAAAACAAATCAGTTCCCACTTTGATGAGAGATGTATTAAAAATTACACTATACAAATAATCATTAAGTGGATGTGAATAATTACTACTCTAATTAATGACTATTAAAAATTATTAATGGTCTGTATTCTCTCTTTATCTCAATTCTTTTATACAGGTTTATCTGGAGCACTTTCAAAAGAAAATATTAATAATTTTACATCAATCATATTACTTTTTTAAGTTATATTTTTATTGTTTTATATTATTTTAATTGACATTTGTGAACTTTTCAATTTATACCTTGTCAATATCATTTTAAATAAATATATAAATATAAACATATCCAGTGATAAATATTTTGTTATACATCAATATTATTAATCTAAACTTGTTTTATTGAGTAAATAAAATACTCTAATTCCAAAGCACAAAATAATACCTTTTTAGAGAAATGAATGGATCATCATTTCTTTGAAAAGTTTGGTTTTGTGCTTTGGATTGATAATATTTTATTTTTTAATAAACCAATAATTTCAATATCAATCTCAATATATTACATAATATTAAATACTGAGAATTTCTTATATTTATATATTTTACTTTTTGAATTGTTTTTGACTATGGCTAAATGAAAAAAACTTCACAAATACTAAATAAAGTATATAAATTAATGTAAAAAGTAGCTTTAAAAAGTAATATGACTGATTTAAAAATTCATCCTGTCTTTTCAAAGTGCTTCAGAGAAATCAAAACAGAAAATGGTTTTATTGTCTAAAAAAGTTCTGTCATGTGCTTTGAAATGACAATATTTTATTTATTTCATAAACCAGCAATTTGAGTAGTAATCTCAATACATTACATAATATTAATTAGTCATGGGAAATTTATGTTTTTAATCTAGGCACTTGTTTTATATATGGAATACATATATAACATGTTGAAATGAATGCTTTTACTCGTGAAATGTTTTATAAGTTTTGGGAGCGTCTGTGTTTAACAAAATAATGTTTCAATTACATAATACTTGCTCTCTACTGCTTAAGTAATAATTATGTGGTTGTTGCAGAAGATAGTAATTTGTGTCACATGGTTGTTGAATATTTTGGCTTACATTTGAATGTTTTTTTTATTTCTATAGCCTTTCTAAATATTATTTGACAATGAGTGTTGCATGAGGATATGATTTTAATACTTGAATAATCCATGTGATGTCCGGTATCTAAAACATATAAAGTAAGTGCTTAGAAGGTTGAACGTTTAGTTATTCGATTAATATGATTATTTCTTCCAGAACTTATACGACAATTGCTCCTTTTTCTATATATGATAAATATGTCACAAGGGATCTCATAGAATCCTTGATCTTCTAGAGGGGTTCACAGTGTTAAAATATTTGTAAAAGTAATCAGAAATTCAATTACATTTCTAGAAAAGGGTTAACGAAAGGTTATCACCAAAACTGGAATTGAGCTATTATTTACACAATATTTATTTTAAAAACAAATTTAATAGTTGTACTTTCATTTTTGGCAATATATATATATTTTAAATAAAGAATAATAAAAAATATGAAGAAAATAAAAATCATTAACGAACCTCGTCAAGATTATTATATCTGTGTAAAGGGAGGGGAAATATTGATCTACTTTTTCTGCTCTTTTGGCTGTTCTCTTCTTCTTTTAGTCTATTATTCTCTAGTTTTTCTTTCTGTATTAATCTGCAAGTATATAAATAAACATTCAATGTTTTATTCTTATTTATAATATATATATATATATATATATCAGATAATATAATTGACTTACTCTTCAACATTATTAATCGTTACTTCATAGTTTATTCCATTATTTTGTAAAAGCGTTTTAAAAGAATCGAACTCCGCTGGATTTATCATTATATTCACTGGAATATTAATACCACGAACGTCATTCCAAAAATCGAGCTAAAATAATAATAATAATAAATTAATTATTTTTTAAGAAAAAATCATTTCTACCGATTCTAAAAATAATTACATGCCTATGATCTATCAAACTTAATGTTGGTTGCGTTCTTCAATTAGAAATGTGGGTCTATTCAGCCGTTATCTCTTTTATATTAACCAGCTAATAGTTAGCTTAATGATGGATATAAATAACCATACAATTAAGTTGGTTGGATTCAGAACTTTAAGTGTTTTTCAAAGTCAGGCATAGAAGAGGTAATGGCTAAAAGTGAGGCGTATTAGACCCACGTGCCTTACTGAAGAATAACATTACTATCTATATTCAGGTCATTAATAATTCAAATTTGCAATAACTAATTTTGACATAAAATGAACAGCGTTATTTAATTTTAAAATTATTTTATTCTTTGAAATGCACATTTATATATATGTATGTGTGTTTATGTAAATAATAAATAGCTCAGATTGTATGTAACTGAACAGGAAGTAACTCATTGGAAGCTTCAGTATTTCCTGCTCGTATATATATATATAAAATTAAAAAAATAAGAATAACTATATATTTAAGAAAATATTACAATCCCTAAAAGTACATTCAGTTAAAGATTTATTCTTCTTCAAATGGTATTTCAATTCATTATTGTTTTATTTTATTACAATATTTATTACATAACGGTCATTTTATTTTATAAATGGTGAATTTTATTAATAGCAAATTATATATAAATATTAATATATGTACAAAAGAATAAATTCAAGATTCATAACATTTGATATATTATATATGAAAACACAGACAAAACAATTAGTATTTCAAGTTATATGAAGCATGATTTGAACTTGAAGAAAATTACTCTATATATAGGCGAATATGTAATTTATATACAATTTATGTATAACTGTATGGCAGGATAAGCTTGTTTAATATTGAATTAATGCTGTCACAATGTATTGTCAAATTTCATTTATATTTTTAAGCAAGAATTTGATAGCATTTAAATGCATATTAAATTATTCTTTATCATCTTTAAGTACGATGCTGACTTCTGTTATCAAATTCAATAGAAGAGAGAACAAGACATGCAGTTCTAAGAATATGAATAATTCCAGAGGTATTGAGAAAAATCAAAGGATTTAATATTTTTTTTGAAAACAATTGTCTGATATTATAAATTTATAAAGATGAAAAAATATGGACAGGTTTGAAAGATATATAGAATATTCTCTAGATTATTATTTCATAAGTCTCAAGTGTCATCAAAATATAATTTAAATCGGTTAGCGAGAAAATTTTCTAGTAGTTGTATCTAGTAGAAAGTTAAATATAATTTTCAAACATGATGGAAGAAAACACAAGTTTTGGAATCGAATTAAAGTCTTGGCAATTACTAAACCTTGACCATAGATGTCTAATTATTATATATATTTTTTAAAATCTTTAAATGGGATACTAACTAAAATATTTGCTAGTGGATAGGTCCAACATATTTTCACGTTCTAGAATATAATCCGTGGAAAATAAGAGTCAGAATATGGAATTGAAGCAAGCAAGAGGATAAATCGGGAAAGCGGAACTTTTAAGATTGGACTCATTAAAGTTAAAATATATATTTTAGTTCTAACATAAGAGACAATAATTGAGGGCATAATACATTAATCCTCATTTACAGATTGGAAAGAAAGCAGATGTAATTATCCATAATGTATAAATATGTTATACTTAGAAGACGTCAAATGATTGTTTAGATAAGACATAGCCATGGGTTATAGAAGGCAAGAATACTTAAAAAAAATAACTTAACAATGGGTTAAAGCATTATTAAGAAAATGACTTTTAAGTTTTGATTAAACTTTCTGGCAATGAGATGACCCAAGTCATGCTTTGATTGCCTAATAGGTAAATTGATTGGAATTTCAAAAAAGGATGAATTTGTTTCTATGAAGAAGGACAGTAGTTTATGATATGTAGATAACTGACATGTGGATGACTTAAAACTTGTATTATAGACCCTGTTAGCATTTTTATTTGTTCAGAATTGCTGAATGAGATTAATTTACTAAAGATTATTAGAGCATCATCATCGAAAAATATTACTTTAATTTTATTTCTCAGATGAGCAATGAAGAGACCTTCTGTGCATTGCTCATTTTTGGATCATAGATTCTATATACTGCAACAAATAGTAATGCAAACAGCCAAGCAGTGAGTCTTATGGAGTAACATAATTAGGTTAATGTTTAACCTTAACAGATTTATTGATAACATAATTTTTACAGCAGTAGGTAAATGTTTATGATTAGGCATATTTCTTCATTATCTATATAAATATTTCCAGTTTACCATTTCAAAAATAGCTTTAAAATTAATTTGGCATTCATAAAATTTGAAAATTTGTTTTAGCTGGAGATGTGTGGTAAGTTTTAATTGCTTAAGGTCAAGAGGAAAGCTTTGAAGGAATATCTTCATTTAGTTTTTCCAGCATAATTCTTGCAAATATTATTATCAATGTCTTTTAGTGTGACTATGCATTAATTATTTACTGATGGATATAAAACATCTTAACTTTTTCTATGCCAAAATAGCCTATCGATGAAAACATTAGTATTTAATAATGAGTTAGTGTACTAGTAGCAGTGGACTTTGTATCTGAAGATGTATGGCTTACCATAAAAATTATGTCACCTTTGAATCTCTACATTCCCATGAATTTCAGAAGCTACAAACTATAGCATATTTTTATGTTATTATTTTTTCTTGTTTTTAAAACATAGCACTAATAACATATTTTTAAAATAATCTATTTTTCCATATAACATTTTTATTTTTAGATATATTTTTTTGGAATTAGAATTTTGTATTCCCACACATTTTTTTTAAAAAAATGTATATTAAAGAATAATTATAATAAGAGCATGTCAACGTCATAAATTTACTTGTTATTTAGGTACAGTAATAACATTCTTAGAATAGTATTGAATTTTTCATAAGTAAAGAGCATGTCAACGTCATAAATTTACTTGTTATTTAGGTACAGTAATAACATTCTTAGAATAGTATTGAATTTTTCATAAGTAAGTCTAAAGATTTCACAATTTTATATAGCTTCAAAACAAAATCTCATCTACACACACAATTCATGATCATGCTGAAGTGAAAAGATTATACTCCTTACTGAGTAATAAGGACTTTTTATATGTAAAATTTTAAAGTTATTTGAACACTTTATATATTTTTTTTTCTATCCATGTATGATTTCCATTAGTAACTAATAAAATATGATTAGTTTGATTAGTTATCAGCCAGATACCTTAAAGATAAATTCCATGTCTTATTATAAAGTCAGAGGACTGTTCAAAAATGCCATATATGAGGAGGTAGATAAAAAATACCTTGTGTTATCTTGAGAAGTATATAAACCCCCAGAACCCAGTCTATATGTTCTGATATTAATGTAATTCAGAAAATTCTGCCTCTGTAAGATCAAAATTAGGACCAGGCTTTACTATATGCAGGTCACCTCGACCTTTTATTATTTTAATATGCTTTAAATAGGTTATGTACATTTGTAAATATGTTCCTATGTTATCTAAATTAAGCTATTAGCTTACTATCTCAATTCTACCCTTATCAATTATTTACTTGCTGCTCACAGGACCCAGTAGACATGTTTTATTTATTTTCATAAGTGATAAATGAAGTTGTTATAAATAATTGCAGGACAATTGAAAACTATTGTTTATGGCCATTTAACAGGTTTTTGTTCTCCGTTTGATCAATATTATTCACAAAAAGAAGACGCACAGAAATATGTGGAATTTAAATCCATTTATTAAACAAGAAAATCATCTGATTTGGAATAGGAAAAATTAATAGACTTGTGTTACGATAATGCATTACGATACAGCTTACAAAAACAATATCATGTTATATATGACTTGCTTTATTGATAATGATGATACATTAATATTATTATTTAATTTCACGAGTATAATTCAATTTTGGATTAAAAGTAAAACTGAGTATCCGGAAACATGAAAAAGCCTTATGCTATTGCTGTTCAACTACATATTTGTGTATTTGTGCAAATCTACATTTTTGCAATAACATAAAATCAAAAGAAAGAAAGAATTTATTAAGAAATCTAGCTTTGCATTTAGAGGTCACAAATATATCTCCAAGATTTAATTACTGAAAAGTCTCAGCAATCATCGCATTATTTTTTGCTTTATAATTATAATTATGTTTTCCTTAGTTATTTAAATATTATTCTTTGTTTTTCTTCAGATTTTGTTTATTAGTAGTTTAATATTTTGATAGTTTATTTATTTTTGTATAGTTTTGTCAATTATTCTATGTTATATATATATATATATATATATATATATATATATAACCCCTCTATCCGATTCCGAACCTACATATTATATGAGCGAATGCCTAGGTCGTCAATTTTATCAATGAATAGAATAAATTAACACTTTATTTTAAGTTGAATTCATAGTGAGACTCTTCTACATATGCCTAACTTATAACTTAGCTTAGTGGAGGGCTATAGGAAGTTAATAACATATATAATATAAATAAATGAAGGAAGAAATACTACTAATCATTAAAATAAAGTATATGCCTTATTTATTAATCAACCAAATGATGGAGGCCAGTAAAGTTTCATTTGTTCAATCTAATAAACTATAATTTCAATTTAATATCTTCCATCATCTAGATGTACTTTATATTAGCTACAATATAACTTTAACAGCAAAACATAATAATACTAAAAACTCCCCTATCTAGCACATCTTAATCTAATAGCTAAGTTAATGTTAATTTGGAAATATAAAATCAGATCTCAGGGAATCTTTAATACAATTTGATTAAAGAAATTCAGTATTTTCCAGTAATGTATAACTATAAAAATAAAATATAATTGAATGAATTGAATAATGTCTCACTGGACTAACAATTAGACAATGAAGGAAATAGGGTATCTTTTAATCTCACATCATTGTCCAAATAATAAATGAAGTACATAACCTTCTTCATAAGTTTACCAAATGGTAAAGTATTTCATATAATGTTTGGATCAAGATAACAATATTATCAGATTTCATTATGTTTATTATTAAATTTACAAAGTAATGTATTTGTGTAGCAATAGATATGTGGAATGTGGAAACTAGAATACGAATGCATATAAGAACAACTCAAGACAAAGTTTTGAATAAATAAACAAAGCATTTATTTACATTTGCAGTCAAAATAAAGATAATTAATTCACAGTGAGACTGTTTGTTCTAATTCCTCAACTCACACATACGTGTGCTAACCTGGGTTTGAAATCACTTTGATTACATACTTTATCATTTATTGATTATAAATTCATAAAACATAAGTTAATAAAAGAAAAATAATGCCCTCATATTCAGATTCCTAATGTACTTAGGCTATCTAACATTTTTTTTATTAGCAAACAACACTGAATAAATAAATATCATATTATGGGCACAAACATACAAGTTGGAGAGGTCACACTATTAATTATTGGGATAAAACAAATTAATAACTTTGGCTTTTAAGAGAACAACTTTAAATAGCTCAATAAATAATTCTTTTAAATATCTATCCTTTTCATCATTCAAAATAAAAATAATCATTCTGATGTTTTGATGATTTAAAGCATGATATAATTCAAAATATATAATTTCTGATGTATAAGTTTAATAATATACTCTCATGTCTGCAAGATTATTTGCATTATGTGTGTGTTGCATCTTACACTATAATTAAGACAAAATCAATATATTACGTCTTGTTAAACTACTTATGAATTACTAAATAAATGTCTTAATACGGATAATACCATAGACCAATATTCAATAAAGAATTTAATCTTACTATTTATTTAGCCACCAACTAAATTACATATAGCTATGATTCTATGATACCCCAAAAATAAACATTCAAAAAAAATTTAAGCACATGAGGAATAAATAAGCTTCTTGGCTAATTAATCAAACGACAACTACGTAACTTCGAGGTACACTATTGGTGTGGAACTCTGTCTCATCACCAGAAAAAAGGGGAAATATATCATTTAACTTCATAAAATATCTTATAATGCATACTTATGCAATCTAGGGATATACTTCACTCATGGTAAATATTTAGATATAATAAGGGAGAGAGGCCTCAATCCCACTCAACATAGAACATATCATGAATAACATTCTTTCTCATAGTTATTTTATACATTTCATTCCATACATTGGAAAATAAATACACATACAGATAGGTCACTAATTTCTTCAATTCTTTTAGCATACGATATTATCTGAAATTAACAGAGAGAAACAGTTATAAAACTGAATATTTACTAATTATATAAAATCACTGCATAAGACAGACACACATACGTATGAATGAGAGCATGAAAATAACCACAAATTATAAATTATGCAAATATTATGGAAAAGTAAATGATAAACAAAAAATAAAATTTTTAGTTTGTGACAAATTATTAGCCGTTTTAAAATTTTTAAATGACAGTAGTTATTGTCAACGAATTTCATTATTTCTGATAACAATATTTATTTTTTATACATTTGTTATTCTCTAAGCCAATTGCTCACTTCAATACATTTAATAAATAAATAAAAAATATACCTCTCTTCAATAAAGCACCCAAATGTACATATAACTTTCATAAGAAATTCTATTTAAAATAATAATCATTTACCAGTATATTGCAACTTGCAATACACTCATCCGAGAAGTTCTTGAAGTCAAGGACATAGCATGGAATAAATAAGCAAATAAATAATAAATAATAAGTCTGTCTGTCTATCTATCTATGGTATATCAATAGCAACAAAAAAAAGTCACTTTTCTTTTAACTTAAAAGAAAAAAATTCACTTGTAAAGTTTTAAACATAAGGTTTTCTGAATGACACGAAGATATGGATGATGATTCCAAATGAATATGTGCTACTAAACATAAAAACAAATTCCTAGAAGATAAACATTCACAATTTAGATTTAATTCAGCAATCTCTAATGTCCTTAACAATAGCTAATTGAGTTCACTAATATAGCATGTGCAGTAATAAATTTTATATAATGACTGAGATATGGATAGATAGTTTTAGCTACATATTTCTTTTATATTTATGATTTAATTAATTCTGGAAATATTTTAATTTAACAATAACTTAAGCAGGTTTCCCAAAAAAAATCAGCTTGCCATAAACTGTATAAATTATCACAAATATAATTATTTTGGTCCATTGCTAATTAATTATTTATGTAAAATCTACAGTTCTTTAAGCAATAATGTTTTTTACAATAAGTCTACATACCAAGGAGAACAAGAAAAATATCACATATTAATGTCCTTCTACTAGACTTAAACATGTATACATTAAATAAACACTAGTAATTAGTTAATTATTGGTAAGCCACCAATTTACTTCTTTAATAAAACATTTTTATAAGCATGGATAAACAAAGTTATCATTATGTAGTAGTTCAAAATATAACACAATAAAGTATACACAGCATCCTCTTGTTTTAACTTAACTTTTATATAATCAGAATATAATTTAAATTTGGAGTCTATGGTAGGTTTTGTTAAACAGTCCTGCATAAATTTCCTTAGCAGATTATAAAGTTCACACAATTTCCTTAAAAGGTTAAAAAGTTCACACATTTTTTTTTCCTTAGTAATAATAAAAGATATAAGCAAATAAAGTAGATTAAAGTTATCAGCATATAAATACATTTTAAAAACTTTAGGGTTAATTTAACATTTAACTGAGTGGATAAAATGAGGAAAATATACCTTTTGTATAATTAGCCTGACATCCTTTCTTAAAGCTGTCTGATAGTTAGAATTCCCAAACTGAATTTTATAAAGAAAATAATATTTAAAAATTTACACTTTGGAGTTTGAACTGACTTGATTTCTGGAAGAGATAAAGGAATTGGCAGAAGCACAATGAACAAAGTAATGGATGAATCATTTCCATCAATCAAGAGGTCACCTTATTCTCCAAAGTTTAGCTCCACCCTTTGCACTCACTTAATGAAGGAAAAAGTATTCAAGAAATCTTTTCTTGAGAAAAAAAATCATTTTGATTTTCTAAATTAAATCAAACTGAATAAAGCAAATAGAAAAAAATAACATTTTACAATTTTGAAACAAATGAATATTAATTAGCTAATAAATATAATAGTTGATAATACAATTTAGTTTGTCAAATAATTCACCAATCCAGATATCCATTAATCACTCAAAATATATATTTGCAAAGCTATTAAAGATATTTGCTGTAGTTTTAAGTATTTTATTGTAAAATGTAAAATTCTATATTGTAATTAAATATGAAAATGAAATGAGAAGATGATACAGACATACATTGCACACATATATGTTGTTATAGAAACACTGAATTATCCTGACTAAAATATAACTTAAATGGCTATGGATTAAACATATTTCACTGATTATATTACTTATACATGGATGGGTGTGCCAATGAATAATAGATCAGAAAACCATCTAAACAAATACCAACCATTATTCTACAAATAAATAAAACAACTTTACATTAACTCAACTTGCATACCAACAATTCCTGTAATGATCCACCCCCCTTTCTTGCATTAAACATTTCATCAAATACAATAATAATTACTAAATGCTTGTAAGATTTTCAACTAACATCCATAAGCAAATTTCACATATGGTTTTATACTATTAACCAAAAAATTATTAAAATTTTAGTGCTATTTCATTTTTTTAGTTAAATGCAGTTATTCGCCACTGATAAAGTTTAATTTAATTACGTGTGCCCATTCTGAAGGTCACAATATATATATATAAAATTTGTTAAGCACTACAATAATTATCATTTACTATAAAAACATTCCTCCTTTTTTCCATTCTTTTGTTGTTGTTGTTGTTCAATTCTTCATTTGGTTATTCATATAAAAAAAATTAAAAATTTATTGATCCAGAGCATATAGTCAAGTGAGAAATATTTATCTAGATGTCACAAAATTAGAATTATGTATGGATAGACCTTCAACTTACAATGAATTAGTAGTATATAAAAATGGTAACCATTACGAGGGAGATATGCCTGGCTATATTTAGTGTGACAATTAGGCAGTAGTAATCTTGTCTATCACAATTTTGATCTTTTCTATATCTGTTTAATGATAATTTTTTTTATTATATTCATGTATACACTTTAAAAGTTATAAAGAATTTTATAAGAACAATGAGTATGTTCCGTAAAAATTCAGAAAAGATTGGTTTGCTCAGTTATATCTTTGTTTTAATATTTATAATATTTTAATTTGTATTGTTTCAATTAATGTTTCATTAAATTTGATATACTTAGAATTTATATATAAATGAAGTAAATTGTCAAATCAAAATAAGGCATTAAATTGTTAAATAACTACCATTTAACCTACCTTTCCTAAATATCTGGTTCTGAAAGTTTTAATAATGTATGAGTATTTCTCTGAACTTTCCGTTTATATATACATATAAATATATATATTACTAATTTATATGCTATATAATCAAGATAAAAAAAAGTAAATACTTATCCATTTATTTCCATCAGCTAATTAATACGTATTTAATAATGTTAAACAGAATTGATTTTAGAGTAATCAATTATTAATAATATATATATACGTGTCTTCACGGGAAAATATTAGAGCAGACGATTTCTTTCCCCAATGAAAATAAGATATACTTCATGCATTTTCCTTTTGAAACTAATTACTTTATATGATTTAAAAATGAAATTATAATTTCTTCATTCTCTTGAAACTTTTATTTAAAATGATTTTGAATTGTTTTCACTGAAAAGATAATTTGTAAACAAATATATTCTTCTGCTTAATGCTTAAGTGCGGCACTAAAATCAAAATACTTTAATCTTTTTTTTTCTCTTCAATCTAAATAACTTTTGTGTTATTATTAGTTCTGACCATTTATTAAAATAAATAAAACAATGGTAAAACTGACTTGTAGTGGTCTCGACACTTCACCCTCTATTTTTAAAAAACTTAACTACATTTTTCCCTACTAACTGTATCCAACTTTAATCAGTGCATCTAATTCTAAATAAACTATATCTAAGTATAAATGCTAATAAAAAAAAATTAAAAAAAACTTACATTTTGATGCGTAGTTTTCACTTGTATATGTAGCAATGTTTACTGTATATATAACTATAAATAAATAAACTATATTAACTATAAATGTTTTTACATAAAGATGAATATATAAAAAAATAAAAAAAGAACTTACATTTCCTGCAGACAAAATCCGTGTTTCAAACTATGTTATTCTCACTATGTAATTGCAAAGCAAATCTAATTATAAATATATTTTTTACATGAAGATTAATAAATAAAATGTATTAAAACTTACATTTTTATGCTCTATGTAGAGATATGTTTGTTGCCTGGCAAAAGTGTGACCAAAAAAGTCCCTACTGTCAAAATTATGAACTATTTTTGTCATATGTAATTTTTGCCACGTGTAATTCCCCTCCCCCCCCCCCCATCCATTTACTTTTTGCCAAAAAAAGATTCAAATCAATATTAAAACCAAGTATGTCAAATTGTGAACAACTGTTTTAACATTGATTTGAATCTTTTTTCAGCAAAAAGTAAATGGACAAGGGGGGGGGGGGAATTACGTGCGGCAAAAATTATACGTGACAAAAGTAGTTCATAATTTTGACAGTAGGGACTTTTATGGTCACACTTTTGCCAGGCAACAAACATATCTCTACATAGAGCATAAAAATGTAAGTTTTATTACATTTTATTTATTAATCTTCATGTAAAAAATACATTTATAGTTATATATACTTTGCAATTACATAGTGAGAATAAAGTAGTTCAAAACACAGATTCTGCCTGCAGGAAATGTAAGTTCTTTTTTTATTTTTATTTATTCATCTTTATGTAAAAACATTTATAGTTAATATAGTTTATTTATTTATAGTTATATATATGGTAAACACCGCTACATACACAAATGAAAACTACGCATCAAAATGTAAGTTTTTTTTAAGTTTTTTTTATTAGCATTTATACTTAGATATAGTTTATTTAGAATTAGATACACTGATTAAAGTTGGATACAGTTAATAGGAAAAAAATATAGTTAAGTTTTTTAAAAATAGAGGGCGAAGTGTCAAGACCACTATAAGCCAGTTTTACCTAAAACAATAATAATTGCTTACGTTTTCTGTTCTTGTTTTTCCTTCCAAAGAGTACATGTTTAGGCAAATGTTTATCCAAACAGTGAATCTAAGATCGATGATTAGTAGTGCAGAGATGTCACAGGGCTATTAAGTTGTTTTTTTTATTTCATTTTGTTTATATCCATATAATCATGAAATTTTGTCCAAATTAATTTTCAAAGTTATTATTTTCCAGCTTATTCTTTTTTTTTTATTTTATAAGTGGATAGTTACAGTCTTGTTCCGATTTACATTTCTTAGTCATTGTCCCCTCTATACTTGTCACAGTATTTATTACTTGTATTGTAATACTTGATTGGTTCTAAAAGATCCAATCAATGTAACTTGTGAATAAATTAATAGTTTTATCCCTCTAGTGAGAATCATCTAGACTGCTACATTTCAATTTAAATTAAAATACAATGTATTTAAAGATCATTTATAAATAAAATTTAGAAGACATATAAATTGTTTTTGTTGTTTATTTTTAATTATTGTTTAATAATACTAATAATAAAGTGTTACTGTTTTTATTCTTCTAAATGGATTTTAATACTATTTAAAATATTATTTGAAATAGCTGCCACTGGAACCTATGATAACATGTTTATGATTTATATCCAGTCTATTAGACTTTCCAGTGTCTCACAGTCAAGATTATCATCACCTTCAAGATATTTCTTAGTGAGCTTTTGCTTGGTTAGAAAACTATAATCCACATGCATTTCCCTCTATAACTAGTTTCTACACATTGATGTTCAATATCTTAACAAATTATTACCAATTAAAATTTTAAATTTTACCCACAGGACCACTGAATAAAACTTACTATCATTGAGCCAAAACATATGGTTTCAATATATATATATATATATATATATATATATATATATATATATATATATATATATATATAAAACCAAAACTGTCTAACACTATACTAGCAAAAAATAAAAATGCAAAACCATAAAACAATACAATACTAGATTA
This sequence comes from Epiperipatus broadwayi, assembly GCA_028023455.1. Lineage (NCBI taxonomy): Eukaryota > Metazoa > Onychophora > Udeonychophora > Euonychophora > Peripatidae > Epiperipatus > Epiperipatus broadwayi. The sequence continues at coordinate 2,177,649 of JAQFVV010000146.1, forward strand.
AATTCAAAATTTTACCAAAATCCTTACACAACCATGGTTTCATCTACTACAAATAGACCTTCTCAAGTGAAAATCAACCTAAAGGAAAACATATATATATACAAACAAACAAACCTTCCCATAATTCATTTCAAACTCCACCTTCCCTTAATATCAAAAGAAGTCTTCATAAGATTGATAGCCTCAGAATCAAGGAGTTTTATCATCAAAGTCTCCTTTATTCTTCTTTTTAACTCATTCTTTTCATAAAAAATAACCGAAGCATTGTTAAACAATATTCTATGACCTGTATTCAATTCATGAATATATAAAGCTGAGTTAAGATACCTATGTTTAACTCTACTTATATGAACCTTAACCCTTTCATTAAGGCTAAATTTACTCTGGCCTACATAAAATTTACCACAACTACATGGAATTTTATAAACAATACCAGGAATAGACCTACTATCAATAGACTGCTTTGAACCATTAAGTAATGAATTCAAATCAGAACCTTTCCTCCATGCAACCTTCTTTCCACCTAACAAATGACTATTCCTATAAACCAAATTATAAATTGATGCTTTAAATGGTAAAGACATATAATCATCATCCTTACCAACAAAATTCTTATCATCCAAATCACGACTATAAACATTATTATTAAATACCACTTTTTTAATAAAATCATGACTATAACCCAATTCTACATATTCAGCAGCAAATTGACTTCTTTGAATATCAGCATCATTATTAAAATTATTAAGCCTTCTATTCCGACAACAAAAATTCAACAAAGACATTTTTTTATGTATAAAAGGCTGATAACTATCAGGCCTAATCATATTTCTCAAATTTTTAGGTTTTATAAAATGACTACAAAACAAAACATCATTAACCTTCTCAACATTTAAATCTAAAAACTTTAATTTTACAAAATCAAAACCACCCCCCTCAATTGTAAACTTAATACTAGAATCAAAACCATTCAATCCACATAAAAACTCTTCTAATTTCTCTTTCTGAATAACAAACAAACAATCATCAACATACCTAACAAATAATTTAATAGAACATGAAAACATATTAATAATACTACACTCCAAATAATCAATATAGACAGCACACATCAATGGAGAAATGACATAACCAATAACCCAACCTTCTCTAATCTTATAAAACACATCATTAGACATAAAATACATTGAATCCTCTAACAGCAAAAGCAAATCATGAAAAACCTTAATCTTATCTGCAGAAAAACATTCTAATTTTTTTAAAATTGAAAGAAAAACATCAATACTTTTTAATCTATTAACCGATTGGTACATATTTTCAATGTCTAAACTACCAAAAACACAATCATCATCCAAAACAAAACCATTTATTTTCTTAAAAGCTTCAAAGGAAGAAGAAACACAAAATTGACCCAGTTTTATATAATCCTTAAAATATCTTATAATAAATTTTGATATTTTATCAACAATTCCTCCTGTAAAATCAAAAATACATCTCAAAGGAAAATTATCTTTATGAGACTTCAAATTAAAGAAAACCTTTGGAGCCACAAAATCACTAGGGTAACAATTTAAATAAGTAGCTCTATCAAAAATCTTTTTATTTTCCATAACTTTCATAATCTTAATTAATTTAGATTTTATTTTTTTACCAGGATCAGAATCTAAAATAGCATATTTTTCATTATTTAATTCTAAAGAAACTTTACTTTTAAAATCAATATTATTTAACAATACAAACTGGCCACCTTTATCTTCTTTAGAAATAAAAAAGTTAATTAATATGTCTAATAGAATTGAATCTTTAAAGGCTCAGGTTAATTTTCTTAAGTCTTGTAGGTTTTGCACTGTGTTTCCTAATTCATGTAATATTAAATTGGATAGGAAATTGGTTTTATTTTCTAATTGTGATTTTATTCTAAATTTTAAAAGATTTATTCTTAAACAATTTATTATGCAGATTATGAGTAGTTTATCTAATTTAATTGATAGTTATAAAATGTTTAGAAGAAAGTTGGATTTTAGAAGGAATTTAAATTATTCTGTTTTAAATTCTTTTTTAAAGTGGTTTAGGCGTAAGTGTGAAATCACTTATAATAATAAGTATTTCAAGAAATTTAAATGGTTGATTGGAAAGGCTGAAAATAAAAGTTTTGTGAAAGGAAAAGAGTTTAGATTTGGGTCTTATAAAAATAGGCCTGATGCTTCATCTGTTTTAAATTTGTCAAATTATATTTTGAATGTATCTGATTTGGCTATTTTAGCTAAGGGTCCTGGCTTTGTTCCGTTTGCTAATAAAAGTTTAATTTTTGATTTTGTTTCTGCAATTGAAAGTAGTAGTAATATTTCTGATGAAAATAAAATGTCTTTACAGGTTATTTTGAATAGTCAATTACTTAAAAGAGAAAAATTTGTTTTTGCCCCTAAGGAAATTAGTTTTGTTAAAAAAAGATTGAAAGCCAATGATGTTGTATTATTAAAAGAAGATAAAGGTGGCCGGTTTGTATTGTTAAATAATATTGATTTTAAAAGTAAAGTTTCTTTAGAATTAAATAATGGAAAATATGCTATTTTAGATTCTGATCCTGGTAAAAAAATAAAATCTAAATTAATTAAGATTATGAAAGTTATGGAAAATAAAAAGATTTTTGATAGAGCTACTTATTTAAATTGTTACCCTAGTGATTTTGTGGCTCCAAAGGTTTTCTTTAATTTGAAGTCTCATAAAGATAATTTTCCTTTGAGATGTATTTTTGATTTTACAGGAGGAATTGTTGATAAAATATCAAAATTTATTATAAGATATTTTAAGGATTATATAAAACTGGGTCAATTTTGTGTTTCTTCTTCCTTTGAAGCTTTTAAGAAAATAAATGGTTTTGTTTTGGATGATGATTGTGTTTTTGGTAGTTTAGACATTGAAAATATGTACCAATCGGTTAATAGATTAAAAAGTATTGATGTTTTTCTTTCAATTTTAAAAAAATTAGAATGTTTTTCTGCAGATAAGATTAAGGTTTTTCATGATTTGCTTTTGCTGTTAGAGGATTCAATGTATTTTATGTCTAATGATGTGTTTTATAAGATTAGAGAAGGTTGGGTTATTGGTTATGTCATTTCTCCATTGATGTGTGCTGTCTATATTGATTATTTGGAGTGTAGTATTATTAATATGTTTTCATGTTCTATTAAATTATCTGTTAGGTATGTTGATGATTGTTTGTTCGTTATTCAAAAAGAGAAATTAGAAGAGTTTTTATGTGGATTGAATGGTTTTGATTCTAGTATTAAGTTTACAATTGAGGGGGATGGTTTTGATTTTGTAAAATTAAAGTTTTTAGATTTAAATGTTGAGAAGGTTAATGATGTTTTGTTTTGTAGTCATTTTATAAAACCTAAAAATTTGAGAAATATGATTAGGCCTGATAGTTATCAGCCTTTTATACATAAAAAAATGTCTTTGTTGAATTTTTGTTGTCGGAATAGAAGGCTTAATAATTTTAATAATGATGCTGATATTCAAAGAAGTCAATTTGCTGCTGAATATGTAGAATTGGGTTATAGTCATGATTTTATTAAAAAAGTGGTATTTAATAATAATGTTTATAGTCATGATTTGGATGATAAGAATTTTGTTGGTAAGGATGATGATTATATGTCTTTACCATTTAAAGCATCAATTTATAATTTGGTTTATAGGAATAGTCATTTGTTAGGTGGAAAGAAGGTTGCATGGAGGAAAGGTTCTGATTTGAATTCATTACTTAATGGTTCAAAGCAGTCTATTGATAGTAGGTCTATTCCTGGTATTGTTTATAAAATTCCATGTAGTTGTGGTAAATTTTATGTAGGCCAGAGTAAATTTAGCCTTAATGAAAGGGTTAAGGTTCATATAAGTAGAGTTAAACATAGGTATCTTAACTCAGCTTTATATATTCATGAATTGAATACAGGTCATAGAATATTGTTTAACAATGCTTCGGTTATTTTTTATGAAAAGAATGAGTTAAAAAGAAGAATAAAGGAGACTTTGATGATAAAACTCCTTGATTCTGAGGCTATCAATCTTATGAAGACTTCTTTTGATATTAAGGGAAGGTGGAGTTTGAAATGAATTATGGGAAGGTTTGTTTGTATATATATATATATATATATATATGTTTTCCTTTAGGTTGATTTTCACTTGAGAAGGTCTATTTGTAGTAGATGAAACCATGGTTGTGTAAGGATTTTGGTAAAATTTTGAATTTAATCTAGTATTGTATTGTTTTATGGTTTTGCATATATATATATATATATATATATATATATATATATATATATATATTCTCAGGAATAGATGTAAATTGTAAGTACTTAAATGATAGGTAGAATACTATTTTTACTCAGCTGAAAGTCAATTTCTGAGTTTTTCCCACTCAGCTATCGTAGTAAAATTCATAGTCAATGCATAGTCATGTATGTGATGATATAAATTGAAGATCATTCTAAAATTTATTTAGTTTTTATTCATAACAGATGAATTTAGGTGTGGTTTATAGTTGAGAGTAAATTTTCTCTGTGTTTTTGCATATTATTCTGACAATGTTTAAATTATTTTCTTTGGCGATTTTTTGTTTTCTGTGCATTAGAACCATTTTTCATCTTTTTGAGATAATAACATGTACATCATTAAGCCTAAAAATTATTAGTGGGCATGTTCATATGACTGTTTTGTTTTCAAACCTTACTTATTATAATTTTATTTTATTTTTTATATCTTTACTACTTGACTAACTTCACTACTTAATAAACATTCTAAAGATTGTTTCAGTTTTAAAAATTAACTGTTTCTTTTTAATATTTTTTTTTGTTTTCTTATTTGATACTGTTTTATCATTTTTGTTGTTAATGTTGTTTTTCAAAGCAATTTAATTTTCAGAATTATTTTTAATTAAATTTATTAGTATCTATTTAATATTATATTAGACTGTTTCATTGTCTCAGATATTCAAGTCTCTTTGTTATAACTTCTACAAATTATTTTATTTTTAATTAATCCTAAAACCTCATTAATACTTATTTCTTTTATTATGTCAGTTACAAGATAATTTAAGAAATAGTAAACTAATTTTTAAACCAACTTTCTTGTAGATTGAAAATTAATTAACCTACAATTGGGGCTGCCACATATAAGTGTGCAGTTGCATAGGGATCAAAGGCCATTCATCAATGGGGGTATCAAATTGCAGAATTTAATAATAAAATTGATATTTAAATGAAAATGCTTGAATTTATGTATCACTTCAGTATTAGAAACACATTCTGATTGCAAATATTTTTATTTAAACTTAATTTGTTTACCTTTTTATTTAGTTTTGTGCCAATTGTTTGAAATAAATTAAATATTATATAAGCTACTATTGCATTACATCAAAGAGATGGAGTCATATCATTGTGATAGTTCATAAAATTTATATGTAAATGAAAGTGTATATATTTTCAAATTATTTTTATTAAGATATTCTAATTCATATAAAAATGGCTCATTACTATAAATATTTTTAAATAAACTTATTTAAATCATATTGTCTCATAATAATTGTGCAAAGTAGGTAATTTTATTAATCAGTAATATTTTATATACTCTTCCAACGTGTGTTTGGTATGGCTTTAGAGTTAGACTATCAGAATTTGTACTCCAGATTTGGGGGGTTTATTTTGATGCAATGTAGTACTTTTTAATACCAATATTATCATTCTCTTCTTTTAAATATTAACATTATTTTTTTCTAATGTCAATATACTTTTTTATATTTTACTAATCTGCTGTTCATTGAATTTGGACTGTTATGGAATTTGTTATATTGCTAAAATTTGTAATTGATCAGTAATATTATCCAAGCAATATCATAGTCCAAACCTATAAAAAACAGAATTACAATAAAAAAAAAACATATATATATATAGTGACCTTCTCCCAAGATTGCTGTACTATAAATGAATATTACATGTTTTAGGCACCATAATCACTACTGTACCCTAGCTTCCTGATCTAGCTGATCATCAAAGACTCATATCACACATTTTAGTGATTAAATTCTCTTATGGAACTTAACGTACTCACACGATCAAGAATATGAGCATGAAGAAACAAAAATGCAAAACTAACGAAATAATTCTTGGATTGAAGAAAACTAGCATGAAACTGTCAATCTAAAGAATATCACAAGGTGACTAATAAAGATAAAGACTTCTGGTCAAACCAGCCCTGAAATCCACACAAATAAAAATGAGATGAGTTAACTTTGATATTTAGCAAATTAATAAAATAACTAATAATTATATGTCTTGAGTGATGATGAAATTCAACTCATAAATGAAATGATAAGTAAATTGTGATGTCGATGACTAATGGATGATGGAAAGAAGTAATAATTGAATAGTGAAATGAAAGGAATCTAAGAATGAAGAGAAAAGAATGAATATGTAGGAGAATAATAAATTATTAAGATGATGATAGAATAAGAGTTAATGAATAGTTGAGATGATAAAAGAATAAAAGTTACTGTATGATTAATCACTTATGATAATCAATTGATGTCAAATTGGAATGAATAAATAAAAGAATTGATCAAGATGAAATTGAAGAAAAGTGTTAATGATGGAAACTGAAATCTTAAACTATAAACTAATATGGTATTCAATAGTAAATAGATCAACTAACTAAAAATAGGGATTTCAAGCTTGACATAACCAGAGTATTTATCATGAAGTTAAAACTATACATTTTCTAGCAAAAGAAGTAATTCATATCTTAAAATTTGGTTGACTTTCATAAAACAGTGAAAGTAATTCATTCTAAGTTCAACTATAATAATTAACTTATCTATAACTTTATTACAAACTTAAATTTTATCTCGAAATTTAATAACTAATTCTTCTCAGGGTTCTAACACTCAAAATTGTTATATAAACTATATTTGGGTCAGTAAGAGGGATTTTACCACTACCCAAACATAATGCACCTAATAGCTCTCAATATAACTTAAATCAAGAATTATGTTTAGCAGTTCTAAAGAAACTTTATAACTAATATCAACTTTAAAATTTATGAATGGAAATGACTTTTTGATAATTAAAAACAATAACTTATCAAATTCCTTTTCTTAAATAATTATAAACCATGTGATCAAGATCAGTGAATGATAGCTCTGTGGATTTAATTAAATCAATCAAATCAATATTATGTTTATCTTTTAATATATTGTTTAAAACAATCTGTACTACAAGTTATTAACATTTTAATTATTTTGTGATAAGGCATTAGATGTACCAATAAATTAGAAGACTTACCAACATTATTATGATATAGCATAATATAATTAATAGTGCTATATTGGTTGATGATGATTTCAATTTATAATCTGATAGGTTGATAGCAATAACAATAATAGTGTATAGATGTGGCAATTAGCAATAAGACTACATGCAACTACATACATTTTTAAAACACAACAAACTTTATTTACACTATATACAAATTTTAACTTACAGATATGGCATGATAGAATACTAATCTCTTGAAATAATTTATGAGTGGGACAAATGCTTATTATCCCCTTGACCATATACTCAGCAAATTATACAACTAAATAGAAAAATAATGTTCAAAATATCATTTGTTACAATTTGGCATATTTAAAAAAATCAAAGAATACAACCTATTTAAGCTGCATTAGCACTCAAATTACTTAATAGCAGTATATTTAGAACTTTAGGATATGCACATAGTTTAAATTTAGAATTCCAAACATTGTAAAGTGTTGCATTACCCCAAAGCCCTATCTTTTATCAGAATATGATAAGGGCAATTATCACACTCTGTGCAATTACTAATTTTGAAAGGAATAAGTTTAATGGATTTAATATATTCCCAGATTATACATTAAAATTTAAATATACCTAGATCTCACTAAAACATAACTCATGTCCACAGCTCAACCCTTGAACATGTACCTGATCCTACAATTATATTGTCACATCAAGATTTGATGAAAATGAATCCATTCTGCCAATGTGCATCTCTTAATGTTACCTTTAAATTTTTCTACCATCATTAATAGACTCTGGTTTGGTCTGTCAACACCAATAATGATCCCACAACATCACAAACAATATTTCACTTAAGAAAACACTATGTGAGATGAATATTTCCAAATTTCATATTATTTTGTACTTGCCATAAGATCTGGACCTATTATCTTCACCATACACGGTGGAAAAAACTATCTCTATCTTATCATGAGGAATTTAACACTAAGATGGGAGACTTTATAAAACAACATGACAGTTGTATAAAAATATATGGCTGATTCCATACCTCTCTATGGGTATATATACGTGTGTGTGTGGGCCTTGCCACACCACGAAAAGACTAGAATCCAAATCATAGATATCCTTTCTCTTTAGGATTATTTATACTAATGAGCATTTATTACTACTCTGACTCCATCCATCCTTTCACTCATGAAATTAGCTATAGGTGACAATCTATCCGCCTATGCTATGTATAAACATTAACATATTGGATGCCCTTCCATTGGAACATCATATTAACTAAAACTGTCATTGGTCATTCATAGTATCATAGCAAGACAAAAACAATACAAACAATAACAGTGAAACTCTACATATTCCATTTTATAACGTAAGATCACTAATGTATTAACAGCCAAATCAAAATACCTATGTCCAATGATCATTAATCACTTTAGACTAACAACTATTTTTTTTATATGAAAGAGAGCACCATGGATTTAAGCAATTGAGATCAACCTGTATTTGTATTCAAAGTGGACACGTTTGCTTCTATAGCAATTTACTAAATGTAAGAGGTTTATATAACATTTTCTTGTACATCAGAAAATAATTCAACCCTGCCAATAGATATATATTTGATAAAAATGTCTGTACATTTACCTTTTTAATAATGTATATTAAAATTAGTTTTGAAATAGGAGAGAAGCAAATATTTTATCATTCTCTCTAAATAAACGCTATATATATATATTTTTAGGTCTTCTCTTAACTAACAAAAAAAAAAATACATATATAAACTAAACGTTTACGTCTACACATTTTCCTTCCTTAACCTCATAAACATATATATAATTTTCATGCCATAGTAAAACACATGTTTGAAAATAAAATTTTCAACAACAACACACTACGTAAGTAGTACATATACATATCAATGATAAAGAAAAATAAAAGCACATTTTATCCATTACATTTGATCATCTTTATCCAAGTTATTTATCCAGGTGAGTTAGAATAATATAAATGGTCATTAACAATTAATATTGTGATTAGCAAGTATTCCAGCTGATATCTTTATTATCCTGTTGGATGTATAAAGCACTATAACATTGAATATTTTTCCAAAAGCAAAAAAAAAAAAATTTAATTGTTTCCGTAGCGATAATTAATCAGGCAAATAACATGTACACTTCCAATTGGAGTAGATTTTAACAAGACGAGTTTATTTACTTATATATTTTTCCTTGAACAATTCTTTAAGTTGTGATTATTTTCGAAGACAAACCTTTTATAAATCTTTATCGATTTATTCAAACAAAGTATAATTAGAATCACTTATTATATTTTACATCAAAATAATTTTCCTTGGACATGAGGAGAATTTTATTATACTTAATATATTTATTTATTTTTTTGTTTTTAAATTATTTATTGATTTGATTTTCCCTCTGTGAGTTACTGTGTATCACTTTAATCAATTGGAGCATTGTAAACATTTTAAATTACTATTACAGCGACGTATATTTTTCCAATAAAATTTTAAAAGTAAATATTTATTTCACTTCATTTGGATTAGAAAAACATGACGTGATTATCACTATAAATAAAATTATCTAATTATGACTTAGCATTTAATCAATTGGTAAATTATCATTTTTCCATTACATAATTTCCCGCAATCAACTCTAGGCAGACTATAGATAGTAAAATCGCAAATATTTTCAGGTTTACTTTATGAAAAGTTAGATTATTTCAGAATGACTTTTAAATTTATTTATTATATATCATATATAACATTTATTTTTAATATTATTTCCAATTGTTATTATTATATATATTTTTCTTTTCTTAATATTTTAATTTACAAGTACCGAACATAATCAGCTGGATAATAGAAAGGCGCGAAATTCACACACTATCAACTTTTTAGTTTATGAATAAATAATTCGTGCATTATTTTTAAAAACGAAATTTTAAATCTATAAGCATAACAAAAATATACGCTTACTTCCCCTTGGATTTTCCTGGGTTTAAAACAGTGTTGATTCAAATAGAAACTTGTCTCCATAGTTTTAATTTCCTTCTCTAATGTGAATCCCTGGGAAATATGCGGTCGTGGAAAATGGCTTAAATGCAAGCAAGGTCTTGTAAATTTCTTATTCGCACATATTTATATAGCAAGGTATTCCAAATCCATATAATTAAATTCCAGAAATTTGTTGACTTTAAATTTTTTTTCCTTCTTTATATCAGAGTTGAGATTTGTGCTTTCTGGGTTCTTGTTTTTCTTAATGAGTCCCCCCCCCCCCCCCTACAGCTATGATAGAACATATATAGCTTTTATTCTCTTCAACTCTGGGAATGAATTTAAGCCAATAATTTTGCCATGCATAATTAGTATTACCCCCTCTGGCTTCATTTACAATAACTATTCATTATGATTGAAGACAGCTCTCTGTTTAGTACTAAAAAAAAAATATGCTTAAATAATTTGCTATAATAATTGATTTTACAAAATTTAACAATTTGATTTGATTGTTTATTTCTTTCAATTGCTATTCAAAACTAATAAAATAGCAATGTATTTATCTACCAAATAATAATAATACTTTTAAATTGTTATTTTAGTCTAGTCAGAGCCTAGACTGGGTTTGAAATCTCATCTCTACTAAAGCAAATTTCCCAGTACATTCAAAACAATCTTTAATGAAAAACACTTTTGTAAAATTTTGATGTCAAATATATCATCATTTAAAATTTTGGAATTATTAATTTAGGACCTAAATAAAAGGTCACAATATATATATATTATTGTCTGTGTTTCATTATAATGATATTATCATTAAATGCCCCTCTATATATTGTAACTACCATACAACCTCATTTATAACGACTCAACTTGGGGAAATGCCTACAAAATTATTTATCACTTTTAGTGGGGGAAAACTAATTCTTTGATTTTTTTTTATTTGTTATAGAATGTAATTAAACAAATGAAAGTGCAAGGTGTGGTATCATGACTTCTTAAAATTTATTGAATAAACAATATAAGTGTGAACATTTCTTTTCTTCCCTTTATTAAATATAATGTAGATCCTTAAAAGCCTTAGATATCTGACTATATATCATGATGAAATTTTTATATTGAAATAACAAGAATACAAAAGGTTAACTCATGACGTGAGACGCTAACTTTGTTAATAAAAAACATAAGATATGCATGAGACATTATGAATGAAACAAAGTAAAAAACAAGATTTTTTTAAAATTAATTAATGTGTTCATTAGAGTCATCCTACTTAAAATTAATGTTTATTTAGATCAATGCAGCCATCAAAGTCAGGAGAGTTAATATGTAAATAAAAGATAATAGTGTAAATAGTTATAATTTTTTTAATATTTTACTGTGTTTTCTTAAACAAATTTATACATAATTCATTTTGTTTTAATTATTTTATATTATTTTATGGGCAGATGGAGAGAGAAAGTCTACTTCACATGATAAAAAAAACATTTAGACATTTAGAAAAATAAATTATTTTACTTGCAATAATTACTCTTATGAATATGATTTTAATCAATATTTGAGAAAACAAAATAATATATATATATATAATGAAAATATATGTATTTTAGTTCATTCAATGTTTTATTGTGAATCTGTTAATGATATCTCTTAGTTTTTATTTTTTGTGTAAATGAAGGGAATTCTTTTTGACCTAATCTGAAAAATCGGCAATCAGTTCTTCTATGATTGTATTATTTCGCATATGATATTCATTGTAAAGCCTAAAAATTTCAGAGTTTTGGCAAAAAAGGAATGTAGTTTTAGTTGGCATTTGATAAAATGTTTTTGTTTTTTTTGCCAAAGATATAAATCACGCAGGTCTTATAGCATTGCTATACCCTCAGGTGATCTCTGTATATGGCACTAGGGATTCTGAAATGTAATTTACACAAAAATGCCTTTTATGTAGTGATCCTGCCTATAATCCTGATTAGTGTCAATAACGGTTAATATTTACTTACTTTGCTTTACTTACAAGTTGAAATATGAATAAAATTCAAATACCCACTGCCTAAAATATTCCACAATATATAATTTTAGTTTAAAATATATCTATCACTTCTTTACCACTACATTTTTCCAGTAACGCTACCTTGTAAATAAAAATAAAGTCTCTTCATCCCATTAAATTCCGATTTTATTTTATAAACATGATAACTCTGCTGAAAGAACGTAGCGGAGGGTGATTGATATACTTTAGATTTAATTTTCAGCTATCGATATACACTGATTATATTTCTGATTTTTGTGCATAATGAAATTTACTAATTCACTTAAAATTTTTATTCATTGGAACGTTTTGACTAAATTTTTTTTTGTATAAATCTATAAATACATTTGATTTAAAAACGAAACATAATCCCATTCTAGAGGGAAAATAAATTTATTTGTGATTAAATGATATATTTGTAATAAATATAAAATACTTAAACATTTTGTTACATTTGTTTTTCGTTTTATTTTAAATTACAGGGTCATTTATTGTAGCAAATAAACTTTTATTAATTTATAAAATTGAAACATTTACTAGAGAAAAGTTAATAATTATAAAAGTAACAGCAAAATAAATAAATTTGCTATTACTTCCTAGAATATTTAGAAAAGAATCAGAATATTTAGAGAAATTTGAAATAAGATTTTTAAATAAATATAAATTAGAAAATTTTAGTAATTTTTTGCTTCTTACTTCATAAGGTGACTCCATCTGCCACTCCATTAAAAGCCGCAAAGTTTCCTTATTTTGGGGAATAATCTTGATAACTTTGTAACTGAAAAATTATGAATATAAATATTATATACTATTTTAAATCATAAAATGTCTTTCTTATACATTCAAACGTTTGTTTACAGTCACTGAAAATAATATAAATTATTTTTAAATGCTTATCTATTAAACATATTTCTTCGTTCAAACCAATTATTACAAACAACTCACAAATCTTCAGGCAAACATCTATTAAAATTATTTATTTTCAAACACATAGGCATATTTTCATTTAATAGTGTGCTATTTCTAGCAAAAGGATTCCATACAAGTTTAATTCTATGATTTATGACTTTCATTATGTTTGCATCTGCATTAATAATCTGAGCAAAGTTATCTGTTCTTGATATTTTTTCTAATTCATAATTATCAATAGCTATTTCTTCTGAGAAAATTCACTGATAATTACTTTAATCTTTTGAGCATTTATTTTTAGATCTATTTTCTTACTTTATCTGATACGTTTACAATATTTCCTAAAACTTCAAAATATTAATTGCGAAAACAATAGCATCGTCTGCAAAATCTAGAAGATTTAAATAATATTTAGATATTTCCTTATCTCCCCATTTTCTTCACAGTTTTGTTTTTAAGTATAGGAGATTTGAACTCAGATTTTCAAACACCCTTCAACTATCCGCACTATCTCATACAATTGATACACATGACCACACACATATAAAAACGACAAATAATCACCAATATTGGTATTTCATGCTAAACCAGCACTCATCAGTTGGTCCAAATTATCATTTCCCACACATATATATATATAATCAGTGCTCAGTTTATATTAAGATAGTGAATCTTTATACTTTAATGGACAGGCTTCAATCTACTCCAACCTCCAACTCTCCGGCCCTCCATACCATTGAAAATCTGATGATGAAAACTCAAATCCCATGCTGATGCCAATATTATTGCCATACCCATGTTGACTTCAAATCTCTCTGATACCTTATGTATAGAACCTTATCCATTTAAATACATAGAAGTACATGAGAGGTCAGAGTGACTTGAGGTCAACATGGGTATGGCAATAATATTGGCATCAGCATGGGATTTGGGTTTTCATCATCAGATATTCAATGGTATGGAGGGCTTGAAAGTTGGAGATTGGAGTAGATTGAAGCTTGTCCATTCAAGTATAAAGATTCTCTATCTTAATATAAACTGAGCACTGATTATATATATATTGTGCCCTTTTCTATAGGTCGGTAATAGTTCATAACAGTCAATTACTAAAAATTTTAAATTTTAGAATATGTTCTTTTAATATGGTAATTGTATTAAGTCAATTATATTTTTAAAGTACAATTTAAAGCTAAAGAGAATGTGTAGTATATAAAATCATTTAAAAATAGTTAAATAAAGCTTAAAATATTGTTTCATATGGTTGTAAAAGCTGGCCATATTAAATAACTCAGCTATAAATATTAAAAGTATGTTTAATAAGCTCAATTTTAATAGTCTTAGACGTATAGATAAATAAATGTTATACAGTCTTTATTTTTATAAACTATGTTTAATAATCAAAATTAATATAATATATTTTATAAATAAATTTTATGATGGTGAGAATTGTATTTAATTCTATATTTTCTAAATTGTTCTTCCAAATTTTATAATTATATTATATAATATAATAAGTGTATCAATTTTATTAGTCTAGGCAGAGAAATAGATTAAAAATCGTCTGTCAAAGTTATTAATCATGTGACTTGTATACTAATACTTTCACACACGTGCTTGTTTGTATTTAAAGTAATGAAGTTTAAAATATTTTAAAAGTTATATTATAGAATTGGATGGAATTGTCACCTAGCAAATAATAATAAATATTAAGTTAACTATCGTATGTAATGTTTTAAGTAATGTAATAAAGACGAATACAGATATAATAAAAATTAAATATTTTGTTTAAATAAAAATAGATAAATGGAATAGGTTATTAAATGTTATTTTAAAAGTTATTTTAAAAGATTAAATAATTTAAATAAAGTTATAATTGAATTAAAAGTGGTATTTTAAATAATATTTTAAGTTCATTACGTCATAATTTCTAATTTTGAAATTTAATTCTACTATAAACTAAAAATATGTAAATTTGTTCTCAAGATAAAGTAAGAATTAACCAATAGGAATAGGTATTCTTACAGACTATAAATATCATCATAACTAAGTTATCAGGGGAGATTAATAATGTATTGAAACCGGAGAAAGGTAAATTATAGCTATCAAAGAGATAGTATTTTAAAATTATTATTTTAGTCAATTTTAGCACTCTCTCATAATTTATTTGCAAAAACTAATTAATATTTAAAAGTAACTTGCAAAAAAGAGAGTGTAAACTAAAAAATATTTTAATAATTTCGTTTAACATGCTTTGTTAAATTTTTTAAAGTTCCTTTATCAGTCGTATTTTATCTAAAAATTTAACCTAAACTTCGCAATAAAAAAATGGATATACTACGAAATAAAATGGATATAAGTTGTAATGCTGAAAAAATGTTTGGAATATTTATTGATACAGCTTTATTAATATTTCACCGAAGAACTGTTTTGGTACATAAAAAACCACATCTAGGACATCATATGGAGTCTAATGAAAAAATTGGAGATGCATTATTATTTATAAGCCTATCCAAGATTTATTTTTTAAATAGTAATAAGACAATTGTATATTGCATGAATTATTTTATATAATATTATATCAAAAGGAGTAAAATGTTATATCTTTTCTGAAAGTAACATTTTTTTTTATTTTTTTTTTAAAGTGATATATAAAAATACCAAACGAAAGTTTAAATGTATTAAGAAGGAAACTTATATAAAAAAATGAACATATAGTTGAATAAAAGATGGATCCATAAAAATACAAATAGTACTTAAAAGTTTATCGGATAACTAAAGCTAAATTAGATGGAATATGCATGGATACGCCAGCAGAGAAAATACTTAAAAAAAAAACTTTACGGGATTAATTAATATTATGATTTAATAATTATCATCCTAAATACTAAAACCAAGGATTATTTTCTATAAATTTTACTAAATGAATTAATAATTATTTTTATTTTAAACTTTAACGCGCTTGGAGGAGAACATTTTTAAAAACTCTAGAGAAAATAATAAACATTTTGGACTTATCAGGAACTATCGTCAAGAAAATATGTAATTATAGTTTTGATTCCTTTTATTTTGTTAACCTAGTTTAAATCTACATTTTTATATAAGATTAGGAAAAACATAAAAACATTAATTTATTAATATTAAAATTTTATAATATAATGATCTAATAATTTAGCTAAAAATATTTTAATATAAAGTGTATGGGTGTGAATTTTTTTTTATATCTGCAATGCTCAAGTGGATAAAGGAAGCCTACAGAACACGATGACTAGATAAAGGTTATTGGTAATAATAATAACTATTGATAATTTATAATGTATGTTTTTTTTTGTTTTCTTTAGATCACCCATAAATTGGAAGAATGAAGTGTAAAAGTTTTTTTACTTATATGTAACGCATTTCATACAACATTTTAAAAAACATTATGAGATAGGATTGATTTGAAAATATGCATACAACGATTTTTTTTTATTAGTGATATAATCCAACATAACAAATAATTATGTGATTCTTTTAAAATTTTCATGTTATTGGATATTCAAATATTGTCTAAGTAGATTGTATATGATTAGACATATAGAATAATGAAGTAAGCAGACTTTTCTTGTGGAACAGCTAGATTGTTTAATTATTAATGAATTTTATTTATTGTTTTGTAAATGCAGATAGTTATTTATCGATGTAAGATGTGGAAAATCTTGAGAAATAATGTTGAGATAGTGGCTTGGAAGTACTTAGTGAACAGGAAACCAAGACGATGTTTTAAGAAATAGGATGTTATAAGGAATGGAAATAATATTTAGTCTTTATGTGAATATCAGCATAGTTAACAATGCCCTATGACTGATACACATTTTATTTGGACAGTGTTTATATTTCTTTAAATATTTGATGTTCTAATAAAGCTGAAGAAATAGCTTTAACATCGTCCCTGTACTAGATGATATTAGGCAGGTAAATGTCATACCTCTTCGCACTGTGCCATGATTTTGAGATATGTTAAGAGTAATACTCTAGCTTTCTTCCTTAATCCTATGCATCTTTTTTTCGCTATCTTTATTTCATGTAACTGCATCGTTCAGTAAGATATGTTTAAGAGAAATGATAAATAATTTAGAACTTAGGTTATGCTATCGTTTGTATAAGATTGGTTTATTTGCTTAGAAGGAATAGGACGTTATAACTTAAAATTGAAGATCCAAAGTATCCTAAGGAAAGAAAAGAATCATAGAATATATTTTGAATTTTATTTTGGAAATGAAATATAAACTTTTTAAAATAAAGTACCTAAACAAAGATATTTTTTTAAAGTGATGATAATTTTAAATGCTTTAGTATAATTTTTTTAAGAGAAAATAAGTATTGCATATTTTTAAAATACAATAGTACAAAGTAAATTATGTAAACAATATGCATAGTATATTTTTTGTTTATTGATTAACAGAAATATATTGATGATTACACTTATATCATACTAAAGTAAGGCTTAAAGAAGAATATATTATGATTAGTAAACATTGTGTGATAAATACTAAAATCTAGTACTGAATTTTGGATAATATTTTGTGTAACATCTTTGACTTTGCAAGATGAAATTTTTTTTTAATATTTTGAGAAATCCATACTCATTATAAAATTTTGTTTTCTATAGAATGTTTTTCTAAGTATGAATTTTTAAAAATAAGATAGTTTAATAATATTAAGGATAAAATGCTGTTGCTAATAAAGTAGATAAATATATTTGTAATAAGTTAACCATAATGAGAAACCAAATAGTAACATTTTTTTTTAAATTTTGTCCTAAATCTAAATAAAGATATAATTGAAATATAAATTATTTTTTTATAACCCGGTAGATCAAACTGTAAAGTAAAAAAGTTAAGGATATCCACTGTAAATAATGTAAATAAATTGTTTATTTATTTGTTGTTAGTAATAAACTTTGTTAAATTTTGTTATTTCAAAAATTTTGTGTCCGAGTTATTTATTTCTCCACATCGCTGCATGAAATCACGATATATGCATAATAATTGAAACAAATATATAATTTTGCACAAAAAGATAAATAGAGAATTATTTTAAGAATTTTAAATATTTTATTGGTATTCATTATAATTAAATAATCATAATCTTACATTATTTTATTGGTCATAAATCAGTTATCACAATATTATATTAAATTATATGCTATCAGTTGCCACACATATTTTGTTTGTCAGATTATTAAAATGCTACCACGTATTTATTATATCATTACATGAAGATATAAGATCATATTATATTATTTCATTATTTTATTATGGTAATAAAATTATAGTAAAAAGAAAAGATATACAGAATTAGTTAAACAATGAAGAATATTATTACTGTTATTTATTATTATTAGTTTCAGTGTAGTAGATTATGACATAAAATCCCTTCTCATATTTTACTACCGTATTTTTAAATTAACTTAGAATAAACTTTATGAACCTGAGATTGTTTTATTGAGCTAGATTATTATTAAATAGAAGATTAAGACTTAATTATTAGTTTAATCTTAGTGAGTAGAAGTTATTAAAGTCGTAAGAATACTATGAGTTTGTTATTTGAAATAGTAATAAAGGGGGGATAGTGTTCTTATGCCATTGAGGTAGTATCCTGTGGGATATTGGCTCAATGTAATCTATCTTGTCACCTGTATTTTCACTTCAAGTCTCATGAAAATATTAAATATTTATTTAATTTATTTTATAAACTGAACCTTATTCGTATTTTAAATTTGAGCTAGTGAAATATTTAATTTTAATGCTGAATATTTTATTTATTAATTATTAACTGAGCTAGAACCCGTTTTATTTCATATCCTATATTATCTGGAAGTGAGGATGCATGAGATGAAGGTTAGAATATATATATATATATATATATATATATATATATATATATATATATATATGTAATATACAAATCAATATATATATCAAAATACAGTACAATTTATATAAATTATATTCTTTTAGAAGTACTTTCGACTATACACTTTGTAGTCTTTATCAACTATATAACGTTGAATAATCAAAATGAGACAACCCTTAACAATACCCATAGTTCAATTCAGATTTCCCACAATTCTGTTATCTTAACATTTGATGACTGGTGATTCATTAACATTTGACGATTTCTTGAAATCAACATAGCCTCTTTTATTTTACGTTTATTATGACAACGTTCAATTTGAATAATTTTCATATTTTTATAATCAAATTTAAATCCATATTGACAAGATTTATTATGATCAAATATAACAGATGATGAAGGTTTATTTACATCTGTTCCATATTGATTCTCTTTTTGAATTCTATTATATAAAAGCATATGTTCTTTTATTCTCTTCTCAAATGTACACTTAGATTCACCAATGTATTGTACGCCGCATCCACATATCAATCTATATATAATAGAATTTTGATTAAACTTTGAATTTTGAATTTTAGAATTATTAAGCAATCTATTTATGTTATTTGTAGAGAAAAAAGCAATATGACACAAACCATTTTAAATTTTCCTAATAAACTTGACCTGCTCATCTGATATAAATGGCATTGAAGTCCATTTCATTTTGATATTTTTATTTTTAATTTTATTATAGTGTTGATTTCTTTTAAATCCTTTAAAAATATGAAAATTATTCAAATTGAACGTTGTCATAATAAACGTAAAATAAAAGAGGCTATGTTGATTTCAAGAAATCGTCAAATGTTAATGAATCACCAGTCATCAAATGTTAAGATAACAGAATTGTGGGAAATCTGAATTGAACTATGGGTATTGTTAAGGGTTGTCTCGTTTTGATTATTCAACGTTATATAGTTGATAAAGACTACAAAGTGTATAGTCGAAAGTACTTCTAAAAGAATATAATTTATATAAATTGTACTGTATTTTGATATATATATTGATTTGTATATTACATATATTGTGAAACGAATACAGATATCAAACTTTATTTATTACATATATATATATATATATGTGTGTGTGTGTGTGGAAGATGATAATCTGGACCAATTGATGAATAATGGTTTAGCACGAAATACATATATTGGTGATTATTTATCTTCTCTACATGTGTGTGGTCATGTGTATGGGTTGTATGAGATAGCGTGGATAGTTGAAGGGTGTATGAAAATCTTAATTCAAATCTCCTATACTTACAATTAAGCTCCCAGATTTGTGAATAGTGCCTGGTTTTCAAAGTTTTGTTTTTGCAAAATTATTGTAAAAAGGTTTGGAGATATGAAATTATCCTGCCATACATCAATCTTAGTTGCTGCACTTTGATAAATATTATTCATAATAAGTCAATACTCTGGACCTACATCTGAATGATTCAATGTAGTAATGACTGAATCAATGTTTATAGAATTAAATGAATGACTTTTTATATTCCACAAATTCAAAATTTAATTGTAACTCATATTCATTGATTTTTTTAATAACTTCTTTAAATCTTTGGATGTAATCCACTGTACTGAAATTAGTTTTATAAGAAAATTAATATTAAAATTTTATGAAATTCTTTTATTTGAATTTTTCTATTGTATTATTGATCATTAATTCTTATTATTTCAAACACGCATAGCTTTGACATAATGTTAACTTTAAATTTCCTTTTGTTCAAGCTTATAATTTTGTAATTGTAAGTAGCTAATTTTAATATACAATATTTTGTTTTAACTAAGAATGTAGGTTTTTTAATCATGTTTTTTTAATTGTTTAAATGATTCATAAGATATTTTTGATTGTTATTAATATTGCTATCACTAATTTAAAAATAAACTACTAAACGTCACATTATCTCCATTTTTAGTTAACTAAAAATGTAAAAGATGATTGCTGGAGGGTTGCATTAGATCCTAAGATTAAATACTGCTCTCAAATCCAAGGCTCCTCATTGATTAAAATTCCAAGCTAGAAATCAGTCTGGAGATATTGGATGGATAGGCACTAGATAAGGATTTTATACACAAACTTTCCTGCATCCATTGACTATTCTGGCTTGCACTGAGTGGCACTACTGTATGGAGAGTTTTGTCTCTATGATTAAATTGAGAATGTTTCTCTTTTAATAAATTGGACGGTTTTTAAGTGTGAAACGCCTAAACATATGTCACAGTTAAAAATATTCCAAGTGAAAACATGTTTACATTAGTGAAACAATAGTCTTTCTGTCTTTGCCACTGGGAAAAAAAATATTGTATATGGTTTTAGTATATATTTTTTATTACTCTCTCATTCTTATAATAAAATTATTATTGATATTTTGCTTAATAATAATTGATAAGTTTCTAGCCTTTTAATGGTCATTATTTGTTTAAGTATAATTGCAAAAAGTCCTTATGTGTTAGACTTACTGCCAAAGTTAATATATACATAGTATTTTTTATTTTTAAATAAAATTTTAGAGTTTTGTTTGTGTTTCCCATGCTTCTCTCCAGTGTGGGTGGAGGGGTGGGGAATGTTTGTGGTGACAGAATGCATTAAAAACTCACAAGTGCCTGCTTTTATTTAGTTATCGGCTATGGATACTATGTGAAATGTCATAGCAGGTCTAATCTGTAAGTACCTCACATCTAACTTTCAAAGTATCAATTGTATGAATTATATAGAGATCATAAAGGTAAATTTTATTATCTACGTTTATATAACTTAAAATATTTTAATCTACTTTTGGAAATGTAATCTCATCTTAAGCCTCTCTTGAAAAATGTAAACAAATAGTCAATCATATAAATAGGGCAATTATATATCTAAGTCAATATATTTTATTGTTAATATATTTGGTTGGAAATATCCGACAATAATGACATGTTTAGACCAAAAATTCATAATGGGTGAATTTTTTCTGCTAATTATGCAAATTTGTTTTGAGTAGAATGCAGGGTAGTTTACTCTTAGCATATTGAAACCGCTTGAGGACGTAATTTCTATGTAAACAAACCGAATAACATTACTGGCCTTTGTTCTTTCTTTTTTTTTCAACTTTAAAATGCTTTTTTTGATTTACAATAAAATCATAAATAATGAAATGTATCTAAAAGAAATAAAATAAATTGAATAAACATTTTTTTTTTCCTTCTAAAGTAAAATTTGTAATTTTAACATGAAGAAAGATAAATAATTTCTTCAAAACAATATCGTGGCCAAAAATAAAACCGGTATTTTGAGAACATAATAAAAAACGTTAACAAAATAATACATAATTCAACAAACAACTTCCAAAAGAACTCTATCATGTGTAAGAATTGGTTGTTCTGGACACGGTAAATGCCAAACTTTAAAATTGTTTACTTTAACTTCAATCATTTTATTGATCTCGCGATTTTTCCCACGCAAACATGAATTTTAGCATGATTTTTTATGCTTACACTTCCCCTTTGACAATTGATTAAAGTGTCACCCTTGACTAGAGAAGCAGGGCAAAATTTCCACAATTTTTATTGCCTCATACTACTTCATTGGATTTGGAAAATAATAACTTGGGCATTCAAATTTGAAGACTTTAGACAGTCTCAATTACAGACACCCTGACAAAATACCGTAGTAAAATTTAAAGTGGAATTGATCACATAAACTGCGTAACAGTTCACCATCAGCGGCGGCGTGTGCTGCGGCAGAATAAACGTCCTATTTCTGTGATGTAGGATAGAAATCAGATGCCGAGTAAATGGATTATTTCTATGCTTAAGCATTGAAATAGAACGTTATAAAGCGTCGCGGCCATTTAAACAGCATATTTTTGTGCATTTTCATAGAAATTACACCCTCAAGCGCTAAAAGACGACTACCGAATGCAGTGAATTACACTTAAGTTCAGAGTAGAAAGCTGCTAATGGTAAATAATATCACATCTTTTATGAGGCAAGCCAACCTAGTTGGAAGTGTTACATTTATTTATTAGGGATTACACATTTTTTCAATCAGCTAGATGATAAAGTCAACAAATTTATATTTGTAAATTTTTAACTGTAATGAGTGGCAAATTCATTTAATTATATATTTTAACATTAGTTTAACTGTGCTTCATTTGTTTATCAACCAGAAAATAATACAACACAAAAAAATTAAAGCAATTATAACAGAACATGGTAAAGCTTGATTAGTAATTATTAAAGAATTTATAATAGCTAACATTATTAGTACTTGTCAATTAAAAAACAATAGAAAATCCGAGTATTTTAGGTTTCTTTATTATTTAGCAAAAAGTTTAGGAAAAAGAATTTTCCCATGGTGGAAAAATTTAAAATAGTTAAAACAAAATGAGTTTTCTGTAAGAATTTAATATGTACAATCAAGAAATCTGTTCAATGTAAATCAACTAAGTTTTCTTTTTCCTTAAGTTAAACAAGCTAAATATTCAGATTCGAAATCAGTAACATTTGTAATTGGTTTAAGAAACTATCTTCTCAGTCAGCACTTATGTTTCCATCTTGGTTGATTGTGGATTTAAGGGTATATTTTTAATCTCCTGTTTTATGGGCAAAAAGCTAGAGATTTTTCCACAGAACTCATAAAGCTAATCCTGTGTAAGACTCCAAAGATTTTTTAAATAAGGCACTGATAGACCAGGCTCCCTGTAAAATGCAAAATCTGAGCTTAAAAATAAAACTATTAATGAGCTCAAGCATCACTTTTCACTCTAAGAAACCAAGTTTGTTCCTAGTGAAACTGCAATAAATCATGCAGTTTTATTAAAGTTGGCCCAGTATTAAATTTGTCATTCATAAAACTCTTTAAACCAAATATCCAACGAATTAAAACAAAAATGGAGGTTAAAATATTATTTAAGCCTACCAAAATAAATTATCGATGACAACTACCAAAGAGGATGCTATAAATAAAATTAACAACGACATGCATAAATCAAATTTCTAGTGTAGATATATGCTTTACATATATTGCAATCATGTAACATATAAAAACTGTTTACTTAAAAATAAAAAACAGCAAATCAGCTAAAAGAGAATAAGATTGGTTATTATCAAACACCCAGAATTAGAGCAAAATCTTATGAAATCAATATAAACTATATAACAAAAAGTTTGTGATATCGTTAAAAAAAATAATAGTAATAATAGACTATAACATGGCAGTAAAGTAATTTCATATTAACAAAGTCACCAAATTCCTTTTTTAAAAAATTATTTTTATGTGTATTCAGGAGAAAATATCAATCTGTTAAATTGTGAGGCTATATGATAATCTCATCAAACCAGATAATAAATATAATACAATTAAAAACAACTATACAGATGTGATTGATGACAAGCTGATTCCATGCGCATAGAATAATTAGTCTATTTGCAATTAAATAAAAATATAAAAGCAATGCAGGTCTTTGCCATTGACAACAGAGTTAAAATGGTAGATGAAATAGACAATGGGTACCCAAAGTGCCTTAGGCCAATAAGTTCGACAGAATAAGGATTATTAGTTCATGGTTAACAAAGATTATGGAATCAATCATTATATTTTTTCTATCTTTCAGGCAAATACTCCCTACAATATCTAGGTGATGAGTCTTTCAAAAAAATGGTCTAATGATGTTTGCCTGCAACTATCGATTAACTACACGCCTTCAAGATCATTAGTAAGTATTATTCATATAGGTTTATTTTAAATCAACCACCCACCAGTTAGGATATCTGCTACTCTAGCAATATTATAAAAATTAATCAATCAATTTGTTGCTGGAATATGTGCACTATCAATTTTTAATAATTTATGTTGGAATCCAAGACCTCAAAGTGATTCCCTGATTCGGTTAAGAAATGATTTCATAACTATAAAGCCTTAGGCATCATAATAACCCTAAAAGGAATGTTCATTCAGGCTAAAGTGCTTGAATTTCTTGGAAGTAAAATACAAATATAAACTAACCTTCTAAAACAAAAATTAAAGCAATTATTGTGGCAAAGAATGTTGACAAGAGAGTATTAAAGAATATTTTCCACATATACCCGAGCCTGCTGAACAATTGTAGAGAATGTTAGCCAAGAAAGCAGTCTAAATGTAAAAGGATGGGCATTTACAGAGAATCAATAGTTCTGGAAAATCTTAACCTGGAAAAGTTGCTAATATTCAGAAATCATCCATGGATTTCTGTGCTATAAAGTCTTTTAAAAATAATAATGGCAAATGATTGCCAGCATATTACTCTATGCATGCTAGAGTAGTTTTAGTTTTTACTATTGTTTAGTGATTCAATTTCTTGTCAGGTTATGACTGTAATCATGAACACAATAAAAATAAATTTTCACATATTGATTATTTAAACTATTTACCTGCAAATGATTCTGCATAAGATTTAGACTCAAATAACCAATATATTAATGAGATAGATTTCCAATTAAATATTTTAATGAAGCACCACTGACATTCATTCCAAATATAAATAAAATAAATCTGTAGAAATCACTCCAATAAAAAGGAGAGAATTGAATTCAGTCTACCGTTAGCATTGCTGAACTCTTTATTTTTAATGTCTTTCAATATATAATGATTTCTCCATGTGGCCATTATCATGTTCTAAACTTTTGCATAATATCTTATCCAAATAATATAGAAACAAAAATACTATGCATGGTGGTTTACCTTAGACACTTCAATTTTTGATTAAGAACCACCTATGCTGGAAGTATAAAATAAATCGAAAATTGCCAGAAAATAGTAAAACTAATCAAAAACTTGACGCTCACAATCTTTCAACAGGAATTCATTGATCATGCTGGTTTATAAGGACCAGTTCTTTTTGATTCTTATTGAAACATAATCCAAGTATCTAGAAATGAATGAAGTATTACTGTTTTATGCTGTAGCATCTATTAAAATACTTAGGAAACTAATTTCTACTCATGGTCTCCCTAAAAATATGTTTTCGGGCAATGACATAATCTTTATATCAGATTAATTGGAGCAATTTTGTGTGATTAGCAATATAGAACAAGTGTTTGATCAATAACATTAATTAAGAGAAATTATAAGGCTAAATCTTGGTTCAAGACACTAAAACAATCCTCAAAAAAGCTATATCATGAGAAAGTAGAACATACACACATTAGAATGATATTAGCATATCATTCTATATTTAACATACTTATAGTTAAGATTTCATCCGAACTAACAGAACTTTTACCGTAAACCTTTCATTTTAACAAAATGAGAAAAATAGATAAATATAAGATACTATCCTATATGTTCAGTGATACAATCACTTGTCTTTCAGAAACAGTTATAGGCACAAAGAGCTTCCTTACAATGGTTCTCCAAGCATTTATTATGAAACAATACCACAAAGACGAACAACAGTTGAGGTATGACTATGTAGGTGCCATGTAGCAATGAAGAGCT
The DNA here is from genome assembly GCA_028023455.1 of Epiperipatus broadwayi. Lineage (NCBI taxonomy): Eukaryota > Metazoa > Onychophora > Udeonychophora > Euonychophora > Peripatidae > Epiperipatus > Epiperipatus broadwayi. The sequence goes on from JAQFVV010000146.1 coordinate 2,204,305, forward strand.
CAAGAAAAATACGACTTTTAAGAGCTATAGAAATCAGCCCACATGATGATAAAAAAACCAAACCAGAAAATGCATCAAGAAGATAATCAAATACTATGTGATTCAAAAACAAATTTAAACAGTAAGAGAGAATGATTACAATTTTGCTTAAACTTACTCTTAATAATGGACATGTCCAAAGTATAAAGTTTTCTGGATTGGATTTTCTATATAATACAGCTAAAAACAGAAGTCCAATTGAAAAAGTATGAGACAATGAAGCCATATTACTGTTTTATACTCTAAATAGTAATTCATAATCCTCACATATACTATTCTAGTAATGTCATATTATTTACTATTAGAAAGAATACAATCAAGAATGCTTAAGCACAAAAAAGCAAGCTACTAATCTTCAAGTACTTACAGATTCTTACAAGACTTTCCAAAGAGGACAAAATTGTTAAATTTTATTATTAGAAGTCACAGCATTATTCCAATCTGCTAGTTGTTACTACCAGTAATTAAGCATTTGTACTTCATGCAACATTTGTTGTAAATGAACACTTTTAACTGTTACCAATGTAGTAAAATGGTTATATATTAAAATAGAAGTAATAAATGCTTTGCTATTATTTTATTTGGTCTTATCTATTTATCAGTCAAAAAAAATTGACATACATATATAAATATATATCTTTAGTGTCTACATAAATATACTGGACTATAAATAAAACTAAGATCCCATCCTATTATTAAAAGGAGATTGCCTTGACAATACTTTGAGATTGTTCATTGTTATTGATAATGGGAATTGTTTAAGTGTTGATTGATTTGTAATGATTAGTAATAAACCTAGCCTTGAGAATTATTATACTTATTATTTAAGTAATACTTTGGGTCCAATTTAAAAATTATAATTGTAATTTGTAATATTATAATTAACTATTTATTAGACATCATTCAGAACAAATTTTATTTATCTGTTTGAGAAGATTTATTAAAACTTTGTTGAATTAACAAATTCAATTTTTGTGATCAAGTTGCAATCTTTAGTATCAATATAAATATATTGGATCATAAATAAAGGTGTTTTTCCACCATTATTGTTAAAAGTAGTTTGCCTGACAACAGTTTAAGATTGTTGATTGTTATTGATATTGGGATTGTCTAAGTGTTGACTGGTTTCTAATTATATATATATAAACGAAACTTAAATATATTCCAAACAACGGTAAACAATTTATAATACAATATAAATAAAAACTCAATAAAAACTCATAAAGAAATATTTTCGATTATATTCATAATCATTTTCAACTCAACTTTCAAAATGGAATCATCTATTACCAACCGGAAACACATGTCGATTTAAATAGCCCACAATTCATTAATCCTAACATTTGCTGACTGTCTGTTTATTATCGTATTTTTATACCTACTAATAAAAACTGCCTCTTTATTTTTTATTTTTTCATGATCTCTCTCTTGGCCTAAAATTTTTATTTTATTTATATCAAAATTAAACTTAAAATTACAATTTCTATCATGATCATAAAAAACAGATTCAGTATATAACTTGACTTCATTACTATTATCATTACATATCTGTACATTTTTCAAAACTCTTTTATATAACAATTTATGTTCTTTAATTCTTTTCTCTATATTACATCTAGATTCCCCTACATATGATAAGTTACAGCCACAAAAATTCTATAAATTATATTACTCACGTTATTTTTTTCTAACTTATCTTTTGAATTATTAACCATTCTATTTAAATTACCTGATCCATAAAAAGAAACATTATATATACCATTATAAACTTTTTTCATAAATTTTACTTGATTATTATTATAAAAAGGCAAAGAAATCCACTTCTTACTCTTAATTTCTTCATCACCAGTATTTCTATTAATTTTCTTACTAAATTGACAAACCACTTGATAAATTTCTTTTATATTATAACCTACACTTAATAATTCACTTACATAATTTTCAATATTTTTCTTTTTATCACATGCATATTTACACAAAAAATAAAAAGAAAAAGAAAAATATTGAAAATTATGTAAGTGAATTATTAAGTGTAGGTTATAATATAAAAGAAATTTATCAAGTGTTTTGTCAATTTAGTAAGAAAATTAATAGAAATACTGGTGATGAAGAAATTAAAAGTAAGAAGTGGATTTCTTTGCCTTTTTATAATAATAATCAAGTAAAATTTATGAAAAAAGTTTATAATGGTATATATAATGTTTCTTTTTATGGATCAGGTAATTTAAATAGAATGGTTAATAATTCAAAAGATAAGTTAGAAAAAAATAACGTGAGTAATATAATTTATAGAATTTTTTGTGGCTGTAACTTATCATATGTAGGGGAATCTAGATGTAATATAGAGAAAAGAATTAAAGAACATAAATTGTTATATAAAAGAGTTTTGAAAAATGTACAGATATGTAATGATAATAGTAATGAAGTCAAGTTATATACTGAATCTGTTTTTTATGATCATGATAGAAATTGTAATTTTAGGTTTAATTTTGATATAAATAAAATAAAAATTTTAGGCCAAGAGAGAGATAATGAAAAAAGAAAAATTAAAGAGGCAGTTTTTATTAGTAGGTATAAAAATACGATAATAAACAGACAGTCAGCAAATGTTAGGATTAATTAATTGTGGGCTATTTAAATCGACATGTGTTTCCGGTTGGTAATAGATGATTCCATTTTGAAAGTTGAGTTGAAAATGATTATGAATACAATGGAAAATATTTCTTTATGAGTTTTTATTTACCGTTGTTTGGAATATATTTAAGTTTCGTTATTGTATTATTGATATTAGCGGACATTTATTTTGTTTTATATATATATATAAATTATCAGCCATTTATTCACACATAAAATTAACTAAACATAATATCAATTTTAATAAAACATGTATTCTGGTAAAAATTGAACAATGTAACCAGAGATGGCTAATAGAAACTATAGAAATTTTCAGAAACCCCAAGATCATAAATGAAAAATGTGAATTGAAAAAAATTAATAATATTTGGAAAATGGTATTGAAAGATAATATATATATATATATATATATATATCTATATATAAAACATCTCAATATATATATATATATATATATATTAATATTGAGATAGTTTTACCTATCTCAATATTAACTTATATGCTGATAATTGGTGTTGGTTAAGCAAACTTAATTTTAATTTGTGTTTGTGATGCATGCAGTGTTATGTATTTAGCAGGGACAAAGACTTTATGTAATGAACAGAATGAATGCTTCCATAGAACAATTCACTAAAAGTTCAAAAGCTTTAACTAAAATTTAATTTTAAAAATTGACTAAAATATGTACATATTCAACCTCATAAAATCGATCCAACAAGTTGCACATACAAATATAAAAAAAAATTTCTAACGTATTTTGCTAAATATTAAAAAAAAATGAACTTTTCAAACTCATTATTTTTTGTATGAAATTTCTGTTAACTTTCAATTTTCATACCAATAGTTGAATTGTTTTTATATAGGCAAGTAATGAGTTTGACCACCAGATTATTTGTTGATTATAAAAAGTTCAAACAGTATTAAAATAAAAACTTAAGAATGTTGAAAGCATTTGGAAAATAAAAATTTATTGATAATATATTATCTATACTTAAACTAATCATGGTCTGATTAACAGATAAGAGAGTTCCATATTTTCCTCAGAGCTATTTTGTGAAATATAAAACAGAAGAATGAACAAATCAAATTCATTATTTTATATGGAATTTCTGTTAACTTTCAATTTTTTACCAACAGTTGAACTGTTTTTATATAAGGCAAATAATGAGTTTGACCATCACATTATTTTCATTATTCATTGATTGCAAGAAGTTCAAACAATGCTAAAATGTAATTAATAATTAAAACTTAAGAATGTTGAAAACATTTAGAAAACAAAAATAATGATAAGACAGTTTTTCTAAATGTATGTAATATGTATTCATTAGCTATTATGTAAAAATTATTGCTGCAAGAAAAATAAAAATATTATAAAAAAAAATTACGTAGTGTGCTTTTATTCCTAAAAAAGTCACACTTCATCGCTGGAGTATATATATACACACTATTAGAGAAACTGCTTTATTTAAATGTATTTTTATATAAAATGTGTACTTTAAAGCAGAATTTATTATCTTTCAGGAACATATTTTTAAAAATAATCTCAAAATGTTTTTATCAATTCTAATCAGTTTGGTATTAATTAACATAACAAAATATAGTTTTCTTTCATTAAGTATTGTTACATGAAAAGTTTTAGATTAATGTAATTATAATTTTGCAATTTCTAAACTAATTAAAAATTTGCTGACTTATCTGAGAAAAAAAATTTAATCACTGGTTTACTGATTAAAAGGTTTCTTAAATTTCTGAGTGAGTCACTCAATGAATGGTATGTCAATAAAAGACTAAATAAAAATTATTTACTTATTCTTTTTAATTCATAATTTTTGATACATCTGATTTTATTCTTCGGTGTTTACTGATCCTGCCTGCAGTTTGTTCCTGATATATTAACTTGTGCCCATTGATGATGAACTCAGAACTTGCACTAGTTATAATATCAAAATATATGTGCAGCTAAGCCTCTAGAAATGAACTCAACTCTCCAGCATGAACCTGGAATCAGCATATACTAACTTCACTTAACTCACTACCAAATCAGCCAATTATCAACATATTACAGCCCATCTAAAACTGCACTTCTCTTCACCCATGAGACAAAGAATACTCCAGAAATAATATTGACATGCCAGACATACATAAGTATCTCTATACTGCATCTGTACACAAAGTAATAGTAGAATACTCACTTTACTTTGGACTTAAAGTAAAACCATTATATGAACTATTATTATTGAGATATACCAGTAAACCAGTGATATGTAAGGATGTAATTTTATTTGATTATGGACTTGTAATTTTATATTTCAGTTTTTATTAATTTCATTTTTACTTTTTATATATAATATATAATTGTTTGAATAATGTTACTTAAACCCTTTTAATTTCTTTTAAATTTGGTAATTGATAATTTTAATAGTCTGCAATAGTTTTCTAAAATTATTACTTTTTTGTTTTCGCTTTGTAAAGTTAATAGAAAGGTATTTAAAAGAATCTGAGTGCAAGATTCTTCTTTTTCCACTATCAAGATTGTTTTACACAATCTAGATTTTTTAGCAAGGATTAAAAAAAAACCGTATAAGTTAAAAAAAATATACATTGATATTTTTAGTGTATGTTTTTAATTAATAATGACTTAGAACTTGACATGATTTCTTATTTGTACTAGATATATGTGAATATGCATATGTAAATTTTATATAAGTGTTGAACCATTTAAATTATCAGCAATTTTTTTCTTTTATTTATATCATATGTATGTGAAAGTAAAAATCAAGTTTTTCTTGTGTGTGTGTATGCATGTATAAAATGATTACTTATATACTAATATCTAATGTTTTATTTGTATATTAGGCCCTTTTATTTGTTCCTCTGTTTATCACTAATTATAGGCAGATTTTGATATTTTTCATCAATTCACTGATTCTTTGCCCATGATCATTTCTATACATTTTATCTGTCTTAACCTGTGTTTATTAACCATTTGAAATTGGTGGTACTTTGATTATTCCCAGGTTGTATGTATATATATATATATATATATATATAAAGTATATATATATATATATATATATATAAAGTTTGATATCTGTATTCGTTTCACAATATATGTAATATACAAATCAATATATCTATATCAAAATACAGTACAATTTACATAAATTATATTCTTTTAGAAGTACTTTCGACTATACACTTTGTAGTCTTTATAAAGACTATAAAGTGTATAGTCAAAAGTACTATATATATAAAAAATTAATTAAAATTTATATTTTTTAAATAGTTTTGAATATACACTTTTTTTTTTTTTAAACTAAAAAGTGTATAAAAAAAATATTTTTAAAAAAATAAATTTTTTAAAATTATATATATTTTATATATATATATATATATATTGATTTGTATATATATATATATACATACATATATATATATATATATATGTCGCAAAGGAAATGGTTATTTGGAGGGTTTGATTTATATATTTATTTTATTTCAATTATATTTTATACTTATTTTTATACATTTATTTTTACAACTTTTATTCTTTATTATCTTATTTGTTTATTATCAGTTTTGCTAACCGAAATATCCCGGCTTAGCCTCCAACTGTAATGGATATTGTTTATTTATTTATTTAACCAACACCGTTACAATGCAAGCAGAGAGCTAATACAGATACAAATTTAACTTCATATCTATACACTTGACCGAACCCTGAGGCAATACATACATATTATCTTGGCATTATTTTGCCCGATCAAGAACCCTCAGCTGCTGACCAAACTAACTATTTCAAGAAATTTTACAAATGTCTAGCACTTGCTATTTATTTTTTTATAATTGGGAAATTCTCACAAACAAGCAGCACACGAATATCTTTTTAAATCAGCCTTACCCTTTAATCACTAAATTACAGTTTCCCCCCGTTGTAGCTTGGTAATAGGAGAATAAAGCAAGTATACGCAATTTACAAATAAATATGTTTAATAACACTCACTTTTATATAAAAAAATACATGATAACAATAATAAAAAAACACACTTATATAAATACATGTCTATAATAAAACATAGTAAAACAGATCGAATATTAAAGTTATTTTGAAGTCCTATTGGGTAGAGTTCTAAATCTATCAAGATTGTTCCTTGTTTATTTATTTACAAATATTAAACAAATTAAAATGCATGCATGCTTTTTACCTAGGTTTTCGTAGTAGTTGTTTTCATGGGTATTTCTTTCGAGCGCTCGTTACCATCCAGTGGGAGATATGTCCTTCACTGTTGGCTGTATTGATTTTTTCTCTCAGTTTGTGAGGTTATTTCTCGTTCCAGTTTTTTTACTTCTTGTTGATTCTTTAAGTAGATCTTAAGTTGTTCAGTCACAGAAGTGGCAGTCTCTCTAGCAGGTCAGGCATAGATCTTACATTGTGAATCAGTGGTGAGATGGATTGAATACGAACCCACATCCCTTTAACACCACTAGCCATGCACTTCTTTCATTTTCTTTTAGCTGTTGCTTCCTCAAAATCTCTCCTTGTAATGATCAGATAATAATTGTAATTCCCTTACTGACTTTCTTTTTTTCATTGTTTTTGTAAATTTTTAATTAATGTTTTAGATTTCCCGACGAACTCTTATCAACCTATTTGTTTAATTAGTGGCTGGAATGTAGGTTTTAATTAATTCAGCTGTGATTATAAGCTTTTCCTTGTTATACATTTTTCTTTGCCCAAAGAATTTAATTAGTCCAACAGACTTTAAGACCTCTGGTTTATATGGTCATATTGTTTTTACATTACATATTACATTTAAATTTTACTTAAAAAGTTTACAATTCATTTTCAAATTTATGTTTATAATTTATTTTAACTTGTTACAATATAGTTTTTAACAATAGAGAAAAAGATGCATTTTTTTATGCATTTCCTTCCCCTCTCCCACAATAAATAGAAATAACTTTCAAGCAACTTGACTTACTCGTTTTTTTTTAAAAGAGAGAAAGAGACCCATTTCTTTATGCACCCCCCTCCCCTTCTCTTACTATTACAAAAATCCAAAGTAATTTCGACATTTGAATTTCAACTTTTTCTTTTCCTTCTTTTTTTTAAAATTTAGTAGCGAATCCATTTACCTTTATTACTTTCTAGTAGCTAATTTATCTAATTTTATTAATAAATATATACGTGTGACAACGACTTTACATGGTCGTCACATTACACTCCGCCAGTTTTTGAGAATTAAAATTGGGTCGAATCTTAGTCTGAGATGAGAGCTTATTTTAATTCTTTTCTTTCAACTCTTACTTCTGCTTTTATTACATACTTTTCCACTCTATCATGATGAGTGATGATGATGATGAGGCTGACTGCAGAGAGATAGCTAGGTAAAACTACACAATTCATTTCAATCGATTTTGGCTGATCAACCAATTTAATCTCTATGCATAAGAGACCATGGCATAACTTAACTCTTTACCAAAAACATAAAAGGGTTTTAAAGCGTGTGAACAGCAGGATATTTCTACTGCCTGTTCATCTTGCGCAAACAACAAATTCTTATTTCTTTATTTATTTATTTATTTATTTTATTTATTTCGAGACACTAATTCTTATTATATAATGAGTCCAGGATTCTTACTGGTGCCTCATTTAACAGCTTTTACCACTGAAAGCCATGAAAATCTACAGTTAGTGAAGAGACAGCTAAATCAAGCTCAAAATATGACCCAAACATAATGCATCCACACACACATATATGCCTCTATGTGCAACCTCATACACCTACTAGTGATATCTCTCATTTACGTATTATCACTATTATTCATTTATTTTATTTTATTAATTATTAACTGGTTCTTTAATGAGCCTAAATGATTCTTATTTCTAATTTTACTTTTATTTATTTGTTAATTATATCTGCATTTATAATTGACAGATTGTTATACGAATAAATTATTTATAGATTTCTTTTTCTTTTTTTTTTGTTATTACTTTTATTTACATTTGTCTTGCTGTGCTTGCCTGCACATAAACACGCATTAAGTTTATCATTGATTTCACTCCATGAACATTACTTTTTTTTGTTTATTATAGTAACTTTAATTATTTGTCGTGAGACGATTTGCCCCACCTGTCATGTGTTTAAAAAAAAACAATTTTATTTCTCGTGATCCCATGATGTTATAGTTTGATTGAACTGACATATCCGTCCGTTTATTTTTTCAGCTTAGTTTTTGTCTGGAGGCTTCTTATCATTCTTTCTACTATATTTATATCCACTTGTGCTTGGAACTGGAGCAATGTTCCGATGTCCACTGGAGTCGGCTTGCTCATATGTATAATTGAGATCTGAACCTCTTCCGGTCTGTTCGGACATTTTAGCTCTTTCTGATCTATCAGGAAATGCCTGGTTTCCTTCCCAATAATCATGATGAGGATTGTATTGCTTCCTTCCTAAGTGCAGATCATTGAGCTGGGGTTTAAATCCCTGATCCTCCACCTTGTAATTAGGCCTACCGCTGACAAATGCATTCAGCGACTCATCAACTTGTTTGACAGTCTTTCTTTTTGGGCCCATGAGCAACTGTTCCACATTATGGGGAAAATTGTGTCTTGTTATTCTGATGATTTTCTCATTTTCATCAGCTATAGTCTCTAATTTCTCATCTTGTTCCATTTTTCATTTTTCTACTTCTTGACCTAACGTTTCCAGCTTATCCCTTCCATACTCTATCTCATCATTTACTTTCAACCCAATGTGATGTTTTACTTTAACCCACTCTCCCAGAAGGCACTGCTCTATTTTCTCCAGTAATTCCTCCTGGTGATCCAGCCTTTCATTTGCAACCTTTATTTGGTATGAGGTTTGTTCACATTTTTCATTTACTTGTTCCACCCTTTGACTAAACTTCTTATTTAATCATTCATCCAATTCTTCAATCCTTCTTATATTTCTTTCATCTCTTTTCCTCATTTCCATAATCAACTGTTGCTGGCTTTCCATTATTTTTGTGAGTGTATCCATTATACTGTAGCTTTCTATTTTATTTTTACTATCAACAATCGTTTCCATTCTCTTTCTAATTTCTATCTCTCTTTCATTAGCTATTTCTCTGGACTGCTCCATTTGTTCTTCGGAGGTTTTTTCTATTTTGCTCACTAGAGCGTCCATTTTTGTTTTTGATCTCATGTGCATCAAGTCTGTCTAACACACACACACTGATCACTTATATTTTATTCTACGGCTTTATTATTCTAACTCTCTCCTTATAGGATTATCTTACTTTACTGACTTTATATTTCACTGACACTAGGTATGTTTGTTCAATTCTCACCATCCCACTCACTAATCATCACTCACCCATGCCTGCCTTTAAGACCCCTCTGCAACTGTCTCAAATTTACAACCTAACTTCCCAAATTATATCACGCTCTCTTTCTCTCCTTTTACCCTCTATTATTTTATTTTATTCTTGCTTTTGTCTACCACCAAGCTATTTTTTGATTTGTTTATTAATTATTGCATAAACTATTAATTTTGTTATACTTAAATTCAAATGGGCTGAACTTGTAAACGTGAAAATATCCCAGACTGGCCCCCAATTGTAACAGAAATGGTTATTTGGAAGGTTTGATTTATATATTTATTTTATTTCAATTATATTTTATACTTATTTTTATACATTTATTTTTTACAACTTTTATTCTTTATTACCTTATTTGTTTATTATCAGTTTTTCTAGCTGAAATATCCTGGCTTAGCCTCCAACTGTAATGGATATTGTTTATTTATTTATTTAACCAACGCCATTACAATGCAAGCAGAGAGCAAATACAGATACAAATTTAACTTCATATCTATACCCTTGACCAAACCCCGAGGCAATACATACATATTATTTTGGTGTTATTTTTCCCGATCAAGAACCCTCAGCTGCTGAACGAAGCTAACTATTTCAAGAAATTTTACAAATGTCCAGCACTTGCTATTTATTTTTTATAATTGGGAAATTCTCACAAACAAGCAGCACACAAATATCTTTTAAAATCAGCCTTATTCTTTAATCACTAAAGTACAGTTTCCCCCCTGTCGTAGCTTGGTGACAGGAGAATAAAGCAAGTATACGCAATTTACGAATAAATATGTTTAATAACACTCACTTTTATATAAAAAAAATACATGATAACAATAATAAAAAAACAGAGTTCTAAATCTATCAAGATTGTTCTTTGTTTATTTATTTATAAATATTAAACAAATTAAAATGCATGCATGCTGTTTACCTAGATTTTCATAGTAGTTGTTTTCATGGGTATTTCTTTCGAGCGCTCTTTACTGTCCAGTGGGAGATCATCCCTTTTTTTGTAGAGATGGTATGTCCTTCACTGTTGGCTGGATTGATTTTCTCTCTCAGTTTGTTGGGGTTATTTCTCGTTCCAGTTTTTTTACTTCTTGTCGATTCTTTAGGTAGATCTTAAGTTGTTCAGTCACAGAAGTGGCAGTCCCTCTAGCAGGTCAGGCATAGATCTTACATTGTGAGTCAGTGGTGAGATGGATTGAATACGAACCCACGTCCCTTTAATGCCACTAGCCGCGCACTTCTTTCATTTTTTTTAGCTGTTGCTTCCTCAAAATCTCTCCTCGTAATGATCAGATAATAATTGTAATTCCCTTACTGACTTTCTTTTGTTCATTGTTTTTGTAAATTTTTAAGTAATGTTTTAGATTTCCCGATGAACTCTTATCAACCTATTTGTTTAATTAGTGGCTGGAATGTAGGTTTTAATTAATTTAGCTGTAATTATAAGCTTTTCCTTGTTATACATTTTTCTTTGTCCGAGGAATTTAATTAGTCCAACAGACTTTAACACCTCTGATTTATATGGTCATATTGTTTTTACATTACATATTACATTTAAATTTTACTTAAAAAGTTTACAATTCATTTTCAAATTTATGTTTATAATTTATTTTAACTTGTTACAATATAGTTTTTAACAAGAGAGAAAAAGACACATTTCTTTATGCATTTTCTTCCCCTCTCCCGCAATAAATAGAAATAACTTTCAAGCATTTGACTTACTCGGTTTTTTTAAGAGAGAAAGAGACGCATTTCTTTATGCACCCTCCTCCCCTTCTCTTACTATTACAAAAATCCAAAGTAATTTCGACATTTGAATTTCAACTTTTTCTTTTCCTTCTTTTTTTTTAAATTTAGTACCTAATCCATTTACCTTTATTACTTTCTAGTAGCTAATTTATCTAATTTTATTAATAAATATATACTTGTGACGACGACTTTATGTGGTCGACACAATATATATATATATATATATATATGTATATATATATATATATATAAACAAACAATTTAATGGTAAACAAATTATTTTTTTTTAATTCTTTAGTAGTGCTTTCAATTATGTAGTAATCCTCATCAGCTTTAAATGATTTTCAAATTTTAATGTTACATAAATTTCCATAAGCTGTGTATGGCCATATTTGCAACTTGTCTATTAATAACATTATCTTTATATTTATCTATTATAATTGCCTTTTTAATTTTTTTCTTTTTACGATTCCTTTCTTCCATTATTATTTTTATTTTATTAATATTAAATGTAAACCTATAATTACAAGTTTTGGTTAAAGAATACTGAAGCTGTATTAAATTGACTATTTACACTATTTTTAATCTGATTATATAATAATTGGTGCTCCTTTAATCTTTTTTCCACAGAACAACTCGATTCACTGATATATAATTTTTTACATCCACATGAAATCTGATAAATTATATTACTTCTTTGCAATTTAAGAATTTTTCTTTAGGAATTATACTCTTAGATAATGTTATTAATAGGCAAGTTGCAAATATGACCATGCACAGCTTATGGAAGTTTATGTAACATTAAAATTTGAAATTCATTTAAAGCTAATGAGGATTACTATGTAATTGAAAGTGCTATAAAAGAATTTAGAATTTTTTTTTATATATTATATATATTTTTTATAACGGGTATTATATTTTTACATTTAATATATATATATATAAAGCCTGTTTAAAGCTCATTAGCAGCTCTTAATTTTATATATATATATGTGTGTGTGTGTGTGTGTGTTAACTCTTGAACACAAATTACTTAGAGGCCTTTTGCTTATTTTTCTTTATATGTTTTTTTTTTTTGTGTGTGGTCAGGATTTTGAGCACCATATGCAAGCTTTGTTTAGCAAGATCAGTGTTAATAATCCTATATAGTAAATAGACTTGCCGGTTTTTATTATAGATTTATATTATGGTGATTGTATTTATGTGTACATCTATAAATTGTCAAATATATGTAAAATTCCTTTATATTAACATCCACTTACTTTTAACGAACTAAAAGTAACATGAAGGGGGAAAATAAAAGAATAATAGAGTCAATCAACTGTCAAATATATTGTCCATTTCTTTAAAAAAGGTTTCTAATTAATTATAATATATGTTTGAAATAACTTTAGTTTAAACTCTACTATTAATGTAAGTTTTTTATTGTTGATTGTTTGATATGTTTGGCATTGTCTGCCCTGCCAATTGTTTATTTTGAAAAAAAATTCTACTCTGTAATAATGAATAAATATAAGATGGAATAGCTGTAGTAAATACCTATATAGATATTCTCAGCAAAATACAAACATTCTAGGCTAAAAGTCTAGTGGTGCCTTCTGATGGAGTATATTATGTGCAGGCTATTTGGTATAATATATGTACATGTATAATAGAAATACACTTAGGTTAAATGCCTGCAGAATAATATGTCTTTTGTAATATATTATGATTTACAGTCCTAAATATTATTATATAATATTTTGAAAATAACTCATTGCACCTGTTTATAATTAGAGTGCTCTTTAACATCAGCACATAAAAATACACTTTAAGACAAGAGAGATACCTTTTTACCATTTTGTTCATTTATATATCTGTAAGATTTTCTTCAATAGCTTTGCTAGAAGGGATAAATTTTTAATCAATCGGAAATTTCATTCCTACATATTTTTAATCTGAGCTGGCATATATATAATAGAAGTATTTTTTTTTTCAATATTGACAATAATCATTTAAATACTAATATTGGGGTAGCAAAAGTATTGCAGACAATCCTTTACATATGTGAAAGAGAAAATGGTAAACATGTATCTTTTGTTTTTAAAAAGTGTTGCTCAAGGGCACTATAATTATATACAAATAGTTACAATGAGCAGTCTTTTGTGTAAATTATACATTGAATGTTTTTAGAAAAATAAAAACATTTTTATATAACAATTTAATTTTTAAATTCATTTGTTGTACATTTATTGGATATTCTATTGAATATTTAGATAGTACATATTGACACCTTTTTAGTTACCATTGTTTTCACATTGATTGAAATCGATGACGACTAACATGAGTTGAAAATATTACTCAAATAATTGTTTAACTGCGCAAATGTTGTTTTTATATTTATTTAAGTATGAAGTAGCAGTTCGTCTATATTGAATGAGCATCTACGGATTACTCGGTCTTTCTATATGCCATATTACACGAATCTATTTTCTTTATTGGAACAGTTTAGGATTTAGCAATTGCTTTAGTAATACAATATTTGAAAAATTATTTTTATAAATAATTGTAAACTCTTTTTGTTCTTTAAGTGTTTGTAATATATTTATGTAACTGACTCACATTTTGTTTTCATTAATGAAATTTGATGATCAATTTTACTTTTGCTTTCGGATAGATAGGTTGCTGGAGTTATTTTTAAATTGATTGACATTACTGCTAGCTTGTTTTCGATCAATTAATTCAATTTTAAAATGTAAGTATTTTGATGTATTTGCTTATTTCTTTATTAATTTGTTTATCTCTTAAAAAATGATGAATTTACCTTTTGATTTTTGAAAACTGTATCGTGGTAAATAATATTTTTTTGTGCTGCTTATATTTTTTGCACTTTTGCAATTATTTTTTATTAATATTTTTAATCATCTTTAAAGATTGATTTCTGCTTGTTTTGCTTATAAAAATATTATTTTTTACCGTTTATGTTTAGTAAAATATTGATTAAATGTTTATTGTTTTATATTTTTTTATTATAAAGATTTAACTGGAGAGGAAGGGATATATATATATACGTTTTAATGTCTCATTTGTTTCAACGGATGTGATTTTTTCTCTCTATTTATTTACATTTGTAAACCTATTCACATATTAAACTTTGTGACTGATCAATATTTTTTTTCATTTAGATTTGCTTAGAAACTAGAATCAATGCGATTCTTTTAATAATTTGCATACGTACGACAAAAGATATTTTACGATTAAATACGTATTACAAAAGAGATGATTATAAAAAAAAATGTTTTAATAATGTCTAAGATAAATTTTTAAATGACAATTATTATGATAAAAATGAAATTAAAAATAATAAAAGGTTTTATTTTATAATTAAATTCACAAATAATTTATAATGGTTATAATTAATGAAATTAAAGTTAATCAAAAGTTAATTAAAAGTAATAAATTTTATCATAAAAATAGAACTGGAATAAATGCAGCTACAAACAAATAGAAAATAAACGTTATTCAAAAAATTATAGAACAGATTAGTTTTTTTAAAAACAAACATCCTGTTGATTAATTGAAAATGAAAATGCATGTACCCTTAGATTAGTGATTTTCATTCTACGGTTATGGTACATTGTGGTCATCACAATAACACATTAGGAGCAAAATATAGCAAACAGTAATAATTTGACTCTTGATTACAATGAAATTTAAAATAAAAAAACGTAAACAAGTTGAAACTGATTTAGTCTTAATTGAGTAAAAATGAATATTTTGTATTATAAAGAATGTAATAATATTACTGTTATGTTTTGCTACTTTTTATACGAATTAGTTTTCTGCATAAACAATTATTAAAAATAAGGGTGTGCCTTTCTAGCATTTTATTTAATATTAAAAAATAAAAAATCTGCAAATAATATTGGCTATTTTGCAAGTTAAATATATTTATATATAATTACATTGCAATTACTATTTATGACATTTGTTTTTGAATATACATAAATAATTAAAGCTATACCAATTATTTTAGTAAAAAAATGTATATAATATATACTAATTAATAATATTATAAATTATTTATAATTAAGTAAAACAATGAATGAATTGTAAGCATACAACATCTATAAAAAATTGAATTACCACAAACAAAATTTACTTAGTTAGGACGTTCTACTATTAAAAAAAATATGAACACTACCTTAGATTATCAATTACAATTGCTAAGCAGGTTTCTTGTAAGAATAAAAGGATACTGAAGTTAGAATCTGGAATTGTAACTTTTTAAAATAAGCCATATCTACTATCAGCAGTTAAACAACAAAAAAGTGAATGCTTTAAAGAATGTAGATACCAAAAATCATTGAGCCTATAAGTTGACATGATAAGATTAATAAAAGCATACTTGTTAACAAACGTCATATTTATTGAAAAAAATTAAAAAAATCTTGTGTATTGTTGGAACCCATCTTTTTTTTTTAAGTGTCATAGCATCGGCTAGGACGCGAACCCGCAACCCAGGCAACTGCCTGCAAGTGCAAGGCAGTCGCGCTGACCTCTCGACCACCAACCCATCTTTTGACATAAATTTAATATTATAACAGTAAAATAATTTTAATAACTAAATAAAATAATTTGTTTACATATAATATAAAATATTATTTGAAAGTATTTATGAAGACATTTATACTTTTTAAATATAAATTACTTTCGATGTTTAAATTTACCAGAACAAAAGAAAAAGAAAAATGCAGATGTTTTAAGCATCGAAAAATAATCTGGCAAGCTTATTACCGTTTTATAAATACATTTAGATGATAAACAATTTGATAAATTACTAATATTAGTTTTTATAAATTTATTATTCAAATAAATCATTATAAAGTAATAATTTTATTATATGACAAAAATATATAAATTATTGATTATAAAAATTATTTACAATTTAATCATCTCAATTTAATTTTTCTAAAGAATAACAAATTAAAGCCATAATTTACTTTTCATAAGATCCTTCTTCCTCATCATTCCCACAAGTGGCTGTGGTAATAAAACTTATTAGCATAAATAAAAAGTACCAATACATCCTTACTTCCATCAGATCTACAAAAGCACTAAAAGCACATCTTTTATATTACTACTAATTATATACGAGAAAACAGTATTTGTAATTCAATATAAGAAAACCTGTGAGAATTACATTAAACTTCTGGACAATAAAAAAAATTTGAATACAATTTTAAATTTATTTAAATAATAATTGTATTAAGCTAAATTTGACATATATAGACACAAATAATAATCAAAATTTTCTCAATATAGGTATGTAAATGTTTGTTTATGCTTGCAAACGTGAATAATTTTGGAGTTCACTTGCAAGAGTGGTTAAAACTAAAAGTGTATATATATATATATATATGTGTGTGTGTGGTTATATATAAAAGTGTATATATATATATATATATGTGTGTGTGTGTGTGTGTGTGTGTTATGTTTGTGTATCTGTGTATTTTATTTTTACTTCAGTAACAGCTGTCTAAAAAGACAAAAAAAAGACTGGTATGTTTTAACTGATTATGCCACGAAGAAAGAATAATAAATTTAATACTGAACATATTTTTGAGGATACAAAGAACACAGCGAATCAGACTTCAATTTATACAATATACACATTAATATATATAAATTATAATAATCAATAAAGCAAGTCCATAAAAGTAATGTCACGCTATATATGACTTGCTTTATTGATTATTATAATTTTACATTTAAGGCCTTGGCAATGCTAAGGCTATTAATATATGGTAGATCTGTATTTGGTTCAGTCCCATATATCTCTTTATCTTATATAACTGGAGTTAAAGACATTTTCATGTCTGAAAAATTCAGAGTTTATACTTAAATATTATAAATTATATAAGTTCTGAGTTTTGAATCGATATTTTATATTTGGTGTTTGAATATTCTAACACCTAACTGAGGTGAATCAAAAGCTCACAACCAACTGGTCTGGGGATTGGAATGCTCCAGATAGAAATTTTAAATATTTTCTCTTACCTCACTTATCAATTAAGAGCTTGTTTGAGCTATTGGTATGCTCTCTATATTATATATTTGTAAATACAAGCTCATGAAAGTAATGTCATGCAATGTATGACTTGCTTTTTTGATTGTTGTAATTTTACCTTTAAAGCCTTGGAAATGCTTAGGCTAATAAAATATGGTAGATCAGAATTTGATTCAATCCCATAGAGCTATTTAAGATTGACAGCTGGAGTTAAAGACATTTTCATGTCTGAAATTTTCAGAGTTTCTACTTAAATGTTATACCAAAAGTTCGAAACCAATTGGTCTGGGATTGGCAATGTTCCAAATAGATATTTTAAATATTTTCTCTTACTGCACTTATCAATTAATGGCTTGTTTGAGTTATTGGTATGTTCCCTATATTACATATTTGTAAATATAAGCTCATAATAGCAATGTTATGCTATATATGTTTTATTGATTATATATATATGAGTCAAACGTTATTCCAATTTATATAACCCAATCGTTTCCAGTTAAAAATATTTTTTTTCATTACTAAGACTTCTCCCTATATTACATATTTGTATGTATAATCCCAATGCCATGCTATATATGACTTGTTATATATATATATATATATATATATATATATATATGTATGTATTATAATGGTCCAAAAAGAGTGGAAGTTCCAGTCTTACTGTATTTACACTACAGGGCACCATCTAGGCCAATTGAACCTAAAAAATTTATATAGTAGGCAGATACGTAAGTTAATATTCCAATTTATTTTATATTTAGACTGTTAACCCAGTCACTAGCTCAGTGAGACACAAAGATTTATAAAATAATTCTTACCTAAAACATTTTCAATATTAAAAAAATAAAAGCCATTGCCAGTAATTAACACACAAGCATTTATTTACGCACATAAATTTGAATCATTTTAGCATTACTTTTACTTTATAATTTAACTTGATTTTAGAATTTAATTTATGTTTTAACTTTTATAAGTTTGCACAGATGAGTTTAATATTTTTATTTAGAGTGTCAAGTATGAATAGACTACATAGATTGCATTTGAAAAAAAAAAATTATATCCCTTATTTAACCATAGGCCAAAAGTTTGCAGTTAAACCAACATCAATCCATCTGATATATCAATGTATTCAATGTAGCATAAATACAACAGCACAAAATACCATACTATCAGGAATGTACATCTGAACAGCAGGGTTAAGAGAATAAATTCTTTCTTGCCCAGTACAGGAATATGACATCTGTCTGGCAAGAAGAACAATAAAAAGAAAACTCCATAGGAAGGGACTGTGCTTCCCATCTTACTATCCCTTCCATAGGCAAAACGGGAGTGTGTGGTGTATACTGTGATTCTGCAAGTAGTGAATCTCGTACTACATCTATTAATTACACCAATATATCCAATCCATTGACCTAATTTAACTACAAAATGAATAACCTAAGATTACCCTTCCCTAATAAAACTAATATAAGTTTACAAATCTATATAGCCATTCATGCCCAACTTAAGTTTAATATTTATATAAGCTATTTAAAAAAAGAAAAAAATCATAATAAAACTTAAAAGAACAAAAAAAATAAATTAATGGAAATGATTTACAAATGAATAATACATTCAATCAAATAATTAATAACTGATTATGTTTGGTCAGATAGGAATTTCTATTACAATTATTTTAAATACTGGGAAAATTTTATCTTAGAGTTATTGTTTTGAAAATATTCACAAAATTTTTACGGTTTTAAAAGTTCATCTTTATCCATTGCTTGCCATTTGAATGTGAATTCCCACACCATCCTAAACAGAGTATTCTGTTGGCCATTTTATTTATTCATCCAGAGGTCTTTTACTTTAGCTGGTCCTCAATGTAGGAAACAATTGGTCATGTCTCTTTCCCATTTTTAGCAGAACTGAAGAGATTGAAGAGTGCGTCTTTTTAATCCCTTCTCCTTCAACCCCACACTAACACACATCTCTCTCTTCTCTTCTGTGTAATTTTATATATATATATATATATATATATATATATATATATATATATATATATATATATATATATATATATATATATATATATATATATATAATATATATATATATATATATATATATATATATATATATATTAGAGTTTAGATGATTATTAATTTTCTATTTTTAATTCTTAAAAAAAGAAGTTTTTATTTGCGAACTTTATATTTTAATTTCATGTCTAATTTTAAGAAAAACTAATGTAATGGCGTATGTGCCCATTAAATATCAGTAAACCTTCTTAAAAAAAAATAAACTGAAAAAAATATTTTACTTAGGGTTAGTAATTACGGTACATGATTAACAAAGACATTTACAAAAACATTCAGTTAGTAATTTTACAAAAAGACTATATAAAAAAGAAACTGTTGACTATCATTTTCTATGAACCACTATGTTTACGCCTCCTCCCCCCAAGAATTCTATTTTCTCTATATTTCATGTATAACAAACGGGATGACAAGCAAATTATATAAATTATTTATTTAAGCAGGTTGCATTGAGGTAAATATGTTTTAAGAAATAATGGATTTATATGTGTATGTTTGCAGCACAATTATAAATGCCACCAATTTATTTATGACTGATTGAAATGCTTAAATAGGGTTACACTGAAGTAAATTCCCAAAAGTACTCATCGTACGGTACCACATTTACCATCATAAACTTACGTGGCTGTGCGTGCCTATACACATAAAAAAAATGAAACATATTAATTGCAACCTTTTGACTTTTTTTTTAAATAATTACAGTTTTAAAATTATTAATATCTTTTCTCTCTCATTTTTAATATATGTGCTATTTCTTTCTAGCAGTACTTTTATAAGATTTAAAGTATATGGTTTTATGTAAATAGATGAAAATATTACATTTTGAAAAAAGAAATTTACTCAGGGTATTTGTGGTTTATTAAACATCACCCCATGTAGGATGCCAATTATAATGGTCTGAAAAGAGTGGAAGTTCCAGTCTTACCATATTTGCACTACAGGGTGCCATCTAGGCCAATTGAACCTAGAAAATTTATATAGTAGGCAGATATGTAAGTTAAGATTCCACTTTATTTTATATTTAGACTGTTAGCCCAGTCACTAGCTCATTGAGATGCAGAGATTTATGAAATAATTCTTATCTAAAACATTTTCAATATTAAAAAAAAAATACTAGCCACTGCCAGTAATTAACACATAAGCATTTATTTACGCACATATAAATTTGAATAATTTTAGCATTACTTTTGCTTTATAATTTAACTTGATTTTAGAATTTAATTTACGTTTTAACTTTTATAAGTTCACCTAGATGAGTTTAATATTTTTATTTAGAGTGTCAAGTATGAATAGACTACATAGATTGCATTTGAAAAGAAAATATTCTATCCCTTATTTAACCTTAGGCCAAAAGTTCGCAGTTAAACCAATGTCAATCCATCTGATATATCGATGTATTCAATGTAGCGGGAATATGACAGCACAAAATACCATACTGTCAGGAATGTATGTCTGAACAGCAGGGTTAAGAGAAGAAATTCTTTCTTGCCCAGTACAGAAATATGACATCTGTCTGGCAAGAAGAACAATAAAAAAAACTCCATAGGAAGGGACTGCATTTCCTGTCTTATTATCTCCTTCCATGGGCAAAACAGAGGTGTGTGGCATATACTGCAATTCTGCACTTAGCGAATCTCATACTACATCTACTAATTACACCAATATATCCAATCCATTGACCTACTTTAACTACGAAACAAATAACCTAAGATTACCCTTCCCTAATATAACTAATATAACTTTACAAATCTATATAGCCATTCATGCCTCACTTAAGTTTAACATTTATATAAGCTATTTAAAAGAAGAAAAAAAATCATAATAAAACTTAAAAGAACAGAAAAATAAATTAATGGAAATGATTTACAAACAAATAATACATTCAATCAAATAATTAATAACTGATTAAGTTTGGTCAGATAAAAATTTCTATTACAATTATTTTAAATACTGGAACAATTTTATCTTAGAGTTATTGTTTTGAAAAAGTCATAAAGTTCTTATGGTTTTAAAAGTTCATCTTTAACCATTGCTTGCCATTTGAATGTGAATTCCCATGCCATCCTAAAGAGATTGGTATTCTGTTGGCAGTTTTATTTATTCATCTGGAGGTCTTTTACGTTAGCTGGTCCTCAATGTAGAAAATGAATGGTCATTTTTCTTTTCCTTTTTTAGCAGAATGGAAGGGATTGAGAAGTGCATCTTTTCAATCCCTTCTCCTTCAACTCTGGACTAACACATATCACCACTGCTATCACACCTCTCTCTTCTCTTCTGTGCAATTATATATATATATATATATTGTACCAGATTCAAATATAGGTCATTCGAAACACCAGTCTCTTAGGCAGAGAAGAACATAGTGAGATAGAGAGTATGTATGCCCAAATGATAGCCATAAAATATATAACTTGCATTACATTTCCAGGACATAACTTCTTCTCGACTGTTGAGTTCAACACCAGAGTTCAAAGCACTTTTTTTGTTTCATGTAAACACAGGCGCCAGCTATCTATTCAGAAGAATAAACAATGCACTTTGAACAATGGCCACTAACTCAATGCCTAAGTATCCATGACTAGCTCAGTTGTTGGTAATCACTAACAGATTATACATACTTAGTGGTGAAAAGAATTGTAAGAGAGATTGGTAAAGAGAATTGATAAAAAGAATTGACCGACAAATAAAGTTTAATTTTAAAAACAATTTATTAACTAACATTTACTAATTTTAAACATTTTATAAATCTAAATTAACACACACATTTTAAATTAACACACTATAATATATCTTATGAAAAAGCATAAATAATGTTTGATGTTTATAAAATCATATAGCATTCACAAACACGCACATCAATAGTTCATTTTATGCATGCTTATAGAGTTCAAATTACTTGTCTCTGGAGGCTTTATGAATTAATGTGATGCAATGGCTATTATAGAAATAAGAATATGAAATATTATTACCTAGGATTTTGAATGTGGAAGTAAAACTTTGTTTTCTTTGGTTACTGCTTTAGGTGAGAATATTTCCAGCTGGCTGGGATGTTTCCTTGATGAGTTTCCTTATTATTCATGATTATTATTATTATTGGAGACAATTAGATACTGATGGAGATTTCCAAGTTGTTACGCTGACATTATTTCACGGGAAGATCTTGCTGTTTTCATTGGACTTCAGGCTGTGGAGAGGTGTATGTTTCCCATGGGTTTTTAACACTGCATTTCTGTTTCTGGATACCTAATAAACTGCACTGTTATCTGAACTGAAACAATTACTCAACTGAATGATTGTCCTCTCTGAACTTAACTGACTCAATTGATTGTCTGATAAAAAAAGGTCTATTTATACCTGCGACGTGTTGTCCTTGTAATATCCTCCGGCAATATCTGTTGTCGAAATTCCTTTGATAATCCTTTGACAACGTGTTTTGGAAGATCGTTTAGTTAGTAATAGCCATGCAAACATGTTGTTTTATATAATTTTAATTAGTAGCTAATCCTTTGGAGACAAGCTTTTTAATCCTGTTGTTTTATATTTTAATTAATAGCCATCGCTGTGTTTTTAATGATAATCTTCTTTTATTTCATTTTAATATTTATTACACATACATTTTTATTTATTTACAATCACACATATATACGCACATATATAACTGGTTTTAAGATAACTTTTTTTTAATTCGAATGAAAAGAGATTTGTATTTTTTAAACTTTAAATTATATTTAGACTAATAATAATAAACTCTACTTCCTTTTATAAAACTTTTAGTTTAACTTTTCTAACCAAAACTCCCCCTCCCCCCTTTTAATCAATTATTTTATAACTTTTATTTCAAACTCTTTTATGAAAATAAACTGTAATAAAACTCTTAAACTTTTAAATATGTTTTCTTTTATGAAAGATTATTTTAATAATTTTTTTTAGATAAATTATTATGTAATAATTTCAATATTGGTACATTACACCCTCCCCGTTTGAGAATAAAATGTGTCTATTTTTGACCATTTTATCTCTGACAGCTTTAAGTCTTAATTCAGAACTATTTTTATTTTATTACGGACATGTTATTTATTTATTTAACTTGATCACTTTGATTAAACCTTTTATTTTATTCATTTATTTAATCCTACAAATGTTTGTCTTAAATCATTCATTTGACCTACTTATTTAACTTGATTTTATTGATTTTTTTAACTGTTTATTTACGAGCATTTCTTTTTAATTAATAGGTGCATGGAGAAAAACAAAATCTTTTATTTTACGAAGCCTCTGTTATTATTATTTGACAAAACAATCCATCATTTTAAATAGCGAAATTCTAATTCTGGCTTTTCACCTACGTCAAAATAATTATATTAAACTCATAGTCCATTTCCTGTCCTTATTATTTCCATTTACTTTAATATTCCAGCCCTTAACTAACTTTTAAACTATGTCAGGCAGTTTTTTCTTTTTTTCTACTAACTCACTAATTATATTCCATATTCTCATATCTCTCCCTCGATTAAAATTTATTGCTTTATCTCTTTCCCTTTCCATTCTATTTTCAACTTTGTAAATTAGAAAACCTTTTAGCTTCACAGACCTCTGTATTTTTCCTAACCATGAATATTTTTTTTTATTCTTTCTCTTCGATTTAACCTTACATTTAAAACAAACATGAATGCTTCCTTTTGAAAACTCTTACATTATTTTCTATCTTTATTATTTTTATTTCTCTATCACTATACTTAACACTATCTTCTGCCTTTTGATCTACATAAGTTTCTACTTTATCTGTTTCAATGCTATCTGATTCTAATCCAAATTTTGTCTTTTATCATCTCAACTTCCTGACTTTCTTTAGCTAAATCTACCTCTATAATTTCTTGGTTCTTCTCTACATTTCATTATTTCACATCTTATGTCTCTTACTTCTGCTCTGAGTTCCTTAATTTCTCCTTTAACCTGACTAATTTCTTCCTTCAATTCTGATTTGAGTTCTAACTGGCTTTGCTCAAGTTTCTGATACAATTCTTCTTTGAGGTTTTGCTGACTTTGCTCAAATTTTCGCATCATATTCATTATAATTTTCATCATCATCTGCATCTGAGAGATATCTTCCTTTTCCACTAATTGGAGATTTTTTAAATATATCGGGCTTTTTTTCGGCTCCATTTTATGTGCATGCACCCATGTTTTTATATTCTCATGTTCCCATTCTATTGCCTCTACTCTTTTTATTAATCCCTCCAGTTCTATATCTTTTCCATTTTGAAACCATATATTTTATTTTTCATTTTTTTCAAACTAGCGCTTACGTTAAACTAAATTTAATATACAATTTATTTATTTATTTTTCTTACTAAGATGGAAACACACACTGACTCCACCCCCTTTGACCTTTTCTCTACCTGTGCTTATTGCTTCAGCTCCACCCATAATACCCAATTCTCTCTTGTTTAATATAATGATTTATTTTAAATAACATAATAGCATAAATCTCTTTTCATTTAAAGAAAAAAGTTTTCAGTCAATTCTTTTTTTTTAAATTAAACTAGTTTAAATACGTAATTTTGCTTTTCTATAAAAAAAAAATTTCTAATAAAAAACAAAGTATTTATTTAGTTAACTGTCATTTATGACAGGTTCAGCCCACATTGGTCATGCCATTTGTACTGGGTTCGAATATGGGTCATTCGAAACACTGGTGTCTTAGGCAGAGAAGAACATACTCGGAGAGTATGTATGCCCAAATGATAGCCATATAATATATAACTAGCATTACATTTCCAGGACATAACTTCTTCTCAACTGTTGAGTTCAACACCAGAATTCAAAGCACTTTTTTGTTTCGTGTAAACACGGGCGCCAGCTATCTATTCAGAAGAATAAACAATGCACTTTGAACAATGGCCACTAACTCAACACCTAAGTATCCACAACTAGCTCAGTTGTTGGTAATCACTAACAGATTATACATTATTAGTGGTGAAAAGAATTGTGAGAGATTGGTAAAAAGAATTGATAAAAAGAATTGATCGACAAATAAAGTTTAATTTTAAAGACAATTTATTGACTAACATTTACCAATTTTAAACATTTTATAAATCTAAAATAACACACATTTTAAATTAACACACTATAATATATCTTATGAAAAAGCATAAATAATGTTTGATGTTTATAAATCATATAGCATTCACAAACCTGCACATCAATAGTTCATTTTATGCATGCTTATAGAGTTCAAATTACTTGTCTCTGGAGGCTTTACGAATTAATGTGATGCAATGGCTATTATAGAAATAAGAATATGAAACATTATTACCTAGGATTTTGAATGTGGAAGTAGAAATTCTTTTTCTTTGGTTACTGCTTTAGGTGAGAATATTTCCAGCTGGCTGGGACATTTCCTTGATGAGTTTCCTTATTATTCATGATTATTATTATTATTGGAGACAATTAGATACTGACGGAGATTTCCAAGTTGTTACGCTGACATTATTTCATGGGCAGATCTTGTTGTTTTCATCGGACTTCAGGCTGTGGAGAGACATATGTTTGCCATGGGTTTTCAACACTGCATTTCTGTTTCTGGATACCTAATAAACTGCACTGTTATCTGAACTGAAACAATTACTTGACTGAATGATTGTTCTCTCTGAACTTAACTGACTCAATTTCTTGTCTGATAAAAAAAGGTCTATTTATACCTGCGACGTGTTGTTCTTGTAATATCCTCCGACAATATCTGTTGTCAAAATTCCTTTGATAATCCTTTGACAACGTGTTTTCGAAGATTGTTTAGTTAGTAATAGCCATGCAAACCTGTTGTTTTATATAATTTTAATTAGTAGCTAATCTTTTGGAGACAATCTTTTTAATTCTGTTGTTTTATATTTTAATTAATAGCCATTGCTGTGGTTTTAATGATAATCTTTTATTTCATATTAATATTTATTACACATACATTTTTATATATTTACAATCACACATTTATATGTGCATATATAACTGGTTTTAATATTACTTTTTCTTTAATTCGAATGAAAAGAGATTTGTATTTTTTAAACTTTATATTATATTTCAACTAATAATAATAAACTCTACTTTCTTTTATAAAACTTTTAGTTTAACTTTTCTAACCAATACTCTCCCTCCTTCCTTTTAATCAATTATTTTCTAACTTTTATTTCAAACTCTTTTACGAAAATAAACTGTAATAAAACTCTTAAACCTTTAAATACATTTTATTTCATGAAAGATTATTTTAATAATTTTTTTAGATAAATTATTATGTAATAATTTCAATATTGGTACAATATATATATATATATATATATATATATATATATATATATATATATATATATATATATATATATATATATTAGAGTTTAAATGATTTTTAATTTTCAATTTTTAATTCTTAAAAAAAGAAGTTTTTATTTGCGAACTTTATATTTTAATTTCCTGTCTAATTTTAAGAAAAACTAATGTAACGGCATATGTGCCCATCACAATATATATATATGAGTCAAATGTTATTACAATTTATATAAACCGATAACTTCCAATTAGAAATAAATGCTTTCATTACTAAGTCTCTTTCACTGATAATAATATAATAATGGCAGTACATTTAATTATACCATCATCACCATTTTTAAGCCTTGCAGTTCTTAAGCTATTTAAAATAATAAGAATGTTGAGGTGACTTGTTGTGACTCTAGTTTCCTTATTGGCCTTCAGGAACTAAGATCCTGTAAATAAGATGTTCCTAGATGGGTTATTCCATGGTTTAACTCTTGTATCACAGTTGACTCAATGATGATGAACAAGAGTGTGTGTTGCTTTTTATACAGTTTTTATACTTTCAATTATACTGTTTTCTGGAATAATTAAACTCATTGAGAAAAATCAGGGTGGTGGGTGTATGATTAGTTTAATCTTGCCTCTCTAAATTTAATTAATATTTTAACTAGTATTAATTAACTTTCCATTATCTGATAATTTATTTTTCCCTTCTGATAATATGCTTTTTAATTAAATATTTTATATTATGGCAATTTGATTAATCTTATTCTGGCTATTTATTTTATTTATTGTCCCTTTGTAAATTCATTTCATAACTCATTAAAATACATATATTTCAATAATCTTATAAATTTTCTAGGCCTCTGTCTATTACATTGGGGCATGGGTGATCTATATGCTTCTGTTGGTTCCACGGGTACCTCATTTTATTTCTGTTACAGCTTTAGCTTTACTACATTCTAACCACATCTCTTGTTTCTTTTGAACTTTTGATCAAGTGTTCATCAATTATTTTTTCCTCAGGTGTTTATCATTTTGTTTCTATTTATTAGCATTAGAAACTGAATGTTTTCTATGATTCATCAGTGAACATGGATTATATGTCTCCGATATTTTGTTACATTTTGTATTTGAATATTTACACTTTGTTTAGATAATTCACAGTGATTATACCTTTAAACCATTTTTTATCAGATTGCATACCCAAAATTTCTCAACTTTTTCATATATGATGCCTTCACTATCATACTGAAAGTGTTCATTCATTTTTGTAACATTGCTAGTTTTATATGGAATTTTCTGTCCATCAGCAACTCAATCAGAGATTTTATATAACTATTGATGACATGGAATGTTGATGAAGAATGACATCGTATAAAGCTTGTTGCATGTTTATATTATTAGTCTTTCTCAGAGTCTTTTCAATTTGTTGAACTTCTTTCTCAGCCAGGCCATTCAATTCAGAATACTATGAGGATGCAACAATATGTGAATGCCCTATATTTTTGAAAAAATATATTTTCAAGCAGTAAATCCAATGCAATTATTGAAAACAATTATTTCTGGTAATTTCACCAGCACTTATATTTTTTATGATGCAATACTTCACCCCATTTAAAGTATGCATCTACAGATATGAGAAGTATTTTACCATTGATTGAATATGCCACCATGTTCCATGTGAAGACTCTTCCATAGTTTAGATGCTTTAGGCCATTTTGTGGTAGTCCTTAGATTTGTATGTGTTTCTCAATGTCTATAGTTATTATTGATCACGTGATGTACTTACATGCTAAAGCTTTTGTGGGTATAGGTTTAAAACTTTTCATCTATTCTTTCATATTACTATTTTATCACCCATTAACACACAACCTTTATTGATTTATAACTGTTCATAATGTTTCCACAAAGTGGGTGCAAGGTAATGTAATTTCTTAGGTAGCCAGCCATTTCAAATTCAGCCTATCAGCATCTGGTAACTTTATCAGTTTTTGTCCATTTTGCTATTGTATTTCTGTTTAAGATATCTCACTATAGGACATCTAAAAATTAAGTTCTATCTCATTACTATGATGTTCATATTTGTCTTCATTTGTAGACAAAGCATCATCATGTGTAATCTTTTTCCCTTTGTTATATGACAGCTGGTAATCATATGATAGCAATATATTTTTTCACCACAACATGCATGAACTCAAAGAATATGTCACTACATATAACAGCTTGTGATTGTTTACTATGTAAAAAGACCTATTGAATATATATTGGTGAAATTTTTTTAAGCTGAACATAATAATCAAAGCCTCTTTGTCAATCTGGTTATATTTTCTCTTAGCTTATGCATATGT
Organism: Epiperipatus broadwayi; assembly: GCA_028023455.1. NCBI lineage: Eukaryota > Metazoa > Onychophora > Udeonychophora > Euonychophora > Peripatidae > Epiperipatus > Epiperipatus broadwayi. The sequence goes on from JAQFVV010000146.1 coordinate 2,233,878, forward strand.
TATGGTTGTTTTCTTATTGTAACATGGATGACCTCAAACTTTTCCCATGCTATATTCTGAAGCATCTATAATAAAGCACATTTGTATATTATTATCAAAATGAATAAGTAATTTATCCAAGGACAGCAGGGCTTTCATTCATATAAAAGCTTCTTCATGTATTTTTAAGCACTGCCATTTTTTATTTTTCTTTAATAACTCATATAAAGGAGTTGCTAATTTAATCTTATTCTATGAAAAGCATATGAAATAGTTTATCAAACTCAGAAAAACCTGACTCTCTTGAACATTTCTTGATTTTGGCACATTTTTATGGCTCTTACTTTCTAAGGCAATGGTCACATACTTTTGTCCAAGATTATATGTCTTAGGAATTTTTTGAACATTTCATTTGACTTCAAGTTTATGTAATATTTCTCATATTTTAAACACTATTTAATGAAGTGCCTTTTTTGAGCATGCTGTTGTAAGTATGCCATCAAAATAAGGTATTATTCTATCTAACCCTTGTAATATAGCATTATTTTTTGCTTGAAATATATTTAGCACCATTGAAATACCAAAAAAAGCTGATTGTGTATAAATAATTTCATAAAATAGATATTGTTAATATTTCCACTGACTTGTTCATGTTTACCTTTGGTAAAAAGTGAAATTTAGGTCCAATTTTACATAATGTGATGCATTTTGCAGACTGTCTAATACATCTCCCACATTAGCTACTGGATACACCGTTTTATCTAACAATTTATTTTCCATTACCCTATAATCCCACATATTTGTATTTGACCATTACACTTTGTTATTATGGCTATAGGCATAGCCTAATCTGATGTTGCTACTGGTATCCATATGCCCTTATTGATCAATCCTTGAATTTTTTTTCAACTTTGATTTTCTATGTGAATGGCATTTGTCATAGTTTACATACAACTAGATATATTTTCAATTAACCTGATTTGTTCTGAATGCACTGACTTTACACCAAATTCCTCAGTAAATAAATCTGGATGTTTGTTAAGAATGTTTTGTTCAAGGGAATTTTTTATTACTTTACTAACTTGAATTCCTATCGTGTAGAACCATACACTTCTTATTATAGGATTATTTTCCATTTTACTATACAAAGTGCTAATTTACTTATTGTCTTGCATTAACTAATTGCCACTTTTAGTCACTCCAATAATTTTAGCATGTTTTCACTCATATATTTATACTTAATGTTTTTATTTTAATTTTAGCATAAGCAAATGATAGTGTACTTCAATTTTCCTCTGATATTATAGATATCCCTGAGCTGTTATCTCTATCCATTGTAATCTCTTTTCTGCAAATATTTAATTTCATCATAAATTGCTGCAATCCATCAACTTCAATATTTCTTTACAACATGATGTTAAAGAGTTTACTTTGTCTATTTTGAAATATCTGAGTTTCTTTTGGCTCTTTCCTCATTCCTAAATTTTTTACATATGGTGCTAAATGTCCCTTACTTCTGCATTTAAATTATGTTTCCTAATTCCACTTACAATCTTTTGCACTACAGCATACTTTCCACAGCAGAAGCAAATAGGTTTATTTCTCTTTTTGTCTTGGAAATTTGCATATTAATATTAACTTTACATTTTAAACCATGAGCCTGCTCTAATATTAGTTCATAAGCTATTCCTTTTTGATAATAATTTTATAAGTTAGATCAGTCTCAGTTAAGAGATGTAGATTAATTGATCCATTAAATATTTTCTCATCAAAGTCCCCACTCCTGCAATCTTTTGCTAGCTCCCTCAGGGTAGAATTATACAGCTTTATTGTTTCATCTGTAAAATGTTTTCTATTCCTCAAATATAAGCAAGCTATATGACAGAATGAAGGAAGGCTAAAATATTCATTTAATTTTTTTATTAATTCCTCATAAAGTATGGTATATAGTATGGAGGATCATAAAACTTAATAATTATCTCTAGAAAGATATGAGTACTGTGACTTTTTGCTAATTGTCCTTTATTACAATTTAGTGTGAAAAAATTTCAATTTTGGTTAAGTGTAATGGTCATTCTGTGGCATTACTGATATCGAACACAACAATTGCACATTTGCTTAAATGAAAACATTTTTAATTTCTTCAAAATTAATTTTGAACTTTTAAACTGCTAATTCTATCTCTAAATTAGGTTGAAACTAAATGACTGTACCAAGGTTGCTATGTCTTGGCCCATTAAACCCCAGAGTAAGAATAATAAAATTAGTGCAATATAATGTTTTAAGGACATAAAAAAAATCTCAATGATTCAGATATCAGTGTGTACAAATTAATATGCATGTTAATATATATTGTAACGGTATATATAATTCAGAGCCTCACTTGGATGCCATATGTAACGGTATGCCCCCTCTCAACAAGATAAGTTAAGGAGTCGCATCTCACTATAGTCAGATTTAAGGTCTTCATATAGGATGCCACGAATGATGTGATTTAATTTTGATATAAAACTATATTTGTTCCCAATAACTAATTTATTATTTTAAAAAAATAATAAATATCCAACCACATCAAATCAATTTTCACCTTAATTAACTTTACCGTTATGCTCAGATTTCGAACTCAGGGAAGTTTAACATTTTACTCTCTTCAGGGGTTCCTATCAATATTTTAAAGTAATATTAACAATGAATCTCACTAACTCTTTAATTCAAATAAAATAAAATTGAAGACTTTATTTAATATAAAAAACATAATTATTTATTTAACACTTAAATAATTTAAATTTTACAATATATATAAAAAAATATTTATATATCTATCTCCTTATATTAAAAATATAAACATTCTCTTTGCTTATGGTAGATATATTTCTAAACATATAACACTACGTGATTTTATAATGTATTTAAAATATAAGTATTCTAATATTTAGACATTTATATTAACGCTATTTTACAGTAATTGGGTTATACAAATAATAATCCAATCATTTGTATGTAATACCTTCATTCCGTTAAAATGGTTGTCTGTAATTTATATTTATTAATATAAAAATATTTACTTTACAATAATGTTAATCATTTATCCATTTATCATGCATTACTGTTATTAATCTATTTAGGTTAGTATAAACAATGTAGTGTCATGTCATGGAAAATAATATGTGGATTTAAAAATAATTTAATATCTTACCTCTAAGTTCACATTATCCCGTTCCCAAAATTAACATTTATTAACCGATATTTAAATCTTTATTAATCATAAATAAAAACAAAAACATTCTAAATTATTAATTCTCTCTTATTATTCATTTTTATAATAAAATGAATACGATGATAAAGAAAATGAAATTAACTTTTTCCTAATTATAATTTTCAAAAATCCCAAATGACATTTATAAAAGTTAATGTTCCTTGAGAGAATGAAAATCCTTCAAAGAAGCAATTTTTTGATTCCTTTGTTGTTAAACATTAAAGAGAATAATATTAGGATATCCTAAGTTGACATTTAGTTTCCTCTTTATATTCATCTTCTTAATATAAAGTTCATTCATTAATATTTATAATTCCATTTTGAAGATCTAATTTTTATAATTTTAAGGCATTCATAATTCCATTTTGAAGATCTAATTTTTTTATAATTCTAAAGCATTCGTCAACGATGTTATTCCCACATATATATGTTTGATTAGGCAAGTGCATTTTATCTATCCCATGATAAATATTTGTGTTCTAGCCACTCTGCATTTTCTTTATAATGAAAAGTACATAAAATTTGAATGAAGTTTTTATAAACATGTTCTTTTTTTTTTTAAGACGCTGTTTAGATTTTAAAACATAATTCAAACAATTTTTTCTATAAAACACGAAAATATATTTAGATTACTTTCGTTGAACAAGTATAAGAAACTTCTTTTAATGAGTATTAAATTGTTTAAAATATAAACTTCAACTTACACTGTTATTTGCAATCAAACATAGTAAAAGTTTTTATGAAAATATCGCTGATAAAAATAGAATCCTTATTCTTCTAATAACAAGAATAGAAGAATTATTTCATGTCTCGCTCCATCAGCTCGCTGAAGCATACCCATTCTCATTGTTGCAATAACAATTAGATATTAAAACACTAAGTTAATTTCACTTCCTTTAATTCGATAAACTGTGAACCCAGAGGTCATTTATCACCTTGTCAACAGTCTTTTGTCAACAACGTTATTTTTCATTTTAAAGAATGAAAAATAGTAACTTTATATATTTATTTTCATAAGTATAATAATAATGTAAATATAATCTATACATATTGATTACATAAATGTATGAGTATGTATGAGTATATATATATACTCCTACATTTCCCCTCGACTAAGAAAATTAAAATAAACTAACATTTTATTTTAATTCTTCATCTTTGTTATCATTTATGCATCATTACAATTCATAAATTTTTTTTATTTTCCCCTCGACTTAAAATCTTAAATTCTTCATCAATTATTAGAGAAAAAAAATATTATTAATTATTATATTTAATAATAATTAAATTGTTTTATGGGCAATTGGGTTCTTTTTTTGTTAATGTCTTAAATATGGTATATCTAATATAGTCTGTTTTGATCAAATCATAGATTAAATATACTGCCTATTTTATTTTAAAATTATTACCTATTATAGTTAAATAATGTAATACTTTATTATGCAAAAATCATTATCTATATTACTTTTTTTTATTCACTTCTTTCAATGAATTTCTATATAATATATCCTTATTAATATACTAAGTATTTAAAATAATATATCAAAATAATTATATGGTAGAAAACCTGATTATTCTATAACTAAGTTTTAATTAGTTATTTCATAAGTGTTTTATGTATAAATCAATTTAAAATGCCAATCCTGCTCCTTATTGAAAATTACTAGATTATCACTGACATCTAATAAATGAACATACACAAACTTATTTAAAGGTGCCAATCCTGCTCCTTAGTTTTTGAGACTTACTAGATTATCTTTAGCATCGAATAAATATATTAGTTGGAATTCATTTGTGAACTTGCCAACCTATAAGTAACCAGTCTTCCATTTCCACATTAATGATATGATCCATCTTAGTTAGACACAAATATATATTGTATTTCCTTCTCTCTTCATATCTTAATTCTTTATATTTTATCTCTATAATCCTAATAATTATTACATAATCTAGGTATTACAAAACTCATGGTAATTGTTTATTTAAGACAATTATTATATTTTTCCTCTATAGGGCTTTAATATACAAGCATTGTATGCATTCGGTCCAGCTTTCTTTATAATGGTAAATGGTCCTTAATAGCTATTACAAAATTTATGAAAAATAAAATCTTGTGGATTACTAACATGTGGTGTCTTTAAAAATACTTTGTCACCTACTTTGAATTGATAGTTTGACTTGTATCTATTTTTATGACGCTTTTGAGCCATTTGTCTCATAATTTCTAAAGCTTCTGTTCTATCCTTTTCAATGTTTATGGTTAAATTAGGGATTGGTGGCTTATAATATTTAAATAGTATTGGTATATTTTGTTTTAATTGCAATTTAATGGGTATGAATCCAGTGGACTCGTTAACACTCCAATTTATATAATTTACCATATCTGGTGTGTGCTTTACCCACCCCTTGTGATTATCTTTCAAATAAGTTCTAAACAAACGTCCAAGTTCCCGCATTACACGTTCACATGGGTTTGATTGAGGATTCCTTATAGAAGTAAGCACATGTTTTATTTGATGTTTATTTACCCACATATTCCATTCTTTGGATAGGAAGGGTGTGCCATGATCAGTTAAGATCGTCATAGGTTTCCCTATCCTTTCAAAATGGAGGGTTTCTAATACTTTAATAGTATATCTAGTATTATCTTGGGGTATTGGATAAGCAGACACAAATTTAGAGAAGAGATCATAAGCCACTACTAAAAAAAATTTTTTATTAAATGGAGGTAAAGGTCCATAGTAGTCTATAGCTAAGATCTCATTTGGTCTTTCTGGAATGATAGAATTTATTGAACTAACATAATTTTTATTTACTGGTTTAGCTCTCAAACATATTTGACAATCTTGAATTTCGTTCAAAATATCTTTATGCATATTAGGCCAATAAAACCAATTCTTTATTGTTTGTTCAGTTTTATAGACACCATAATGTCCATATAAACAATGGATATATTGTATGAGTGGGTCTTTTAGAACTTCAGGTATTACTACCCTCCACTCATTTAAATTATCATTAATTTTATATTTTAAGACCATATTATCTATCTTATATAATGGAAGATTACTGGCTGTATACAGAATTTCCTCTTTATTTAATGTTTTAATAATCAGCATTAAATTTTTATCTTGATTTTGCAAATTATAGATATTTAATAAATCGTTCTCTACATTTTCATCAACTATCAGGTCAACATTCATAATGTAGGCATTATCTACCAATAAATGTAGTTGTTCTGATTTACATGGATTTCGACTTAGTGCATCAGCTACAACATTCTCGGATCCTTTACAATATTTAATTGTATAATTGAATTCTTGTAATAACAGACTCCATCTCACTAATCGAGAATTAGTCAAGTAGCTATGATTCAAGAATTCGAGGCTTTTATGATCAGTTATCACAATCACCTCTGATCCAAGAAGCATCTGTTGAAATTTTTGAAAAGCCCAAATTATTGCTAGGGCTTCTTTCTCTGTAACTGTATAATTCAATTCAGGTCCTTTTAATAGCCGGCTAATAAAATAGAGGACTCCTGTTTGGCCATCCTCTTGGATTTGAGATAAGGTTACCCCTAATCCGTAACTGCTACTATCTGTTTGTAAGATGAATGGTTTGCTAAAATCAGGAAAAGCTAATATAGTTTGCTTTAAAAATCCAGCTTTGATTCCAGCAAACGCATCATCTTGTTCCTCAGTCCATTTCCATTTCTCATCTTTTCTGATGAGTTTTAACAATGGTTCCATGCAATCAGAAAATTTTTGGTAGAAACGATTATAAAAATTACATATTCCTAAAAATGATCTTATTTGTTTTTTATTTGTGGGTTTAGGGAAATTCTCTATAGCACTAATCTTATCCGGATGAGGTTTAATCCCATTGTGACCAACAATATGACCTAAGAAGATCACTTCATTAGATACTAAAGTGCTCTTCTTAAAATTGATTTTTATTCCTTTGTCAGAACACTCTTTAAAAAACATTTCTATATGTTGAAGATGTTCTTCAATTGTAGTTGATGCAATTATAACATCATCTACATACATTGTCACAATCTGTTTTATATCAGGAGATAAGGTTTTATCTAAGCATCGAATTAAAGCAGCACCACTATTGATCAATCCAAATGACATCCTATTAAATTGATAAGTAAATCTTTCATACCGAAACGCGGTATATTGGCGATCTTCAGGATGAAGTTCTATCTGCCAATAGCTTGAGGTCAAATCGAAAGTAGAAAATACTTTCTTGTTTCCAAATCTCACGAATAATTCGTGTATGGGCGGTGGTATATTTCTGTCAGGGACAGTAATTTTGTTTAGTTGTCTAGCATCCAAACAAAATCTCATCGACCCATCTTTCTTCTTCACCGTCACAACTGGATTACAGTATGGTGAAGAGCATTTGGAAATGATTTCCCATTCAAGCATTTTATTAATTTGTTTATATATTTCTTCTCTATATTAATAAGGAATAGGATAAGATTTGGATTGAAAAGGTTGATCATGAATTAATTTTATTCTTTGCTGAAAACCTTCAATCACTCCTGGTATTTCTGAAAATATTGTATTATATTCATTAATAATAGATTGCAATTTATTAACATTATCGCCATCAATTAAATTTGATTCAGCAATTTTTGATTTTACAAGTGTTTCTGGTACGTTTGACATTATACAATCAATTTCCAACAGATCATACTTTGGAGACAATGTCATCCTTAAAACCTCATCACCTATATGAACTATCTTATTTTTAAAATCAATCAAACATTTGTTCAGATGTAAAAAAAAGTCTACTCCCAATATCATTTCATGAATAAGTCCAGTTAATATCAAAAATACATGATAAATACATGTATGATTAATAGTTAGTTTGATCCAGATTTGCTTTTGAATTAATTTTGCCCTTTTATTATTAGCTAGGGTAATCTGTACTGATTTTAGAAGTAAGGTTTTAATATGTGAATTTTTATCCATCAACTTTTTATAAAACTCTTCAGATATTACAGATATTTGGCTACCACTATCTAATAAGGCTCTAATTTGCAAATCTTCAAACATAATATTAATTAATGGACAATTTTGAACAGCATACTTGGGTTCATCATCTTCCTCTGAACATATTATGTTGGTGATTTGTTTAACTACAATTTTATTTTTGTTCCTCGTTTTAAATATGGGTCTTTGAGGAGAGGAACTATTTCCGAAGACCCTCTTTAATTTAATTTTGCTGTTGTTTTGGGTATATTTTTATTATACCCTATTTTATCTTTATTCAATCTACTAGTAGATGCTATACTCTTAATTTCTGAAATTTGACGTGTATCAGAACTTAATTTAACATCTGCATTATTATCACTCTTCGTGTTTACTTTGTGAATGATTAAAAGTCTTATGCTTTCTTTTTTTATAATTAATAGCATTTACTTGAATATTTTCTTTCTTTCTTTCAACATAATTTTGATTAAGATTTTGGTTATTTGAGTCAATATTATTTAAAATATCTATAATTTGTTCGATATTTTGTGCATTAGAAAATAATAAAGACTGCTCAATTTTCATAGGTAAGTTGTGTTTTGCAATACGAATAATTTGATTTTGGCTGAAATGATAAGTATCAAGGGTTTTCAGTTTTGATACCTGTCTTCTAAAAAATTTAGTAAGAGTTTCACCTGGCATACTTTTATACTTTTCCTGAAGTATTTGATACAACGGTGATTCTTGACGATCACTATTCCAAAAATTCTTTATCAATAATGTTTGATATTCTTCAAAAGTTTTAGGTATTTGGAATAATGATTCCCACTATGATAAAGCATCACCTTGTAAATGACTGTATGCTACTATCAATTTTTCACCTTCTGTCAAATTACTATTTACTGAAAGATATAAATTTAAACTCTTTAGATACTCTATTGGTGCTTCATTTGTAAACCCTTGAAAATTTTTTAATTTTACAAATTGATTCACAACATTAGATTGTAATATGTGATTTGTATTGCTAACATTTTCTTTTTGCAGATTTATAGATGATTGTTGATTGTGATGGTGAGCAAAGTCTCCTATAAAATAACTAATATTATCCTCATTATTTTGTTCCCTTTGCATGATTTCCATCTCAATCACTATTTCATCTTGATGTTCCTTTTTATTTGGATCTTCCCTTATTTTATTAATAGCTTCTAATATTTGATTAAATTTATCTGAAGTAGTGTCTCCTTTGATATTAGATAATTTAATCCTTTTACAAGCTTGGGTATAATTTTCCATCATTATTTTTCTTTCTTTCTCAAACTCATCCTTCAAAACTTTTATGGTCTGATCTACGGTAATATTTTTATTTTCCAATTGATTAAATATCTCCGATTGATTCTCTAATAATATTTCAATATTATCTTTATTTAACTTTACGTCTGAATCAATCAAATTTTGCTTCACATTTAGACACTGAAAATCTTTTTCCATTGACTGAATTTTCTTGTCTTAGTTATTAATTTCTATGTGGACATCTTCTATTTTCTCATCTAAAACCTTTTCAGTCTCTTCTTGGATTTTATACATATCAATTTGGAGATGATTGTATACAGTTTTTATTTCTAGAAATTTGTTTTCTACTTTATTTTCTAGCTTTGTTTCAAATTCAAAAATCTTTTTTGACACTTAAGATTTGTTTCTTCATTTTTTGAATTTTTTGAATTTCATTATTCATATTTGTTTGTATTTGTGATACCTCGTCCTGCAAATCTATTTTTATATTATCTAATTTTATTGATAATTCATTTGTAATATCTACTTTCACACTTTCCATTTTGGTATTCATACTTTCCATCTTGGTATCAATATTCGTAGACAAATCTACTTTCAGATTTTCCATCTGAGTATGCATATTTTCCATTTTGGTATCTATGTTTGTATTTAAATTCTCTATCATTTGTTGCATCATTAACATCATTTGACTTAATGATGGATTATCATTGGTTTTACTTTCTATAGGTTTGTCCACAATATCCATAATTTCTGGAACATGAGTATCTAATATAGAATTACTCTCAGACACACCTATATTTATTTGTTCATTAGTACGATTCATAGTATCATCAGCTATATCTGAATTAAGTATCTCAGTTTGCATGTCCATATTATTAGTATTAGAAGAAAATATTTTATACTTACTTCTTGTAATCATAAAACTATCTTTAACTTAACTATAACTTTATTTGTACGATAATATATTATTTATCATAGGATATTAATGCGATGCCTTTCTCTTTTCAAAATATATATGTGAGTTCTTACACTAATTTTAAAATTATATTTTTAAGCGAGTGATCTATTCATTTAAATTTTACTTATTTAATTTTCAAAGTCTCCATTATTTTATTACCTACTATTTTACAACACATTTAATATGAGACTATTATTAATACCATTTATCCCTCAATGTTTTGTATCACTATAAAAACAATATAAAATCTATGATTCAATATAATAATGATATGGAATCTATGATTCAAGGCCCTAGTTGTGTGCGCCATATGTAATGGTATATATAATTCAGAGCCTCACTTGGATGCCATATGTAACGGTATGCCCCCTCTCAACAAGATAAGTTAAGGAGTCGCATCTCACTATAGTCAGATTTAAGGTCTTCATATAGGATGCCACGAATGATGTGATTTAATTTTGATATAAAACTATATTTGTTCCCAATAACTAATTTATTATTTTAAAAAAATAATAAATATCCAACCACATCAAATCAATTTTCACCTTAATTAACTTTACCGTTATGCTCAGATTTCGAACTCAGGGAAGTTTAACACTTTACTCTCTTCAGGGGTTCCTATCAATATTTTAAAGTAATATTAACAATGAATCTCACTAACTCTTTAATTCAAATAAAATAAAATTGAAGACTTCATTTAATATAAAAAACATAATTATTTATTTAACACTTAAATAATTTAAATTTTACAATATATATAAAAAAATATTTATATATCTACCTCCTTATATTAAAAATATAAACATTCTCTTTGCTTATGGTAGATATATTTCTAAACATATAACACTACATGATTTTATAATGTATTTAAAATATAAGTATTCTAATATTTAGACATTTATATTAACGCTATTTTACAGTAATTGGGTTATACAAATAATAATCCAATCATTTGTATGTAATACCTTCATTCCGTTAAAATGGTTGTCTGTAATTTATATTTATTAATATAAAAATATATACTTTACAATAATGTTAATCATTTATCCATTTATCATGCATTACTGTTATTAATCTATTTAGGTTAGTATAAACAATGTAGTGTCATGTCATGGAAAATAATATGTGGATTTAAAAATAATTTAATATCTTACCTCTAAGTTCACATTATCCCGTTCCCAAAATTAACATTTATTAACCGATATTTAAATCTTTATTAATCATAAATAAAAACAAAAATATTCTAAATTATTAATTCTCTCTTATTATTCATTTTTATAATAAAATGAATACGATGATAAAGAAAATGAAATTAACTTTTCCTAATTATAATTTTCAAAAATCCCAAATGGCATTTATAAAAGTTAATGTTCCTCGCGAGAATGAAAATCCTTCGAAGACGCAGTTTTTTGATTCCTTTGTTGTTAAACATTAAAGAGAATAATATTAGGATATCCTAAGTTGACATTTAGTTTCCTCTTTATATTCATCTTCTTAATATAAAGTTCCTTCATTAATATTTATAATTCCATTTTGAAGATCTAATTTTTATAATTTTAAGGCATTCATAATTCCATTTTGAAGATCTAATTTCTTTATAATTCTAAAGCATTCGGCAATGATGTTATTCCCACATATATATGTTTGATTAGGCAAGTGCATTTTATCTATCCCATGATAAATATTTGTGTTCTAGCCACTCTGCATTTTCTTTATAATGAAAAGTACATAAAATTTGAATGAAGTTTTTATAAACATGTTCTTTTTTTTTTAAGACGCTGTTTAGATTTTAAAACGTAATTCAAACAATTTTTTCTATAAAACACGAAAATATATTTAGATTACTTTCGTTGAACAAGTATAAGAAACTTCTTTTAATGAGTATTAAATTGTTTAAAATATAAACTTCAACTTACACTGTTATTTGTAATCAAACATAGTAAAAGTTTTTATGAAAATATAGCTGATAAAAATAGAATCCTTATTCTTCTAATAACAAGAATAGAAGAATTATTTCATGTCTCGCTCCATCAGCTCACTGAAGCATACCCATTCTCATTGTTGCAATAACAATTAGATATTAAAACACTAAGTTAATTTCACTTCCTTTAATTCGATAAACTGTGAACCCAGAGGTCATTTATCACCTTGTCAACAGTCTTTTGTCAACAACGTCATTTTTCATTTTAAAGAATGAAAAATAGTAACTTTATATATTTATTTTCATAAGTATAATAATAATGTAAATATAATCTATACATATTGATTACATAAATGTATGAGTATGTATGAGTATATATATATACTCCTACAATATATATATATATATATATATATATATATATATATATATATATATATATATAGTGCCCAGTCCAATTTAGCCTATGGATAAATTTCTGTAATGTACATAAAATAAAAACAGAAAACAAATCATCACATTTTCTTGTATAGGAGGGGAAGCTGTAGGGCATCTAAGTTTAAACCCTACATGATCAAGGCCCAAAAGCCTAGGACAGAAAGAGAGTGGGGGAAATATTTTATGATCTTTTTGTTTTGTATTGATAAAACCAAAAAAGTAGCATATACCTTGAATTTTTTAATGGTTGTTTTTGAAAGTTAGGATTATAATACATATAAACAATTGTCTGGGGACACAAGCTACTCAGTTAATCATTTTCTGATTTTGATTATTAACTTTCTTTGAAATTGATCTATACTTAATAAATCCTACTACTTTTTCTATAACAATAATTTAAGTGTAATAATTTTAATAATTTAGTTTTGAATATGAAGTTATATTATGTACAAATCATTCAAATTATTTTGATAAGCAGGTTTTTCTGAATGTCCAAATATCTGAGTGTGTGCTTGTATTTTACCTAAATATATTTGCAACTATACTTATATTTAAAAAAAAGATTTTGTTAAAATTATGTTGTGATTTATTATAAGAAGCTATATTGTTGTAGGGAATTATATATGTTAATTAAACTAACAAGGTTAGAATTTCAGTTGACCAGTCCAGATGACATTTTTTAAGTCAGAGTTATGTGAAAAAAGATCAAGTTTATGAGGCTAGACTTAAAAAAAATGGGAAATGCTATTAAGGTAATGAATTCCAGACAATTCAACCAGCTAATTACCAAAAAATCATATTAGTCTGGGTTTTTTACTAACATTCAATTTAAAACACATTGCCAATTTTAATTAGGTGGTTTAACTAATGAAAATACAATTCCTATCTGTAAAGTTCTGTAAAAGGCTAAATTGTATAAAAAGGTTGAATCAGTCTGTTCAAAAAATAGTAAAATTGTTGATACAACAAAATAAATTAGGGGAAAAAAATAAGACTGAATTGCTGTCAAAAGCCAGCATTATTTTTTATATATTTTTGGGAGAAATTTTTCTACAGCCTAATGGTAGTCTAAGTAGATATATGTTTCATCTGTGATGATTCAGCCATACATTAAGTGATGCACATGAAGAGTTTGAGCCAAAAGTATTATACATTTTGTGACTGATTGTGAAAAATAAAATAGAAGAAACTGATTGCTCACCTGTCTTTTAAATTTAAAATGAAAATAAGTAAAATATTGAAATGTCAAACCATGCTAGTTCAGTTATGCCATTGACTGAATTTAAACCCCAGCAAAAATGATAAATATATAAAAAACAGCAAATATCCCCAGTCTACTAAAAATAAGTATGCTGAAAAGAAATGAAGATCCAGTGCCAAATGCTTCCTATGGAAGCAAGTAATTTCAGCAAGATCATCACAGTAATAGAGTTGCAAGCCAAAGCCAAGAAAAAAATAGGATTCCAGTAAACCACTGAAATTGGTAAATAGACATGTGTTACAGATTGATGTTTGTGGCTGCTGCTAAATTTATAAGCAATCAACAAGCTAAATTTGAAATCTTGGAAAGTGTGTGCCTCAAGAAAGTAAAAGAAGGAGTGGTAATCTGAATTTTAATTATATATTTTTTTGATTATATCATTGACTAGTAACAAAACTTTTAATAAATTCTTTATCTTTTTTTTTATTATCTCTGAACCTTAAAACCAAAATCAAGTAAAAGAACTTTCAAAAATAATAATGATTACTTTATTGATGATATTATGTATTCTGAAATTATAATATGTATCCACTTATCACTGTATTTTATTTTGTGACATGTATTATTGTATATTAATTCGAAATCATGAAATATGTTATTTATATGTTATAAGATTTTTTTAATAATATTTTATTCATAATGGGGATCAACACATACACACACATAGTAATATAATTATATTTTTCTATATGTATAGCTGTTTAGCCTGAAAGTTGAAAGTAGTAGAAATGTAGCATTGGGTGAGCTAGATTTGGTAAAATCATGATTAGTGACCTCTATTGGTCAGAGGGAAGTTAAATAATTTAAAGCTTATTTCTGTAAACACTTCTAGAGAAGTAAAAGTGTTTACAGAAATAAGCTTTAAATTATCTATCTTCCCTCTGACCAATAGAGGTCACTAATCATGATTTTAATTAAATATTTTTCATTTTGGGTATAAATTTTTATTTATTCACTATCGAAATTAATGCACAAACGTTATACTCTGATATAAACCTTGAATACTGTCATTAAAAGGAAAGGAGGAAAATTTTTGGTATCATTAATGTTATGATTTAAATATAGACAAGTCATCAGTATTATTTATATAAATTTTCATATATATCTTTAAATATTATGTAATGTTTATTAACCATAATAAATATTAGTTTGTGTTACTAAAAGAGATGTATATTTTTATTAAGAATATTTTTTGCTTTACTAAATATGATCATTCATCATCACTGTAGAATATTAATGATTAAGTCCCAATTAAATATAATACAGTTAGGCAAATAATTATCAGTTTATAAAAGCTAAATTTTATGTTAGGCATTAGTTCTAAAGCTGTGGATGGAAGTATAATTATTATCATCACCATTAACATCATGTTTTTAATCAATGATCTGGATAAATGTGTTTATTGGCCATAAATAAATAATGTTTCTCACTTTATTTGTTTATTATTTGTGAGTCATTATAGGATAATAATCACCATCAAGATCATCAAACATTATTCAAGTGTAAGGGAATTGCCACCATAAATGTATAGTGTTTGATTTGAGCTAGTAATACTTATAATAATGTTGAAATGTATTTATGATATTGAAATCTCAGCAATAATTTTGTCTGATAAATCTGATGTACAGAACTAGAGCATAAGGATGTTTCTTGTTTTTTCTTAATGTTAGTGCAAATGCGATATGGTTCTAAAATTCAGAATTCCATCTCCAGTTATAAATAAGATACTAAATGGTTTCAAACCAGGTACATCTATAATTAGGTATAGAATATAACTGTCTAGACTTAGCTAGCCTAGTAGTGCCCTGATAGTTCATAATCACTTAGTAAAAACTTAAAAAACTAGATAAAACTTAATAAAATGATTAGGTTATGTAGTCATCATTTTTGTCTGAAAGCCATTGGACTTATTTTATATTACCACATTTGTATTTAGTTACAAATAACTGCCCAACATCACCCATGATGTATTTATAAATATCATTTGCAATGGGGATCACCATGAGTACTTTGAGTCCTAAGAGACTATATAAATGCATTGCTATACATTTTAATAAGTTACAAATGGTGACCCAACTAAGGGCCATGAGATATGCTATCTACTTAAAAAAAGTAGTCTATATAATGAGAGAGAAATGTGTAGTAAAACAATTTTTTTTGGTGTAATTTTTTTCTTCTCATAGAATTGTCTGGGCCATGTGTTCTTATTTTAGACTTGTATATGATGATGTTTATTGTTGTTTTATTTCTTCATCGATGTTGATAAATGGATACAACCATAAAATAGTTTAGTTTTTTTATTTTTAAAATATAAGTAGATCACAACTTGAGACAGTGTTGAAATTAATAATAGGATGTTTGGGAATATTTGGTTTATTAATGAATGAATTACTGCGAGATAGAGACAGGCATAGTGATAGTTGTGAATAATGGAATAATAATTTCATGTGTGTTTGGGGAGTTTATTTTATAGAAAGTCTATGATCTTGGAGGTTTGAATTGGATATTTTAATGTTGGAGTTTGGTTGGCTAGATTGCAATTTTTGATGATTAATGGAGAGTTTTGTCATTGCCATGGAAATGCTGTGTATTCAAGCAATCCATGACTGATCAATTCCATTCACTGCTCCAACCCAATTTATAAGTTGTTAATATTTATCATGAAGCAGTTAACAGTAGTCCTGTCATGATATTATCCTATAGGTCTCCAAAAGAGAGAGCAAGGCATAGTTTCTTATGTATTCTATAGTCCATAAGACTTGAAATAAGCAGGACATCATTTTTGATATTTGCCATGTAAGACTCCAAAGAGAGAGCATGGCATTATTTATATATTTCAGCCCACAAGACATGAACTAATCAGGGTATTACAACAGAGCTTGCATCATTATATCAAGGGTTGTGGTAGCTTAAGGTGATTGACTTGGGATGGTTTTCTGAGTGCTCAAGATTCATTGTGTGCTTTCTAGTGCTGTGACTTTATTCTTTTATTTATATCATAATTGTAAGCTGCTAATCATTCTGTTAGCTGTTGGTATCTGATAGATCTCTAGGGGAATAGATGAATAATGAATATATAATTTTAGCTCTTACAAATATGCATGTACTGTATAGATTGGTGTCTACTATATAGATTATTGTCAGGGTAATTCATTAAATGATAGATATTAAAATTTTTGTTTAGGAAAAGCATGAGAAAGCAAGATAAAAGGCATGTCAGTTAGTCAGTTGGGGATGTGTCTCAGAAAAAAAAAGGATGTGTAGGTTCTTGGTGGTCGAAAAGCTCATATGGAATATATTGAATTTTAAATAAAATGAATGAATTGAATGATACAGCTGAGAGGGTTATGGAAGAGGAAAGTGCCCCAACCCTGGAATTAGTAATTTTTATATTGAAGAAGATGATGGGATATTTTATTTAGAGTACCACTAAGAGATGCTGAGAAAAATGCCTCAAGAGTTAGTGTCAATAGTGCAGTCTCAAGCATGGAAACAGTAGCTGATGAACCAGAGGTTTTCCAGACTCAGATAAAAAAGAAAGCACCATCAGAGATGGAAATAATGATGTTGCATATGTTCCAAAGTTTAGAACAAAAGATGGAAAAATATGGAGAAAGTTTATGAGAAAACATACAAGATAATAAATCTTTAGAATAAAAAATAGGTCAATATTTGAAAAGAAGTATAGAATGTTTAAGAGAAGATAATAAAAGATGGAAAAAAGTATAGAAAATTTAAAAGGATAATAAACAAAGTATAGAAAATTTAAGAGTAGTAAAAAAGTACAGATGGTATAAAAGAAGATAGTCAAAGATTAGAGGATAATGATGAAACCTCTTCAGAAAATAGGTGAAAGAAGTGTGATGATCTATTCAAGTTATAAAACAGGAAGGTGATCAAAGCTCACAAGTGCTAAAAGATAAAATAGAACAATCTATAAAAAAACAAAGAAATGAATGAAGAATTAAATGAGAAAATAGATAACAGACAAATACATTAATGGATGCTAAGCCCCCAAAAAATAAAAATATTGATAGAAGCTGTAAAACAAAATCTCCTAGTAAAGTGAGTGTATGATGAAAGGACTAATGTTCAGATTAGGGTGGCTTATGAAGTTAAGAGAATGAGAAGGAAGTTGGAGGAACCACACCCCATAGAAAAACAGGTGGTTACATTAAATGAAGAAACTCTAAAACAAAATCTCCCAATAAAAAGAATAAATAGGAAAATGGATAAATGTCTGGTTATGGTGGATTATGAAGTGACGAGAATGAGGAAAAACTTCATGCAAAAGATCAGGCAGTTAAGTTAAGAGAAGAAATAAAAGGGTTGAAACAAAATATCTCAGGAAGAGAACCAAATGATCAATAATATATAGTTCTAAATAGATTAACAACAAATGTATTTGGCCTCAAAAATATATATTCCTAAATAGATGACTGGCAATTATATATAGTACACAGAGTCAATTTTTGTGAACAAATTAAAGGTACAGTATGTCTGGTACCAAAAGTCCATATTTTTAGGTGGATTCTATGACCTGAATTTACATAAAATAAATCCTCAAGATGTATATTACAAGTGTCCAGTAAAAATGAAAAATAAAACTATCAAAAATGAAATAATTATACATTGGCAATTGTATGCAAACCACAATAGTATAATAGGTAATATAATATGACATTAATTTATTTTGGTAATTATATGACTTGTAAAAGAGAAAAAGAATAGAATATAAAACATTTTGTTTTATTGGTTATGAATGATTAAAATAAAGGTATGATTTTTTATTAGAAGAGGAAGAATACTGTGCCAAATTCAATTTAGTCTGTGGTTAAATTGCAATAATGTGCATAAAATAAAAACAAAAAAATCATCACATTTTATTTTATAGGAGGAGATGTAAAGCACCTAATTTTATAACACTATATAATCAAGTCCCAAAAGCTGATGACAGAAAGAGAGTGGGAAAAATATTTTATGATCTTTGTTTTGTATTGATAAAACCAAAAGATTAGCATATACCTTAAATTATTTAATGGTTGTCTTTAAAAGTTAGGATTAAAACACATAAACAGTTGTCTGTGAACAGAAGCTATTCAGTTAATCACTTTCTGATTTTGATTATTAATTTTCTTCCAAATTAATGTATACTTAAACTCTGCTGTTCTTTCTATAAGAATAATTTAAATCTAATAAATTTAATAATTTAGTTTTGAATATTAAGTTATAGTTTGTACAAATCATTCAGATTATTTTTGATAGGCAGGTTTTTCTGAATGTCTGAATATCTGATTGTGTGCTTGTATTTTACCTAAATAAACTTAGTTACACATATATTAAAAGAAAGATTTTGTTAAAATCATTCTGTGATTTCTTGTGAGAAGCTATATTGTTGTATGGAATTATATGTTATGTTAATTAAACTAACAAGGTTAGAATTTCAGCTGACCAGTCTAGTTAACATTCGTTACATCAGAGCTAATTGATAAAAGATCAAGTTTATAAGGCTAGAATTGAGAGAAAAATAAGGGAAATGCTATTCAGGTAATGAATTCCAGACCAGTCAATTGGTTAATTACCAAGAAATCTTATTAGTCTGGGTTTCTTACTAACAGTCAATTTAAAACAGATTGTCAATTTTAATTAGATGGTTTTAACTAATGAAATAAGGTTTTTATCTGTGAAGTCCTGTAAAATACTAAATAGTATAAAAAGTCTGAATCAGTCTGTTCAAAAAAATATTAAAATTGTTGAGAGAACAAACTAAATTGGTGAAAGAAATAAGACTGAATTTTTGTCAAAAGTCAGCATTATTTTATATATATATATTTTTGGAAAGTTTCCTACAGCCTAATGACAGGCTAAGTAGATATATGTTTTGTCTGTGGATATCCAGCTATCCATTAACTGATGCATATTTCAAGAGTTTGAGCCAAGCCAAAAAAAAATAGGATTATCGTAAATCACTGAAATTGGTAAATAGATGTGTGTTACAGATTGGTGTTTGTGACTGCTGCTGAATTTATAAACATTCAACAAGCTGAATTTGAAATCTTGGAAAGTACATGCCTAAAGAATGTAAAAGAAGAACTGGTTATATATATATATATATATATATATATATATATAACCAGTTCTAACCCTTGTTATAATTATATATATATATATATATATATATATATAATTATAACAAGGGTTAGTAACAAAACTTGTAATAACAAATTCTTTGTTTTTTTTATTATCTCTGAACCTTAAAACCAAAATCAAGTAAAAGAAATCTCAGTAATAATAGCAATTGCTTTATTGATGATATTATGTATTCTGAAATTATAATATGTATCTACTTATCAATGTACTTTATTTTACAACATGTACTATTGTATATTAATTCAAAATCATGAAATGTTACTTATATGTTAAAAGATTTTTTTCTTAATAATAATTTTCATAATGGGTATCAACACATACACACATGTAGTAATATAATTATATTTTTTCATATGTATAACTGTTTAGTATGAATGTTGAAAGTGGTAGAAATGTAGGATTGGGTGAGCTAGATTTGTTAAAATCATGATTAATGACCTCAATTGGTCAGAGTGTGAGATAGGTAATTTAAAGCTTATTTCTGTAAATGCTTTTACTTCTCTAGAATCTGACTAACCTTGTTTTAAGTAATTATTTTGTTTTATACATTATGTTTAAATTTATAAGGTTACAAAAGTATGAGCATGCAAAGAGTGTTTATTTTTTTAATGAAATATTTTTTATTTGGATATAAATTTTTATTTATTTACTATCCAAATTAATACACAAACATTATACTATGATATAAACCTTGGATACTGTCATTAAAAGAAAGGGGGAAGATTTTTGGTATCATTAATGTTATGATTTAAATATAGACAACTCATCAGTATTATTTATATAAATTTTCATATATATCTTTAAATATTATGTAAAGTTTATTAGCCATAATAAATGTTAGGTCGTGTTACAAAAAGAGGTGTATATCTTTATTAAGAGTATCTCTTGCTTTATTAAATATGATCATTCATCATCACTGTTGAATATTAATGATTAAGTCCCAATTTAAATATAAAAAAGTTAGGCAAATAATTATGAATTTATAAAAGCTAAATTTTATGTTAGGCATTAGTTCTAAAGCTGTGGCTGGAAGTATCATTATTATCATCACCATCAACACCATGTTTTTAATCAATGATCTGAATAAATGTGTTTATTGGCCATAGATAAATAATGTTTCTCACTTTATTTGTTTATTATTTGTGAGTCATTATAGGATAATAATCACCATCAAGATCATCAAACATCATTCAAGGGTAAGGGAATTGCCACCATAATTATATACTGTTTGATATGAGCTAGCAAGACTTACACGAATGTTGAAGTGCATTTATGATATTGAAATCTCAGTAGTAATTTTGTCTGATAAGTTTCATATGCACAACTAAAGAATAAGGATATTTCTTATTTTTCTTAATGTTAGTGTAAATGTGATATAGTTCTAAAATCCCAAATCCTATCTCTGGTTATTAATAAGGTACCAAATGGGTTCAAGCCAGGTACATCTATAAGTAGGTACAGAATACATTTTTGTCTAGGCTTAGCTAGCCTAGTGGCACCCTGATAGACCATATTCACTTAGTAAAAACCTAAAAAACTAGATAAAACTTAATAAAATTACTAGGTTATTTGTCATCATTTTTGCCTGCATGCCTTTTGATTTATTATGAGATATTTTACATTTGTATGTAATTACATATGTGACCCAAGCCACCACTTGCAATTGGGGCCACCATGAGTACTTTGAGGCTTAAGTCACTTTATAATAAGAGAGAATATTCTAACCACACTTAATCATTATATATATATATATATATATATATATATATATATATATATATATATATATATATATATATATTGAAGCAGTCAGATCTAAGGTCGATCCTAGCTTCATGATATCTCACATGTATCCCACTTCAAACCCTAGTATGAACCATGAATTTCTGAATGCAATGCTTTATACGTTCAATACATGCTAGTTTCCTAAAAAAAATGGTATTATATAAATGTGTGTTAAAACTAGCTAGTGTAATATTTAAACTAATCAATGTCATTAATCAATTCATGATAAAATTATCCATGAAAGCACATATATTATAACTGTGTGGATTGTGCGCATATATTTATAAATATTTAAATATATATATTTGTTATCAAGTTTCATTGCATCGGAATGTTTTAATTTACTTTTAAACAGTTTGTTCAAATTTTAGTGATTAAAAGCTACATTCTTTCAATAAGCTTTCAGATCATCCTTTTTCAAAGACAATAAGGAAAGGTTTATTGATTAGCAAAAGAATAATAATTTAAAATGTAAGGATGGTTCCTAATTAAAATCGTTTTTCTGATTTACAAATTCATTTTCTAATTAGAAAATGAATTCAAAGTTAATGAGTTTGAAAGCCTTATCCAAAAAATGTATCTAAAATCAATTGATAAAAATTGTTAACATTGATAAAGTAAGAAGCATTAGCTTTAAGGCATCTAGATTCAGAATAGGTGGGAAAACAGAGAACAGGTATAAATAGTTCGGAAAAGTTTGGAGAGGGAGAAGCCATATTTGTTTTGAAATAAGTACTACTAGAAGCTACGTGCATCTTAAATTATGAATCTATATAGTGTCTCCATCATAGTGAGGGGCTAACTTCAAGAGTCTGACCACTGGACCTAAAGTCCCCAGAAGATCTTCAATGTAGCTGCTAAACTAAACCTTTCCACACCAATCATGCTGCCAAAACCTGAAAGAATCAATTCAAATGTCATTTACAAAAGTTGAAAATGCATGCCTACATTTCCACCCCAATCAGACTCTGCTATGTAAACTAAGGAACCAACCACAGAAGGAATGGTAACATATTTCTTTAATGAACCATAACTTTCAGGCCAGTTTCAAAACTTTAATTTACACTACCTGTAAATTAAATACTGTTAAAAGCTTTTTTCATTTCTTAATGTATTAATCTGTATAAATAATTCTTATTTTTCTATCTCTAGTCTTTAAATTTAATATCTGTTAACTTTCCTTTTTTATGATGGCGGTTCATTTCATTAACTGTATTATATATATTGAATAATTATTAATGTCATTTATTTTTATTATATGCCAATAAAACTTCAACTTGATAATAATCCCTTTCGTTAAACTTACCTCATAGAAAATAATATAATATTAAGTTTTATAGTAATTCTTTCCCACTAGAATTAATTTAATACAGTTCTATTAATTATCGAGTTGAAGGATTTATTAAATGTTGCTATTTTTACTAATGTCTGATAATGACTATTGGCCATTTTCTAACCTATGCTCCTGGCTACTTTATTGAGTTCCTAATATTTATTTATTTACATTAATAATGTTAAAATATTTTATTAAAGGTCGATAAAGAAAAGTAAATGAATATATTCTAATTCAATTTTTATACTTTCTATTAATATTCAGGGAGAGCATGATATTTAGGGTATAGGTCATATAATTTTATAATTGTGTTAAGTCCTTTTTAGTTAAAGCTCATTTGATTTTAATTCTACATGATCAGATCATCATGTAGAGCATTCTTTATATAACAATGGGTTTTATTACTTCAACACGATGACTATCAAGTCATCATTTTCGGAACATTGCTGACATGAGCCATCTCATGTTTCGTAAGCTTATCATCGGTGATACTATTTTTACTTTAATTACTGAGGAAGAAATCACTTTCTCACTTGCTCATTAGTATCTTGGAACACCAAAGATTTGTGGCTATGACCAAGCCTGGCTTTTCTTGTGTTCCACATCTCCTTGATAGAACAGAAAGACTTGTAAAACACAAGCTGCCCTTTTACTTAATTCACCGACAAGCCATTATCTTTCATATTTTTATAGCCCATAAGACATCAGTATTGTTATTTCTCAGTTCAAATAAAGCCCACACTCATGCTCATAAATTATAATGAATTGATTTTATTAAAGTTTAACAAATTCATATTCATTTATAGTTAAGTAAGTTTTCTATTAAATATTAAAGTTATGCCCTAAATATGTATCTTGCTTTTTGTGAATTGATTTACGAATATGAAAATGAATTTCACATTCTTTTAAAATTAGAATAATAATTTCTATCAAAGCCAAATACTCTTATCTATCTTTATTTATTTGTCGGGGCATAGACACGCAAATCCTTCTATAATATTGTGTAATAGTTATTGGCATATGATAATGACTGCCATTCTTATTGTAAATTATAAATTCCGTTTTAAAGACTAGAAGTAATATATACAATCTTAATCATAAAAGTTGAACAAAATATTTATTCTTATTAAACATTTTATTAACACGTTTGGTTTTTAATTTTCTTTATTATTCAATAATTATTTTAATATTAATGCTCGCTGTCTGTATTGGCAACCCAAAGATACATATATGAGTTGACTTATAAATATCCTTAGTTATTTTATTATACGTTTGTAGAGTCAGAACAGGGACTTCATATCATCATCATCCGTTGAGCTAGTTTCTTGGTGCATAGTCATGTACCTTTGCCATACATCATCCATTAATTTGATCTGAGCTCGTAAGTTGGATTTGAATTCAGTTTGGTTTTTGAGTAAACTCATTGGTTAGACTGGGTTTAAATCTGACTTTGAGTTTAGATTATTGGGTGGATCTTTTGACTGATACAATATATATATATATATATATATATATATATATAATATTGTTTGATATCTGTATTTTTTCAAAGCAATATATGTAATTATATAAGTAAATATTTATAAATACAGTAATTAGATAATAAAGAATTTTATCCATTTAGGAGCACTTTTGATTATCCTAGTAATCCTTGTCATCTCCTATCAAAGTGTTAGCTGACAAAGATTACTAGGATAATCATAAGTGCTCCTAAGTGGATAAAATTCTTAATTATCTAATTACTGTATTTATAAATATTAATTTTATAGATAGATAGATAGATAGATAGATAGATAGATAGATAGATAGATAGATAGATAGATAGATAGATAGATAGATAGATAGATAGATAGATAGATGGATAGATGGATAGATAGATAGATAGATAGATAGATAGATAGATAGATAGATAGATAGATAGATAGATAGATAGATAGATAGATAGATAGATAGATAGATAGATAGATAGATAGATCAAATAATGTTCTAATTTATATAACATGATTTCCACTAATTAGGACTATCTTTTTACTACTAAGTCTATTCACTAATAATAATATATTAAAAGCACTACATACACTTTTATCGTTAGCTTTGTTCTTTAAGAGCTGTTGGCACTTAAAGCATTTAAAATAATAATAAGATTCGCGGTAATATTAATATTCAGTTGTGATTCTGGAAATAAGATGTTCCTCACTGGGTTCTTTTATTGCTTAATTCTTGTAGCACAGTTATCTCAAAGATGATGAAGATACTTTCAATCTTTTTGTTTTCTGGAGTAATTAAACTCATTGGGGGGAATCTGGATCACCTATGGGTACATTATCAGTTTAATCCTGCCTCTTTAAATTTAATTTTTATTTTAAAATTGTTAATTTAATTATTATTTTAAGTCGTACTAATTAAATGTCTTCCATTATCTAATTATTTATTTTTCCCTTTGATAATAATAACTGTTCGCAATATGTTTTAATTAATTTTTTTTTACTTTAATTTGATTAATCTTATTTCGGCTATTTGTTATTTATCTATTTTATTTCCTCTGCGTAAATTCATCTCATAATTTATTAAAATATATAACTTTTTAAAATACATATATTTCAAAGACAATAATAAATAAATTAATATAAATAAAGATAACTTTGACTTGATTTTCACAAACTAATTCACATATAACTGTACAGTCAGAGTTTTTATTTTGTTTACTTAACATTTTTATGCCAATTTTTAATTTCATCTGCAATTAAAATTTGATTTTGAAAAACTTTAAAATCTTATCTGACGGCTTATTTCAACGTATTCCTGTTAGCCTTATTCTTCAAATACAAACAATCAGCATAACAACTTATAGGATTAACATAATGTTTATAAAATAAACAGGATCTGCCTCAACCAAGAAAACCATGCTCAATACCACCATTAAATACATGCTAAAAATATGAATCAGTTATTTTTTCATTAGCTCAACCCCAAAACATGTACTTTATAAAAGAGGATTCAAATCGTTACATCCACCAAGCTAAAAGAACATACTATTGGCTTTTTGGTCTTGCTATTACATTTTCAGAAATTCATAAAACATTCTTAAACAAATTTTCTCTTTTGATTTTGCGTTATTATAGTATAAATTTAATGCAGCAACATTTCTACATATAACTATTTTAAATGAATAATTATACGACTACGGAGAACTAGTCCGTTCAATAATTTGGGAGTATAAGTTTGTCATAAAATCCAATTATCCTTTCTAACTAATTATTTACCAAATTATTTAACTATATTGTCATTTGTAAAGTGACTACTATCCAAGACAAAAGTTTCTAAGGGTTTTTTAAATCAATGTTTATTATAAAAATAATATAATTTTCAGTTGACTGTCAATATAGAAGCTAAGAAAAAGTTCTTGTTTATGATTTTAAATGGGTTTACTTTAAATCACATAATCTATCCTATATAAATTTTTGAAATTACTTGTGACTGTTTCCAAACACCAATGTAATAAAGATATAAATTAAAATTAGATCTGGTACACTTCTTTCTTAAACATTTTTTAATGTTTCAGATTTTTTATTCACTGATACTGTATAGTCATAGTACAATCACATAGCAATTGAACTGTATGAGTATGAGTAAATATTTACAGAAAAATCAATATTTTTTTACAAATTACTCACTGGTGACTATAGTGGAAAACAATGATATTTCACAATAATTGTTATAGTATTTTATTGTCTTTATTTTTATAAAACAGAAGATCGGGAAAATATAACACCAGCCAGTACAATTAAATGATAGCATATATTTATATATATTTTCAAAAATTTTAATAATTTTGAAGTTAATACCATTATATTTTAAATGTAAATAAAGAATCTGACAAATTGTATTTTTATTATCTTAATTTTTAATATTTGCTGGGTTTACATGTATTTTTTATTATTAATATTTATATTGAACAGCAAAAAAAAGATTCAAGCAGTTCATAAAACAAAAACGATATTATTTCAAATTGTTTAAAAAATACAATGGGTTCTATTACAAGAATGCTACCATAGAGAATAACTATTAGAATTTAAAAATTTTCTTACTAAGTTATTATCCATACAAGAAAAAAATTATGTGATAATCACTGTTAAAATCTGATATTATAATAAAATAAATTTGATTCTTATTATTCTAAGAATTACTAACAAAAAGTATAATATTTATGCAAAAAGTAAAAAAAGACAACTATTGATGGCAATGTATATAATAGTCCACATTTCTTATTTTAACATTAGGCTTTTTATATTTGCCTTAAATAATTATTTCAGTTAAAAAACAAATATTTTCAAATAAAAGTTGATTGAATACTTTATTTATATATTAAAAAACAAATAAAGACATTAATTTTGCAAACATAAAAATGAATATGTAATAAATTTTATATGATCTTGTATTTTCCAAATTCACAAAATCATGACATTTTTGCTTATACATAAATATTCTATTGAATAACTTTCTTTGAAAAAAAATGCATGTCAATATCATGAAACAATATTTGAATAACTAATCGATAAATTTGGGATTGAGCCTACATTATATACATAAAATATAGGTAGCTAAATTGTTTTAAAATGCAAAACAAGAAAAATAAAAAATAAACATTTTGGCATGTTATAATGAGTAAATTTTTTTAGAAATTAATCTAAAAATATAAAAAATCCAAAAATAAAACTTGTAAATCATTTATTGTTCTTAGATAGATAGATAGATAGATAGATAGATAGATAGATAGATAGATAGATAGATAGATAGATAGATAGATAGATAGATAGATAGATAGATAGATAGATAGATAGATAGGTAGGTAGGTAGGTAGGTAGGTAGGTAGGTAGGTAGGTAGGTAGATAGGTAGAGGTAGGTAGAAGGTAGGTAGAAGTAGGTAGATAGGTAGACAGGTAGACAGGTAGACAGACAGACAGACAGACAGATAGATAGATAGATAGATAGATAGATAGATAGATAGATAGATAGATAGGTAGATAGGTAGGTAGGTAGGTAGGTAGACAGACAGACAGACAGAGAGATAGATAGATAGATAGATAGATAGATAGATAGATAGATAGATAGATAGATAGATAGATAGATAGATAGATAGATAGATAGATAGATAGATAGATAGATAGATAGATAGATAGATAGATAGATAGATAGATAGATAGATAGATAGATAGGTAGGTAGGTAGGTAGACAGACAGACAGACAGAGAGACAGATAGACAGATAGATAGATAGATAGATAGATAGATAGATAGATAGATAGATAGATAGATAGATAGATAGATAGATAGATAGATAGATAGATAGATAGATAGATAGATAGATAGGTAGGTAGACAGACAGACAGACAGACAGACAGATAGATAGATAGATAGATAGATAGATAGATAGATAGATAGATAGATAGATAGATAGATAGATAGATAGATAGATAGATAGATAGATAGATAGATAGATAGATAGATAGATAGATAGATAGATAGATAGACAGATAGATAGATAGAGAGACAGATAGATAGATAGATAGATAGATAGATAGATAGATAGATAGATAGACAGACAGACAGATAGATAGATAGGTAGGTAGGTAGGTAGGTAGGTAGGTAGGTAGGTAGGTAGGTAGACAGACAGACAGATAGATAGATAGATAGATAGATAGATAGATAGATAGATAGATAGATAGATAGATAGATAGATAGATAGATAGATAGATAGATAGATAGATAGATAGATAGATAGATAGATAGATAGATAGATAGATAGATAGATAGATAGATAGATAGACATACAGACAGACAGACAGACAGACAGACAGATAGATAGACAGATAGATAGATAGATAGATAGATAGATAGATAGATAGATAGATAGATAGATAGATAGATAGATAGATAGATAGATAGATAGATAGATAGATAGATAGATAGATAGATAGATAGATAGATAGATAGATAGATAGATAGATAGATAGATAGATAGATTTTGGATTAAGCCATATACTATTTTTCATTACTTACCAATATTTCGATGGTGAACTAGCATCTGCCATTGTCAAGGTTTACTTTTAAAAGAAAAATTATTAGATCTCAAACAATAATGTGACTGAGTGCAAGATGAGAAATGAGATTCAGCTTGAAGTATTTCAACATACAAAATATGAGACTTATCAAAATGTTTATTTCTCTCAGTTTTTCACCTATTAATTTTAAGTTAATATTAAAAGACAAAAATAAAATGAGAGGTTTCCACATAGCTGGAACACACTGTGCTTCATCCGCTCTATTTAAACCAGTAGGTCTCTTTAATATTTCAATTGACTCTCTCATGGTTCTTAAATCATACCTTTCCAAATTAGCAACTATTTTTGTATTGTCAAAATCAGGTTTGTGACCAATTTCTAAAACATGGGAAGTAAAAACTGATGTCTTAATTTTCTGATGAAAAGCATTTTTATGTTCCTTATTTCTGACATTTATTCATCTATTACATTGGCCTATATAGATTTTGAGCACTGCAAACATGGAATTTCATAAACCTTCTGGTGTGTAAGGAAATTACTGATAAGATCAGTAGAAGACTATCTATTTACACAAACCTAAAGACAGAGTATTTTTGGAATACCAGAGGGTTTATGAAATTCCATGTTTAGAGTTCTCAAGAAGCTATGTAGGTCAGTCTAATTGATTAATAAATCTCAGAATTAAGGGACATAAAAATTCTTTCAATCAAAAAAATATGACATCAGTTTTTACTTCCATTTTTTTTAGAAATTAGTCACAAACCTGATTTTGACAATGCAAAAATACTTTCTAATTTAAAAACCTATGATTTAAGAACTATAAGAGAGTCAATTAAAATATTAAAGAGATTTACTGGTTTAATTAGGTCTGGTGAAGGACAGCATGTTCCAGCTATGTGAAAACCTCTCTTTTTATCTCTGTCTTTTAATATTAACTTAAAAAATAAGTGAAAAAACTGAGAGAAATAAACATTTTGATAAGCCTCATATTTTGAATGCTGAACTACTTCAAGCTGAATCTCATTTCTCATCTCACACTCAGTCACTTTACTGTTTGAGATTTAATGATTTTTCTTTCAAAAGTTATCCTTGACAATTTTGTAGAAGTATCGGTATGTAATGGAAAAAATACACGGATTAACCCAAAAAATAATAATTTATCTACATCATATAACCATGAAAACATTATATATATATATATATTAAAAAACTGTAAATGTCAACCATCTTGTATTCTTTATTTTGACCTCATCATCTCATAATGATAGCCATTTTGGATCTAAAGACTTTTTGAGTTGGGTCTATCTATATTTCATTATTGCAAATATTGATGTTTTTGAAAGATCTCTATCTTCAAGTAATTTCTAGTGAAGAAATCTATATTGGCATTTTGACAGCAGAATAACTTTTTTAATTTTTTAATAATATTAAAAGTAAATCATCTTCTATTATTATCAGGGAGAGAATTTAAAGCAATTTGTCATTGGTCAATTTTTTTTTGATTTGTTGTTTCAAAGTCAGTTTATTTGGATTTACATTATTTATTTATATGGAATAAGCCAATTAAAAAAAGGAAAAACAATTTTTTATCTGAAAAACAAAAAATATTCCTTGACCCTTGAGTATTGTTTTCATTAAACTTGATGTGCCAATTGGCTATATATTTCTATAATTTGATATTTGTCTGTCAATTAGTTAGAAATTCTATATTTAATTTATAAATTAATTTGTAAAGTCAATATTAATATTTTAAAAACTTAAAATTGACTATATTTTCTCCTTTTTTCTCTGAAACCAATTATGGAATTGAAAAGGCAAGTAATGCAAGACTTTAAATTACAAATTAAATTTATAATAAACTAAATTAATATTTACTGAGGCTATAACCTCGATAATATGTGTGTAAAATGCGATAGTAGGGACCTCTACAGGTGTTTTAACCACAAGCTTATGCTATGGAAGAAATGTGTGTTTAATAAATTTATAATAAACTAAATTGTAAATCTGTATTGTAACAGTCAGAATCGTCTATCTCGCTAATACACTGCAGAATTCAAACCCCAGACATGAAACTGAACATTCTAGGGGGGTTGCCTTCTAGATATACTAAGTTTGAATCTAAAGTCCAAATTTCACAGCGCCATCTACATGATGGTCAGGGAGAAACAAAAGACTCTGTACTAAAAGAAGCTTGGGTGGCTAATTAATGTCAATGGATTTACAAAAGAAATGCAGAAAATATATATATATATATAGAGACCGAGACAGTGATAGGAATCAATAAAATAAGATATGAAATTTAGTTTTAAATAATTTCACAAAATTTATTTATATAAATTATATATATAATGCCACTGTCTGCTTATATGAGACAGGGATGCGTATTAAATAATTGTTGGCATTATATTTCAATAAATGACAAAAGTTTTTAAAGCAAGGTGATATATTCTATTCCTCAGGTTAATAGCATTACAATAATGTGCTTGATGAGATAGGAACATATGCAAGGTGCTTTGAACAATTATACAAGTCTAAGAAAATATTTGAAAATTAAGTGTTCTAAAATATTTATTGATTTCGAGAATAGCATGGACAAAAGCTTACCAAGCAACAAAGTGGGAATGTGATCAAAGCATTTATTTGAGAATAATATTAATGGAGTTGCATTGGGAGGTCAGTATTGCTGATAATGAATTTATTAAAGTTGGAGGGTATGACATGTTTAAGTCACGGATGCTTTGTAAAATAAATATAAAATAAAACAATATCGAATATCCGGAACGGAGGGCGTCTCACGCTAACCCGTAAGAAAGTATTTTGATGAACAGCCGAAACTTAGCGACTGGATGACGATTGTGTTTAATTCCCAGGTGTGTCACTTGGGGACACACTCTGCCTGGAAAACGCAAACGAAGAGAATGGACTTAGCCGTGTAAAGAATCCTTGGAAAAGTAAAACAAAGCGGTCTCAACAACGAATTCATGTACCAGCAATATGAGACTAGTATATATAAAACATCTAAATGGGTTTTACTTGGATTAAGAGAAATGCCCAATCAAATTTCCAAAAATTCATTTAAAAGGGTCCACACATTCTCGATGTCAATGATGAACTTTGTAATTAAAGTAGAACATGGTAATTAAAATAAGAAAATATATGCTTGCGGGTTTGAAAAGTAAGTATAGATTTATATACGCAATCATGCATTTGGGGACACATTTAAATCATTGACCCCGCACATACTCTCATAGTAGATTAAAATCAATAACATGTAGATTTTAAACTATGTGATTATATTATATATTAAAGAAAAGAATCACCCTCGAACGAGTGATTTGCAAGATAATAAAAATTGGAAATTATTTAGAAATTTAAAATATGCCTTTATAGCAGCGTCTTAGTTTCAACAAAAAGAATAATTCACTCGGTCAAAGACGATTCTGACATATTATCATAATAAAATAACAGAAAGCTTAATAAATAGAAAATATTAACCCAAGGATAGAGAGCAAAATGTTGAGTATATTTAAACACATTAAAGAAATACATAATGAAGTTATGTGAAATTTAAGTAAAACAATTTTAAATAGCTATAGCATGTTAGTTATCACAAGAGCTCTTGGGTTAATTTAGGGTTACCTCTGGAGAAGCATTTTAGGTAGATTGATGGTCGGCAGGTTTTTATATAATTTAACAGCAAAATCTGGAAATGTTCATATTTTTGGCAGCAGCAGCAGTTCTGGGGTTCCTTATGTGATAGCTTCCGATGGTCTGGAGCAGCAGCCGGCTATTCCGAGGGGACATAGCCATCTTAACGCCTCTACTCTGTCATGTCAAGGTTAGCAAATTATTAGAATAGAACTCAGAATAATTTCTTTTAGAAACATTAGAAGAAAACTGGAGAACAAAAGAAAACCCTTCTTTTATAGTAGACTTTAACAATAGAACTGCCCTGGAGCATTACAAAAATATATCGGACTTATCAGCTGTAATCATCCGAATGTCTAAAGGAATTCAACATTAATTAATTTCTTTTGTTACTTTCCCTGTCAACATTCGAATTACAAACTAGATTTAATTAAAAGTTACTTTTATTAATTAAAGAAAACCTTAAGTGGACATCTGCTGTTTTTAGATAAACTTATATAACATTAACTAATTACAACATGAAATAATTAAACTATTGTCCCTCGTTTATTTTAACAGAAATATTTGGAATAACTTTTATTAAATTAAAGAAAATGATTTTACTTTTTAAATTGCAATATTTGAATCTATTTACTAAACGAATATTTACTAAATGAATTTTATTTTAAATCAAAATACATTACGACGGTAATATATTTGTAAACAGATTCAAACAAAATAACTTTAACAATTTGTAATTTTGATATGTTTTAAAATGCATATCATAGTGTGTGCACAATTATGACTTATATAACCTATTTTTTAATAAATCAAAATTATGTGAACATATACATAATCTATAATCCTTTATTTATTTGGAAATGAGTTATATATATAATACGAGCATTGTACTCGTGGTTTAAAATTAGGTGGGATTTTTGGTATATAAGCATATTGCAGACACACTATGATAGCTTGGGGTTCAAACTAAGGTATGAGGGTAGGAAATAGGTGAGAAAAAGTGAAACAAAGATTTGCAAAGCAGACCTTACTGTTTCAGTATTATGTAGTGCTTTTATGTAAAACTCATCTCCCCCCCCAAAAAAAATCCTAAATTTGTTAATGAGTTATCCCAGTATTGTTTCATGATATTGATCCTGTGTTTAAAGAATGACTAAATGTAAAATTGAATGTAGATACCCGAGTTCAAGTTCAAATAAAAGCTGAAAGAATTCATCACTTGTTTATTAAGACATAAATATTTAATTAAGTTTTAAAAAGATAAAGACATTTAAAATGGTACTCATCAATTTGTCAAAAAGTGGACCTGAATGCCCAAAAGAGCAAATGAGACATGCACACTGAATACTTTCAATTACTTTTGTAAAGGTCATGTTTTATTCTTCTTCAATTGATTTGCATTGGAAAATGATATTTAGAAATTTTAGTTATGACTAACACTAATCAAATATATTTCATTCCTAATTTTTTTTCATGTGTCATAGCATCAGCCAGGAAGTAAACCCACTAACCTGGGACAATTGCTTGTAAGGCAGCTGTGCTGACCTCTCAATCACCAATGCTTGAACTTTTTACCTTCAAATATATGCAAAACTATAAAATAAATAATTTGAAGTGTTGAAAATGAGATACTCTGAGCCAATTGCTCTACCAATTTCTCTACTCTATTTGACTTTAATTTCTCCATGTTTATTTTTAAAATAAAAGTATTATGATTATTTTAATAAGTAAAATTTTAC
This sequence comes from Epiperipatus broadwayi, assembly GCA_028023455.1. Taxonomy (NCBI): domain Eukaryota; kingdom Metazoa; phylum Onychophora; class Udeonychophora; order Euonychophora; family Peripatidae; genus Epiperipatus; species Epiperipatus broadwayi. The sequence continues at coordinate 2,268,675 of JAQFVV010000146.1, forward strand.
AATTATTTATCTATGCGATTACATTTTCTTTTATAATAAAGTACCATAATAAATAAAATTATTTTTCTAGTCAATTTGAACTATAAATTATAATTACCCTATCTCTCAAATTTCTTTAGCAATATATGCATATTATTTAAATTTCAAGACTGATTATGCTCAACTTTTTAAATTAATGCTATGGGTATGAGAAAACTAACCTCCCTGCCCTGAAAGATTATTTTATTAAATTAAATTTTCTACATTTGAAGGCATACAATTAAGAATTTTTTAAGATTTTCTTTACTTTCCTTGCTGTATATAATAACTGGTTATTTTAATTTCTTAAAAACATACACTTGTGGTGTGCAAATAGCATGTTTAATTGAATAACCATTTAATTACTTTTACCCTTTTTATTAAAATATCTATTTAATGTTACTTTAATATGCTAATTTATGCCCTATTCTCTTTTAAATTAGTTTACTCACTTCATCAGTCTTATGATTTAATTCATATTCATCACAATATATTTTAAATACTCAAGTGAAATATTTTAAGGATATATATATATATATATATATATATATATATATATATATATATATATATATATATATATATATATATATATATATATATATAGTAACCTTCTGGATTGGCACCAGAAATATTGATTATAATTATGTGGCATTGCATCAGTAACATCTGATGGCATCTTAACAAAAAAAATAAAATAACCTGAAATTTTTTTACATTTTTTATTACTGACCTAAAAACTATGTTAAAAGCACTTAATGTGAGTTGAAAGTTTTAAATGTTTAATATCTTTTCTTTAGTAAGTAGTTAATAATAGGAAAGGGATGGCTTGTCACAGAAGTTGTCAGTTTAGTTTAAGTTGATTCCAAGTTTGTTTTATTTGTCAGCAAAGCAGTATTGCTATTTGTTTAAATAGTTCTCTGGTTTAATTATTATACTATTTTAATCAATAGTATAAACAGTACAATAGATGTGACTCATCATCATAGAAATATTCATTTCAGACAAATCAGTTTAGTCACTGTAGTACATTATTTGTAAATGGCATGTATGCTTGTGCCATGTTTTAACTTCATTTTCTATCCATGTACTTCATTAAGTGATTGATAGCTGAAGCGTATTGAAAATAAAATACCAAAATTAATTTTATATTTAGTTATCTTAATGTAGTATCACAATGTTTTCATGTCATATGTTTATCAAAATTGACTGATAGCTTAAGCCAATTTTGCAAGCAAGATAAACAGTTTAGCTTGTGTTATTGTTTAGTACTGAAAATATAATGTTTCTTTTGTAAGTCTATCAGAATTTACTGACAGCTGGCATATGTTTAAAATAAAATATAGAAAATTATCAAAACATGTAAATGTGTCAATTGTTAAACCAAATGTTTATTTAAGTTATGCTTGTAAATAAATGTTTTATTTATTTAAAGTTGTGTTCAGAATTCTTCTTTGACATGCATTCGTATTTCATATTTCCACACAAGCACCCACATTTACATATCTAATATGATATGATTGCACTATTCCATTTAATTTAATGATGAACATGTTCAGATCTGATGATGTTGCTTTCTTTGATTCAAACACTGTATGAAATGTTGATTATTTAATGATTCTCTGAAAATTGTATCACTTAGTTATTATATAGTTGATGAATTGAAATCAAAATGCACCCTATTTCTTTCATTATCTAACTGTTACAATTTTATCAGAATAATGCTTAATTTGTATCATTACATTATAATAGTAATTAGTAGTTGTTGGAAAGTTTTGATTTAGAATTAAGTCATGCAATAAATTAATTCCCTGAGATATTCAATTATTATTTAGATTAGACATTGAATCAGTTACATAATTTAAATTATTGTACAATTAAAGGTTAAGTAATGTTATATTTATTTTATATTTAACTCTAACTTACCAGGCAGTATAGTTAATCAGCATTACATTTTTATTTATTAATTTAATTTTCTCACATAGGAGAGGTTGTTCAATGCCTGTGGATGATGGGAGGAGGTGAGGTATAGACTATAACTTGTCAATTTAAATGTTAAAATTTTTACCAATTTTAATTCTTTATTTATTTTAGAACATATCTAATATACATTTTACACCTTATAGACCTCTGTAGTCCCCAACTGAGCTATGCTAAGATAGAACATCATTTAAAAGCCTGATTAATAATTTTAAGGCAAAATCAGACTAATAGTTTATTCTATGATCAATAGAATTGGCACCACTGGGTATTTGTTGTTAGGAAAGGTAGAAGAGGTGTTGAGAGAGGGTTACAATATATATATATATATATATATATATATATATATATATATATATATATATATATATATATATATATATATATATATATATATATATATATATATATATAAATATATATAAAAATATATATATATATATATATATATATATAATATATAAGAATGCAATTAATGTTTTGTTTTGTATTTCAAATAATGTTAATATGTTAGTTATTTAATTTTATAAATGCTATACACAAGCAAAAAGTGCCGTGTATCAAATATTTGTGGATGTATGTCATATATAGGTGAAAATCAAGGTGTAATATAGAGAAAAGATTAAAGGAGTATGTTACATAAATGTGTGAAAAATAAAAATAATAATGATTTAATGAATGTTTCAGTTTTCTTGAATCATGAAAGAACGTGTAAATATAAATCTAAGTTTGATCTTGAAAATATTAAGCTTCTTCATGAAGAGAGAAACCATAATAATAAAAGAAAAATTAAGATGGCAATTTTAGTAAATGGAAATAAAATGAATATAATTAATAGACAAGCTGCTAACATTAAAACTTGGGATTCATGGAATTTGAGTTAATGATGTAATAACAGGTGATGTAGGTTAAGGAATTAACCAAAAGTTCTGGATTGAAAGACTATATTTATATTTAATCACCATTACATTTATTATATATATATATATATATATATATATATATTGTACCATTTATTTATATATCATACAAATATATTGGCATTTGGTAAAAGCTAAAAAAAAGTAAATTTAGACTTTTTTTTAATTAGTATAATTTTTTTAAAACGTACAAAGAAAGTTAAAATTGTCATTTGTATTTTTTTTATCTACTTAAAAATAAAAGTAAAAATTGGAGAGAACAAAAGACACACAAATTACTAATCTAGATAAGATTAAAAAAAATATTTTAGCTAATTAAAGATGGCCAAAAAACATTATAAGCCCCTTTTGTTTTCGCAGAAAGTGAAAGTGAATTAGTTTCAGGTTTTAATACAGAATATGGAAGAGGAAGATTTGCTATAATTTTTATAGCAGAATACTCAAGTATTCTGCTAATAAGAATAATCACTTCCATGATTTTTTTTGGAAGAAATGCAAATTTTACATTCTTAATAATAATTAAAACAGCACTAATTTCATTTATATTTATTTGAATTCATGGTTCTTATCCGCAATTTCGATATGATAAACTAATATTTTTAACATGAAAATTTTTCTTACCAATTAGATTAAGAGTTTTAATAATTATTTTAAATTATAAAAGTATTCAACTATGATAAATGATAAAACCTGAACGAAAAACTCATCCATTATTAATTATTAATAATAGATTAATTGACCTCCCGACCCCATCCAATATTTCATACTTATAAAACTACGGGTCATTACTTGGTATCTCGTTACTTTTCCAAATCATTACAGGAATTATACTAGCTATACACTATTCAGATAACAAGGATCTAGCATTCAGATCAATAATCCATATCTCACGAGATGTAAACTTTGGATGAATAATTTGATTTTTTCATAGAAACGGAGCATCATTCTTCTTCATTTGTCTATACATTCACGTAGGATGTGGAATCTACTATAATTCTTATAAACTTCACTACACCTGAAATTTTGGCATCATTCTTCTACTCCTAACTATAGGAACAGCATTTCTAGGTTACGTCCTTCCATGAGGACAAATATCTTTCTGAGGGGCAACCGTAATTACAAACCTATTATCAGAAATTCCATATATTGAAATAATAACTGTTAATTGATTATGAGAAGGATTCGCAGTAAGAAATGCAACATTAACTCGATTTTTCTCACTACATTTTCTATTACCTTTCATTATTTTAGCCTTAGTAATAATCCATTTATTATTTCTCCACCAAAGAGGAAGAAATAATCCAATAGGATTAAAATCAAATTCTGATAAAATCCCATTCCACCAATATTTTTCAATTAAAGATATAATTTCAATAATATTATTCATTATAACACTAACATTTTTAGTTCTTTTTTATCCTAACTTATTAGGGGATCCAGAAAACTGGATCCCAGCAAATCCATTAGTGACTCCAATTCATATTCAACCTGAATGATATTTTTTATTTGCATACGCAATTTTACGATCAATCCCAAACAAATTAGGAGGAGTAATTGCTCTTCTAATATCTATTATAATTCTATTCTCACTCCCAATAATTTCAAAAAATCATCTATCATCATCATTTAATAAATTAAATCAAATTCTTTTCTGATCATTCATTAGTATCATTATCCTGTTAACATGAATTGGAGCTAATCCTGTAGAACCCCCCTCCCATACATCCTACTTGGTCAATTTTTATCAATATTATATTTTATTACATTTTTCTTAATCCCATTTTCAATAATTTTTTACCAAAAAATTATTGAATTACTATTAATCTTATGAAGAATTTGTCTTGAAAACAAAATATATAAGTTCAATTTGCATTGAAGGTCGAAACTAAACACACATATGTTTACATAAAAAATTGCTCAATCAAGAGCACCTTGAACTCACTCATGAATGAGTCCAATCAATAAGATAAACAAAAATATTTGTCCAACAAAAAACATTCTACTAACCTGAATTAACCCTATCCTAATAGGATAAGGTAAAATTAAAACAATCTCAATATCAAAAATTAAAAAAATAATTGCAATTAAAAAAAAACGTAAAGAAAAAGGAAGTCGCCTAGATCTAAAAGGATCAAACCTGCACTCAAAAGGTGAATTTTTTTCATGATTTTTACTTTTTTTCTCAGAAAAAAGAAACATTAACCTTAACAAAACCAAAACAATTAATGAAACAACCAAAAATATAATTATTAACACTAACATTACACTATGACCCTCACCAATAAATTGAAATAAACAAAAATAATCAAACCACGTCAACAAAATGTCAATACCAAGCAGAAGCTTCAAAACCAAAATTATGATTTTTTGAAAAATGAAAATTTAATTGTCAAATTAAACAAACTAATAAAAATCTACTACCAATAATTACATGTAACCCATGAAACCCTGTTGCAACAAAAAAAGTTGTCCCATAAACAGAATCAGAAATTGAAAACCTTGACTCATAATATTCTATTCCCTGTAATAAAGTAAAATACAAACCTAATAAAACAGTAAACAATAATCCTTGAACTCCCTGAGAATAATTACCTTCCATCAATCTATGATGGGCTCAAGTAACAGTAACCCCAGAAGCCAACAATACAGCAGTATTTAACAAGGGAACTTGAAAAGGATTTAAAACATCACACCTGAAGGTGGTCAAAACGATCCCAAATCCATTGTTGGAGCAAGACTCCTATGAAAGAATGCCCAAAAAAATCTAAAAAAAAACAATACTTCTGATAAAATAAATAAAATTATACCTCATCGAAGCCCAAAAACAACATTACTAGTATGAAGACCCTGATACGTTCCTTCACGAACGATATCACGTCACCATTGAAGTATTGTTAATACAATAATAAATACCCCTATTAATAATAACCTCATTATATAATTATGAAATCAATTTACTAACCCAGCCATTAATAATAGTGCCCCGCATGCCCCAATAATTGGTCATGGACTCAACTCCACCATATGATATGGATGATTATGTCTCATCATAATATACTTCACTAAAATATAAACTTCTTAACACAACAAAAACATAAGATTGAATAACAGAAACAGCCCTTTCAAGCATTATTAACAATGTCTGACCAAATAATAATATTAACAACATCATCACACCCAAAATTCTCCCCTGACCTCCAACTAATCTTAATAATAAATGCCCTGCAATCATATTTGCTGCTAAACGAACCGATAAAGTTAAAGGACGAATAAAATTTCTAATTGTCTCAATACAAACCATAAAAGATATTAAAACTGAAGGAGTTCCAAGAGGAACTAAATGAGCAAACATCATTATCATCTTATTTATTCACCCAAAAATCAAAAAAGTAATCCATAAAGGAAAAGCAAGTCTTAAAGTTACTAACAAATGTGCCGTCCTTGTAAATACATAAGGCATTAAACCTAATTTATTATTTAACATAATTATAAGAAATATACTAATAAAAATAAGTGTTATTCCTTCAATATTTCTTATTATCAAAAGAATCTTAAACTCCTTATTTAAAAAATTCAACACAATATTTATAACTATTACTAAACGAGTAGGAATTAATCAAAAACAAAAAGGAATAAAAAAAAACAACCATTATTGAAATCCAATTTAATCTTAATATCAAAACTCTTGATGAAGGATCAAAAACATTAAATAATCCTATTATCATTCCCAAAAATGTTTAGTTTTTACCAAACCAATTAGTTTTATATCATATTTAAAATATCCAACCAAATAATAAACTAAAATTAAATAAATAAATAAAACAAAAATTCTAAATGGCATTATCAATATTCAATTAAGTGGATATATTTGAGGAATACATTATAAATTTGACATATTTATATTTTTATAAATTATACTTTTACCTCATAATCCATTTAACAAAAAATTTTATAGGAATAGATTCAATAACAATAGGTATAAAACTATGATTAGCACTACAAATTTCAGAACACTGACCATAAAATAATCCCACTCGATTTAAATATAACACAATTTGATTTAAATGCCCAGGAACTGCATCTACCTTTACTCCTAAAGAAGGAACAGTTCAAGAATGTAATACATCAGCAGCCCTAATCAAAAAACGAACGTGACCTTGAAATGGTAAAACTAACCGATTATCAACATCAAGAAGACGAAAATCACAAAGTTCTAAATCATCAATTCTAATTATATATGAATCAAACTCAATATCAACAAAATCACTATATTCATACCTTCAATATCATTGATGTCCAATCACTTTAATTCTTAAAAACGAATCAGAAACTTCATCTAACATATATAACAAATGTAATGAAGGAAAAGCAATAAATACTAAAATAAAAACAGGTAAAACTGTCCAAATCATTTCAACCCATTGTCCTTCCAACAAATATCGTATTAAACTCTTATTTAATATTAAACTAATCATTCTATAACGAATCAAAATAATAATTAAAATTAACACTAGCAATGAATGATCATGAAAAAAAATTAATTGCTCCATTAAAGGAGAAGCAGTATCCTGAAATATCAACTCATTTCACCTTGCCATATTATCTATTCAATATTCTTAATTCATTATATGTATGATCATGAGGAGGAATACTATGATCTCACTCCAAAAATCTAACCATATGACTTCCCCATAAAATTAAACGTTTACTAACCAACCTTTCTCAAACAATATAAACAAAAAATAATACACAAATCAATAAAATTATTCTCCCAACTGAAGAAACAATATTTCAAAACATATATACATCTGGATAATCAGAATACCGACGCGGTATTCCAGCCAATCCTAAAAAATGCTGAGGTAAAAAGTCATATTAACTCCTAAAAACATTGATAGAAAATGAATTTTTAACCAATTTGGGTTTATTCTTACACCTAAAAATAAAGGAAACCAATGAACCATCCTACCCATAATAGCAAATACCGCACCCATTGATAACACATAATGAAAATGTGCAACAACATAATAAGTATCATGTAAAACAATATCTAAAGAAGAATTTGCTAAAATAACTCCAGTTATTCCACCAATTGTAAATAAAAAAAATAAACCCTATTGCCCACAACAAAGCAGGCTCAAACATCATCTTTACACCATGTAAAGTAGCAAGTCAACTAAATACCTTAATTCCTGTTGGAACAGCAATAATTATAGTTGCAGCCATAAAATAAGCCCGAGTATCAACATCTATTCCAACCGTAAACATATGATGTGCCCATACAATAAATCCCAATAACCCAATTGATAACATAGCATAAATCATACCCAATGAACCAAAAGATTCTTTCTTACCACTATAATGATTAATAATATGAGACACTATTCCAAATCCCGGAAGAATCAAAATATACACTTCTGGATGACCAAAAAACCAAAATAAGTGTTGATATAAAATCGGATCACCACCACCAGCAGGATCAAAAAATGAAGTATTTAGATTTCAATCAGTTAATAATATAGTAATCGCACCTGCTAATACAGGTAATGATAATAATAACAAAATAGCTGTAATTTTTACTGATCAAACAAATAAAGGAACACGCTCAAAAATTATTCCATATGTCCGTATATTAATTACAGTTGTAATAAAATTTAATGCTCCTAAAATAGAAGAAACACCAGCTAAATGTAAAGAAAAAATTGTCAAATCTACAGACCCACCTCTATGAGTCAAATTCCTAGATAAAGGAGGATAAACTGTCCATCCAGTTCCAGCCCCTCTTTCAACCATTGAAGAACTTAATAATAATAAAAAAGGAGGAAGTAACCAAAACCTTAAATTATTTAACCGAGGAAATGCTATATCAGGAGCACCTAACATTAACGGAACTAACCAATTTCCAAACCCACCAATTATAATTGGTATAACTATAAAAAAAATTATTACAAAAGCATGGGCAGTAACAATAACATTAAATAATTGATCATCTCCTAATAAATTCCCCATTACTATTAATTCAGTTCAAATTAGTAAACTTAAAGAAGTTCCAACTATTGCTGATCAAACACCAAGAATAAAATATATTGTTCCAATATCTTTATGATTAGTAGAAAATATCCATCGCAATAAAATCAAATTATTCCAACAGGAATAATAAACAACATTACCATTATCAAAACATTTAATCACCAATCCAAAATTATATTTTTCTTTACTTTTAAAACCCATAATAACCTTATTGCCTTAAACATTATACTAACATACATTACACGAACATAATATAATCCAATTAATATACCAACTAATATAATTAATACTAAAAAATTTTCACCTTTTAATATTAAAATATTTGATACAATAATTTTTGGAAAAAACCCACTAAAAGGGGGAACCCCCTCCCCTAAAGAAAGTATTCTTAACAAAACAACCCATTTCTCAAACTTAGAGAAAAATACAAACATCTGATTAATATAAACAATTCCTTTTAAATAAAACAAAACACAAAAAATTATTATCATAACAAAATAAAATGAATAATAAATTACCCAAACAAAATATCTTAATAAAATTGAAACAATTATTCAACCAACATGGCCAATAGATGAATATGCAAACAAACTATGTATCATAACCTGATTAAATCCTCCAATCCTTCCAACTATCACCCTTAACATTACCCTAAATACTAAATACATCCTAAATCTTAACAAATACCTTATAATAAATAATAAACTAAACTTTGAACCGTTATTATTAAAAAAATATTTAATCAACCTAAATTTTGTAAAACTCCAGGATACCAAAAATGAAATGGAGCTGCACCAATCTTTAACATTATTGATATTCAAAAAATATATCCTACCATATTGTAATAATAATAACTTAATAATAATACTGTCCTTAAAAAATAACCAATTAATAAAATAATAGAACCAAATACCTGAATAATAAAATACTTAATTGCCCTCTCATTTATATTTTTTATTCCACTAACCAAAAGAGGAATAATACATAATATATTCATCTCTAACCCAATTCAAATAAAAATCCATGATCTTATTCTTATCTGAACTATTAACCTAAATAATAACAAAAATAAAACAATAAATAATATGGAAAATTCATAAGTGTTTGACACTTAAACTTTTGAAGTTTAAATTATAGTTCACTATAAGCTAAAAAAGCTTTTGAATTCATAATTCAAAAATAATCAAATAAGTTAACAAAACTAAAAGCCTTCAAAGCTTTAATTTTCCCAAATAATATAGTATAATATTACATTTAATTTCCAATTAAAAAACCTAATAAACCATAAATAATTCAGATTTCAATAACAACACATTCAATGGTAACAAATGTAAAAACAACAAAAGATATTCATTATAATAAATAGACTTTATTCTATTTAAATTAAAAAATATCTGATCATGTTGTGTATAAGAATATATATATAGATATACTATAAACGGCACCTAAAATGAAACAAAAATCAACAAAAAAATATTAAAATAATTTCAAAAAATCAAAAAATTTATAATACCAACTTCTTTTAACAAATTAAGTGAAGGTGGAGCTGCTATATTAATAACAATAAATAAAAATCAAAATAACCTTAAGCTAGGAAATAATCTTATTATTCCCTTAGAAACTATCATTCTTCGAGAATGATAACGTTCATATGAAATTCTTGACAAACAAAATAAACCAGAAGAACAAAGTCCATGCCCAACTATCCAAATAGCCGCATTAACTCTCCATTTACATATAACAAACACTGACCTAATCATCAACCCCATATGCCCAACCGAAGAATAAGCAATTAATGCCTTCAAATCAACTTGTCGTATACAAACTATTCTAGTTATAATTGCCCCAAACAAACTAAGACAAATAAAAAACTCACTAAACTTAACTGTAATTCCTTTAAAAATTATTGAAAAACGAATAACCCCATAACCCCCTAATTTCAACAAAACACTAGCCAAAATTATTGATCCAGAAATTGGAGCTTCAACATGAGCTTTAGGTAATCAAATATGAGCAACATATATTGGTAACTTTACCAAAAAAGCGAACATACAAACAACCCAATATAACTTTATAAACTCCCTTATTAAAAAATATTTTTTTATTATCATAACAAAAGACATTCTTCCTATTCATCAATACATTCCAATGACCCCAACTAATAACGGAAAAGAAGCAAATAAAGTATAAAACAATAAATATAACATAGCTTGAAGTCGTTCAGATTGATATCCTCAACCTACAATTAAAATATTAGTAGGAATTAATGAAAACTCAAACAATATATAAAATACCAAAATATTTAATGAAACAAAAGTATAAAATAAAATAATATTTAAACCTAAAATCATTAAACAAAAATAATATTTACTAACATTTAACAATAAAATTTTCATTCTTGCAATTATTATTAACACACTTGTTAATATTCTCAATATTACTAATGGCATAGAAACCATATCAGTTCCAAATCCATAAGAAATTCCTGATACAAATATACACAAATTTAACTTGGTAATAAAAAATATTACTATAATAACTAACATTATATTAACTATAAACCCTCAATTTATCAACTTAAATATTCACATGATAATTAATACAATAAATATTATTAAAATGTCTATCATCTAACAATTCTTAAACTATTAAATAAATCATTCCATGACTCCCAATTAACCTAACCATTAATGATAACCCCAAACTCGCCTCACAAGCAGTTAAAGTTAAAAAAACCAAACTTAAAAACAACTCCTTCCCTAAAAACACCAGTCATGATATCATGACTCAAAAAATATTTAGCATAATAAACTCTAACCTTAAAAGTATTGACAATAAATGTGCTCGATATATAATAAATGTAATAACACCAATTATAATAAATATAATTGGAATTAATATCTTTAACTGAAAAATCATCCCTCTTAGACTTCCAAAGTCTATATACATATTTATATAAGTTCAATCCACTCATTAAAAAACTTCATGTGGTCCTTTCGTACTAACACAAAATATCTGAAGATAGAAACCAATCTGGTTTACACCGATTTGAACTCAGATCATGTAGAAATTTAATAGTCGAACAGACTAATTTACACAACAGCTTCATCATATAATATTTCTAATCCAACATCGAGGTCATAATCTTCTTTGTAAATAAGAACTTTTAAAAAAAATTATGCTGTTATCCCTATAGTAACTTATTCTATTATTATTATTAATAAATCTAAATTTATCAAATCATCTTTTAAAACAAATTTCATTCTTTTGTTTCCCCAACAAAATAATTATATTAAGCTTAATAGGGTCTTCTCGTCCCTCAATTCCATTTTAGTTTCTTCACTAAAAAAATTATTTTTAACATTTAATTTAAGAAAGAATTGCCCCATTTATCCATTCATTCCAGTCTTAATTTACAAGACAAATGATTATGCTATCTTTGCATAGTCATAAATACTATGGCCATTTAATGCTCATTGAGCAGACAATACCTTTTATATATACAAAAAGCTATGTTTTTGATAAACAGATGAAACAATTTTGCTGAATTCCTAAAACTAATATATCCAATATATTCAAACATACATTATTTCTAATTTAACTTAATATTCATACTATATTTTTAAAATTTTAAAAAAAATTCATATAAACATCAACGCTAAACCGTTGATGTTTTAACAAATACATCAAATTACCTATAGTAAATCTCATAAGAACTATATATCAAAAACTTCGTCAGCATTTCACTTCAAAGATTTTATTGCAAAAATTTTTGCAACAATTTTTTTAATAAAATCTTAGATCAATTTTTTTAGAGAAATTAACTTAATTATATAATCATATATCCATTATGCAAAAAGTACAAAAAATTACTTCTAAAATTTTAATTAATCCTTCCCAATTTTTTTATAAAATCACTTACAAATAATATAATTATTATTTACTTAAATTTTAATAAAATAATCCTAATAAATCAAATTCTAAAATCTTTTATTTAATTTATGTAAACAAATTAATCTTTTAAACTTTTCATAAAATATGTATTAAATAACACTTACTTTATTAACATAAACATTAGTAATAAATTACTTTTAATTTAAAAACCATTAAAGGCCAAATTCGTGCCAGCAGCAGGTTATACGTCTTTATAAATTAATTTATTCTGAATAAATAAATTCGGAACTATTTTCCTTAAAAATGAAATTTCTAGAAAAAATACTATTAAAATATTCCCAAATCTAGACTAAAACCAGGATTAGATACCTTGTTATTCTATCATTAAAATAATACTTCAAAGAAAAACAACAAAATAAATTTGACGGTACTAACTTTTACAAAGGAATTTTTTCTATAATCGACAACCCACGACCCACTTTACTTAATATTTATTTGTATACCACCGTATACGAAATTATTTTAAATTAATATCAAAATAGATTAACCTAAAAAATCAGGTCAAGGTGCAATTTTATTAAGATGAAATGAATTACATTAATTTATATTTACATATACATAATTGAAAAATTATTAAAAACAGAATTTGTCAGTAAAATTTTATCATTATGATAAACTGAAAACTAATATTAATATGTACTTATCGCCCGTCATTCTTGTAAAAATCAAGAAAAGTCGAAACAAAGTAGATTAAATGGAAATTTAATCTAAAACTTCAAACTTAAATTTAGAATTTAATTAATGACAATCCTATACCTATTAACGGTAATAATTGGAATATGGTTTTTCTTTATAAACCATCCTATTTCAATAGGAATCTCCATTATTATTTACGTAATTCCATTATCAATTTTAATTGGAATAAATTCTCAAAATTTCTGATATAGATATGTTATTATCTTAATTTATTTAGGAGGATTATTAATTCTATTTCTTTACATTACCAGCTTAGCAAGCAATGAAAAAAAATTTTTTAAACCATCTTGATCTAATGAAATTATATGAATCTCAATATTCATCTTATTATCACCAACATTCTTCATACCTAATGAACAAACTCATAACATAGATTCATTTCAATTCAATGAACAAATTGAACTAAGTCAAAGTTTATCTTATACAAGATTTTTTGCTGAAAATATTAGAAAAATCACAATTTTTCTTGCATCCTACCTCCTATTATGTCTAATCAGAGTAGTAAAAATCTGTGGATTAACAGAAGGTCCAATCCAAACTCTAATTTAAAAGCTTATATACATTAGGTATATAAAAATGCATTAAAATAAATATAAATATTAAAATAATATTGAATATAATAATATTTAATAATACTAAGGATAATGAATGTTAATTATATTTGAATATAATTAAATATTTATTATTAGATGAAATTAAAGCTTATGAAAAACATATATATATATATTATGTAATAATATAGTTATATATAAAATCGTAATAAAATAGTATATGTATATTAATGTATATAAAATCGTAATTTAGTATATAATACAAGAATAAAATATTATGTATATTAATGTCAAATAAATAACCTCAATTAAATCTTATTGGATTCTTTAAAAAATATTAGATTAAAATCTAATTATTTGTATAAATATTTTAACCGCTACTTAAGAAAACTTTACTATACAACTATGCAAGATCATCTAATTAAGTCCACGATTTTTAGAACATGTAAATATTAATTTTTATTGTCTTATTTTTTAAACATTAAAGATATTTTTTTTTGTTTTGACACGATTCGTATTTCACGCATCTGCGTGAAATCACTTATACTCTAATTTACACTTACATCAATAAGTTTATATATATATATACATCATCAATGTATTCCAAATCTGGCTAACTTTTAATTAACAATTAAAAGCAAATTGCTTACAACTAATCATTCAACTTTTAAACGCAAATTAAACTTTATAATTTAAATATACAAACATATAAATATATTTAAACCCATTTTAGTAAAAGATAACCAATATCTAATTACTTCAAATAAAATTTTTAATTAAAAATTTATAACAAAAATATAACAATTCTCTATTACATCGACTGTGCCAAAAAAAAGGCAGTCATAAAATCTTAATAAATTTACAATTTATTGATTCTTAAATTAGTTTATTATTAGTTTCTAGCTAAAAATTTATTGTTGCATCTTATTGACTTCAACAATATGCTAAAGCTCACTGTAAAAAAAAAATTATAATAAACATAAAAACAATTTCTATCCTAAACAAATAAGTTTTTACAGAATTCTTCTGAAGAAATTGTATCATTATAGACCTTTTTACTACAATTACATAAATATTTTGAGGTCCAATTGACTCAATTCATAAAGAATCAATTTTTTCAAATGAAATTTTTTTTCATTTCATAATTAAATTCATAAGTATTTGAGACCTAATTTTTGAAAAAAAAACACATTTGAGAGAAAAAATAATAATTTTAAGAATTATTTCTTTAAAAAAAATTCCTTCTGAAAGCTTAATATATAACCCCCACCCATAAAAGTAATTATTAACATCAAAAATTTTAATAAAATAGTTAGTTCAATATGAATAACTTTCCTAAAAATAATTCACCTAAATATTGAACTACCAATAACAGCCCCTAAACTTATTATCATTGCAGAATCACTAATATCCCTCTTCCCTTCAAAAACAGAATTCATTTTTTTTGAATGGATTTTTTTTCAAAATGAAAAATAAGTTATTCGAATAGAATATGATGCTGTTATAGAAGTTCCAATAAATAATATGTAAAATGAAATAATATTTCAATTTCTATAACAATATATCTCCAAAATTATATCCTTAGAATAAAACCCAGCCAAAAATGGCATCCACATAAAGCTAAAATAGTTGTATTTAAACAAATTCTAACTTTTGGTAATTGATTAGTTACAAATCCAAATATCCGAATATCTTGAATATAATTAAAGTTATGAATAATTCTTCCAGAACAAATAAACAACAATGCTTTAAAAACTGCATGCGTTAATAAATGAAAAAATGCCAAAGTCGCAAACCCAAGAGATAAAATACTCATTATTAATCCAAGTTGCCTAAGAGTTGATAAAGCAATAATTTTCTTAATATCATATTCAAAATTAGCTACAATTCTTGCTATTATTATAGTTAATCTTGATATAAATAATAAACTAATCTTAAATGATATTTCTCTCCTAAAAAACTCAGAAAACCGAATTAATAAAAAAACTCCAGCAGTTATCAATGTTGATGAATGAACTAATGCTGATACAGGTGTTGGTGCTGCCATAGCAGCAGGTAATCCCACAGAAAAGGGAATTTGGGCACTTTTAGTAATTCCAGCTAATAATATTAATATAATCAAAATGTGAATAATATCCTTATCAAGTCAATTTATTGAAAAAAAATTTCAATTACCATGATTTAATATAAAAGCAATACAAACCAAAAAAAGCAACATCCCCAATTCGATTACTCAAAATTGTTAATATCCCAGCACTATTTGACTTTCTGTTTTGATAATAAATTACTAACACGTAAAAAACTAATCCTAAACTATCTCATCCTAATAAAGTAGAAATTATATTTGGTGAAATAACTAAAAAAATCATAGGCACAATAAATAAAATTACAATAATACAAAAACGTAACTTATTTTTTTATTCTCCTATATACTCATACCTAAATTTTATGACAGATCCAGAAATAAGAAAAATTACAGTTATAAACATTACTGATATTCAATCAAAAATTATAGTTATAATAATTCTTCTTGAATTTACTTCTAATAACTCAATCTCAAAAACATAACCAAGTTTTTCATTACAAAAATAAACACTTCTAACAAAAAAAATTCAAAAAAAAAAAATAAATAATAAATTTTTACTTAATTTAAATCGTAACTCTTCAATTAATCTTTGATTCCACAAATCAATATTTTAAAACTACTTTTTCCAAATAAATTTTAAATATTGATTTTGTAAATCAACTTAAAAGCAAACAGCAGTTTATTTACTCTAAACAAATATCATGACAGAAAAATGTAACGAATTTAAGTTCGTAAATATGATTTTATCATTCATTTTCCATTTAATCTTATTAATTTCTATTTTAATTAGAGTTGCATTTCTAACATTACTTGAACGAAAAATTCTTAGTTATATTCAAATTCGAAAAGGATCTAATAAAATTAGTTTAATCGGAATTCTTCAACCAATTAGAGATGCAATAAAACTGTTTTGCGAAGAAAATAGATGATTAAATTTAAGAAATCGAATAACCTTCCTAATTGTACCAATAATATGAATTATTATTTTATTATTTATTTGAATATTAATTCCAATAAAATGAAACCCAATAAATTTTAATTTTGCATCACTATTTTTTATGTGTAACAAGAACATCAGTTTATTTTATAATAATAGCTGGATGATCATCCAACTCTA